>OW964570.2:4004895-4604895 GCA_943138885.2 Tholera decimalis | reverse complement strand
ACCTCTGTCTAGTCCTTCAGGTCTATAGGGGTGATGCTATTTTATGATAAGAGTTGTTAAAGCTCTGAATTCTTCAACTTAAACACTAAAAGGAACGTTTAAATATGTAAAAATAAATAAAAATATTTTGACGATTTTAAAAAAAAAAAAGGCATCTACAACCATTATGTAACGTATGTCAAAAAATCATAAATAATTAGTACTATAACCCCCTATAAGGATATTACGGTTATCGCTGCCGTTTTAGAGATATTTCGATTTTTCATACTAGCTCCATACAAAATTTTCGTAAAAAAATTATAATTCCTTCGTTTCTGTGCAGAATCAATTCTGGTGTCATTTTTGTATATTGTTATAACTAATAGAAGTGATATCCGGCAAAAAAACTCGCACTTGCAAAATAAAATGCCTAAGTCTATGAAAGCCGATTTTCAGCCCACCGTGCGCCGTCCCAGAATATAGAACAAAATGGCGGAATATAGTCCATAAAAACAGGACAAGTACGGGTCGGACTCGCCCAACGAGGGTTCCGTTCCTCGACGGTACGGTTTTTCATTATAAATAAGAATGTATGCGTCGTAAAATAAGATACTATGTTTTGGAATATGCACACAAAGCCCTTTCATACCTCACTTGAACTATAGCTTCAATTTTAAATTTCGACCCCTCAATTATAAGACTATATTTATGTTTTATTTACAAATATATAGTTTCCAAATTTTTTCTTGAACTATAAAAAGTTATTAATTTCCAAAAAAACTTCTAACTTTTAGGAATTCGGTAAGTACCCTTTCAATTTTGATTCCATTGAAAGTGTCGAAATATGTGTTTTATGCGGTATAAACGGGCGTATCTTTTTTACCTTAATTCAGAAGTTTGATTTTTCATAGTTTGAAGTAAATTTAGACTATATTTCTACGCGTTCCCGAAATAAATTGTCTTGACAGACAGACAGACGAACAACAAAATGATTTTATAAGGGTTTCGTTTATTCCTTTTGAGGTCCGGAATCCTAAAAAGAACTGCATGGAGATAACAACCCTCAGCATTGATTACAACGACGCAAGGAGGAAGATGTATTCATGTTATAATATGCTTCTATCTCAGTGTTTGTCGGTTCATAAAAATCGTACGAAGCAATGGTCACCAGTCGATTATAAAAAAACCCAATTTACACATCATCTTATTATGTAACCGATGGCAAAATTATTAGCAATACGGAATACCTACAGTGGAGTTGCCTTGCACTTTTTTTATTATTGTGTAAAGCCGACTACACACTGGCTGCAGCTATCAAGGTCATTCACTTTCACTCTCAATATGTTTCAGTAGTTACGAGTACACGGGTACATCTGAGGTGAGTAGCTGCGCATACCGATTGTGGTTCAGCAATTTTGGTGGACAAATTTTAGGAGGTTTAAATTTCAAAATAAAACAACTGTTACATTGTATAGAAAAATTTAGTCCATTTATCGAAATATAAAACTACTAGCTCGTGCGCGCGATTTTTCGCGTGGGAGGGTTTTATAAGGGTGACGAAATAAAATTTATAAATAAGTAAACGTGTAACCCACATCAATGTCCGCGGAATAATGGTTTAAGGATAAATTTAATGAGTGCGTTATTATTACAGAAATGTAAGAAGTATCTACTCGTGCGTTTTTTTATACAACGTGTAATTTAAAGGGTATATACATACCAAGTGCACGGCTTCTTTGGATGATAACAAACGAGGGGTTTTGTACGCAAGGGTTTTGTAATCCTGTGTAACATGTGTGGAACTTATTAGAAATATCAATACATTAATACCAGAGACCGAAATTTTCAAATTAAGAAGAACGAACAGAATTATCATGTTATTGGCAAGTGACGTGAAAGCTATTGACCCTTGTAGTGCTGTGACACGTTTGATATGATTGGTATTCAAGAAACATATGAAACCGATAATTTGGTATCAATTCTTTGAGTCACTTATTTTTAGCTGAAACTGTGTACAGAGACTCCATACCAGATGTTGTCTTCAGCCCTTTTGGATAGATATGGGGTTTCCGTTATACGTTGTATAGTGAGTTTTTTTAACATAAATCCCGATTCAGTGGGAATACCTGGATAAAAAGTAGCCTGTGTTATTAGAATAATACAGGCTACTTTCATCCTAAAGGATGTCAACTATTTTCTTGCCAAATTTCAATCAGACACGTTCTGTAGTTTTTGCGTGAAAGAGTAACAAACATCTATACATCTATACTCACAAACTTTCGCATTTATTATACTAGTTTCTGCCCGCGACTTCGTTCGCGTGGGAGGGTTTTTTAACATAAATCCCGATTCCGTGGAAATACCGGGATAAAAAGTAGCCTATGTGTTATTCCAGGATGTCAACTATCTACTTACCAAATTTCATTCGTATCCCTTTTGCAGTTTTTGCGTGAAAGAGTAACAAACATACATACATCCTCACAAACTTTCGGTTTTATAATATTACTAGCTTCTGCCCGCGACTTCGTACGCGTGGGAAGGTTTTCCCGCGCGAATCCCGATCCCGTGGGAATTTCGGGATAAAAAGTAGCCTATGTGTTATTCCAGAATGTCAAATATCTACCTACCGAATTTCATTCGGTTCCGTTCAGTAGTTTTTGCGTGAAAGAGTAACAAACATCCATCCATCCTCACAAAATTTCGCATTTATAATATTAGTAGGAAGTAGGATAGTAGGATAGGATAGTAGGAATTAGTAGGACTAGCTTCTGCCCGCGACTTCGTACGCGTGGAAAGGTTTTCCCGCGCAAATCCCGAACCCGTGGGAATTTCGGCATAAAAAGTAGCCTATGTGTTATTCCAGAATGTCAACTATCCACTTACCAAATTTCATTGAGATCCATTCAGTAGTTTTTGCGTGAAAGAGTAACAAACATACCTACATACATTCTCACAAACTTTCGGTTCTATAATATTAGTAAGATAGTAAGATTTAGCTTCCTCTAAGGAGTGCCATACCCTTTGCTTCCTCTTTATGTCTGGGAATGGGCCTTACTTAATCGCAACACTACGGATTTTTGGTCCTAAGACATGCTAGTTACCTCAAGAGGTTTCCATACACCGTTTTGAGAACAATGGCGATAATAAAAATTACACATACCTACTAATGCGCCTGACTAGGTTCGAAGTCACGACCTACAATTACTCTTATTAATACTTTTCTCTATTTATATAATTAGGACTTAAGGACTTTAAGAACATAAGTGTTATAAGATCTATATTTAACGTACTAGTTCGCAGTAAGCTAGAGTCTAGCGCATGTGTCTGGAATCCTTTTGAAAAGAAATACACATTAATTTTAGAGAGGGTTCAGAAGGCTTATCTTATCTTTATAAGCGTACTTTTGGTTTCTATCCCTTCTTGTATCCTTCTAACTTTCTCCTAGGCAGTTTAGGGTATGATTCTCTAGAAATTAGACGGAAAAATTAATATGTTTAATATATTTCGCGGAAAAACAGATGCTTCTGATCTCCATGACGAACTAAGCCATCTATTTGCTCCGATCAACTTTAACCGGAATAGGAGACACAGATTGTTCGCTGTGCCCAGGAGTCGTACCGTCGCTCGAGCCCAGTTCGCTATTCCTCGCACACTCGTGAGTGTACTGTTAGATCTTCTTTATAACTTATTACTTAACATGTCTTCAAATAATGTATTTGGCCTTCGGCCGTGTTGTTTTGAAGTAAATAAAATAAATAAATAAATAATTGACTTCAGCCATAAAAAAAATTAACATACACGATATTACATAACATAAACAAACATAAGAGACAGAAGTGTTGCTGATGAGTTCTCCACTTCTTCACTTCTTCTAAGCTAAAACACTGGAAGTGGTGACGGGAGTGCCTTTACAATTACTGCGACTATATTCAGAGTTGCGGGAATATTTTTAACCGAAGGAGGTTTTCAATTCGACCGCATCTTTTTTTGGTTCCTTTCTAAACAAAATAACGTAATCGTAGCCGTGTTTGGACTTAATAGAATAGGCCTAACGAGAACTGACGAATAACAGTATTATCTAATTACACTAAAAATGGAAAAATTAAGCAAGCTATATCGATCAATACGAGTCGGATTAACACGGTCGTTACCATGGGAATGTCGACCTAAATGTATTTGAATATATTTTGTAAGAAAATAAGCTTTTGTCATGATTCAAATTAGTCGAATGTACTTTATTTACATAAATAAGAACCAGTGCGGTATCCGCGTTGATGTCTTTCGTTCGACACTGCATTCCCATACAGCTGACTGATCTTGTTGATGTTCTATATCTCGGTATCGCTGAGTAGCGACCGTCTCTGATGACGTCAGCAGGACACGCTCGGCCGCAGCTTCCAGCCCACGTTACGCCTGCGCACAGCCATGCTTTTTGTTGGAGTAAGGTAAGGTTGGGGTGGGAGCGGAAAGCGGTATAAGAAAACCTTGTATAAAAATCTACTGACTAAAGACATATGCTCCTTGAATTAAATAAAATGGTGTTTCTTATACATCATTGTTTTACACTTAAAAAACCAAACAGACACGGTACATGGTTAGACTGAAAGCTTACCACAACAGTTAGGAAAAGGCTACACTCTATTGGATAGCCTTTTTATGGTTTTGTAGGCAAATGGCAAAAACGGAACCCTTATATATTCATCATGTCAGTCTGTCCATCCATGTCTCAAAAACTATTAGGACTGCATTATTGAGACTTGGTAGGTAGATGTACCTATTCTGTGAACCGCTTTACGATTTTTATACAAAAATAATAAAAAAGTAGATTAAGAGGGCTCTGGAACTGGAACAAAATTAGTTTGAACGACATACAGTCAGCAGTTTTTTAAATATGTTTCAATAACCGCAAAATAACTTTATCATTTATACAAACACTGTGAAAAACAAAGTAGGTAATTCTGTGTAGCTACTACGAAACCCTTCATGGGCAAGTCCATTTCTAATTTGCCAATTTATTTTTATTTTTATACTTACAAAACGGTTGACTTCACCGTTCCTTGCGCCACCGTACTACTTTCAAACGTAATATTTTATTTGATTCATGAGAGTTGATTGATTAGATGATTGTTTAGTTATAATGTTTCTTGCTATTGATTACCATATAGCTGACTATTTATTTTTCAAGGCTTATTTCTGACAAATTAACAAATTGAAATCGATTCCATTCGGTCACGCTTTCATTGCGTTACTGCCATTAAAAGATATACAAACATATAATATATTTATTGGGTAAGCGTGAATGAGGTCTTAGATAAATCATTGACTAGACTAAAAATCATTTGTACATATTTATTTTGACTATAACCACACAGCTTATAATTTATGTTACAATATTAAGAATGATAAAACGTGATAAGAAATCCCGTTTTATTTATGTATGTGCCTTTTTCAACAAAAATATTTTTCATAGAGATCAATGTAACTATGGAATTTCTTCACTGTTCATCTCCATACATATCTATCTATCGGATGGACGTTAATATCACTTTATAATTTTAAATATCCTTTCTAACTGTAAGATAAGGTAATTAATATGAATTCTACCTGTAGAGGGTAGTATTTACATTACATAGATTTTTTTTTAAAGAGAAGATGACATAATTACGCAGTTCTTATGCTATAAATATTTAATTACTAGTTTCTGCTGGAGACTACGCTCACTTGAACAGTTCATTTTCCAGCCCTTCAACTATCTTCACATAAAAAATCACATCGAACCGTTGCTTTGTTTTGACATGAAAGATTGCCAAACAAACTCAGTTTCGCATTAGTTGTGAGCAGTGTGGGTTCAGAGGTTTCGACCCCGACTTATAAGTGTATGGTCGTAAGTTGAAACACAGAAAGGCGCTTTACTCTTTGTAAAAAAAGTATTTCATCACAACTACTCTTTAAAGTGTCAGAGAAACATTGGTAGCATGTCGTAAAACAAAGAAATTGAAGATATAAGACGTGTACCAACTCGCACCGGAGTTACTTTTTTTTTTTCTGGTTGGGAAAATCATCGAATGACTTCTCCCGGTCTGCGTTAAGCGGAAGGGTGTGTCAGACTTCTACTGATTAAAAACCCACCCTGTTCCTTCAGCTGCCCTTAAGTTCCGGGGCCGTGGCATCTTGTTAGAACATTTCCGCAACCCCAGCAACTCGCACCGGGCCTGCGTGGTGGATCACAGACCACAACTTCTCACAGAAACGAGGCATCCAATGACCAACCTCGAGAAGCGTTATTATTTAGCCATGAGCTTCGCTAATTGAATATGCTACTACTACTTTTGCTAGCTTTTGCCCGAGACTTCGTTCGCGTGGGTGGTTTTTCCCGCGTTAATCCCGATCCCGTGGGAATTCCGGGATAAAAATAGCATATGTGTTATTCCAGGATGTCAAGTATCTTCTTACCAATTTTCATTGAGATCCGTTTAGTAGTTTATGCGTAAAAGATCAACGAACATACATACATCCTCACAAACTTTCGCATTTAGAATATTAGTAGGATATTCCGCAGTAACGCTGACGAGTCGCTGTCAGTATGACCACATCTCATGCTAAAAAAACCGGCTATTACTAATTAACAGTGTTCGACCACCGACACCGAGATGATTCGCTTTTTGCACTGATTTGAAAACCACTACTCTTTGGCTTTTTGTAACTATTGCTAATATTATGACTATTGATGAGACTCTATGTAAGATGAGTTGTGGGCGAAAAAAGTTATTTTTTAAAGATGATCCATCTGTTTTTTTTTTTTTAATAACGTCGGCTATACCATAGAAAGATAATCATTTGGCCGAGTGTTTTCAGTATATATATAGGTTTTATTTAAAAAATAATCATCATTTCTGTTTCTCCGGGCTAATCACTGGAACGACTGAACTGATTTTAATGGGACCTTCACTGGATGGGATAAAAGAGGATATAGGGCAGCATATAACCTATTATTATGCTAGAATTTCCCTTAGATCTAGATTTATGCGAGAAAAACTTTACACGGAAACGGAGTTGCGGGCACAGCTCAAGTAATCTACCTTTATCTAAACACGTGAAGCAACCTTTAGACCCCTTTTAACTAAAATTGCGCAGACGAAGGCCTAAGAAATTTGACACAGTTAAAGTCTATACGGAGAAGGAGTGCCGAAAACAGTTGTATCTAATCGCCTTTGAAATAATTAAAATTGTGGTTGAATAGGCGACCACTAAGTTACTAGGTATCATTATTACGTGAAGCAAAAACTTTGTAGGTACCCCCCCCCCTTATACAAATTGTGCTGATGAAGCACGATGAAATATAGCACAGTTTTAGCTTATATGGACGAGTGTACAATAATGCATTTGAATTGATTTAAATTCAAATGAATTCCCTGCCGGAGTCTGTGTTTCCTGATAGCTATAACCTGGGGGTATTTAAGTCAAGAGTGAATAGGTTACTTCTAGGTACTTAAGTGTTATTCATCTTCGACCACATCATCACTTACTATCAGGTGAGATGGCTATGTAGTCATGTCCCAAAAATATCCTGCATTTTCGCAACTTCTTTATTTGCCAGCAAGAAAAATGTCTTCGAAACACGCGAACCTTAAAAAAGTTATGACGCAACTCTAAATTGGATGCAAAAAATACTTTAATGTGCCATAATTAACGTTCAAAGGGTTCCGTAGGAAATTAGGGAGGATCTTGTTTGATTACCTGCCTCGGGAGGTGTTGCCAGCACACAAAAAAAGATGCTAAGCTTTGATAGTAGCGAAACACTAACGAGGTTCTGAAAAGGCAGTTTGATCGGATATGGAATTCTGAATATTATCTACATTTTTATTGGAAACTGAAAATGATGGTACCAGGCGAGCATGTATCAGGAGGAGATTAATGATAATTCAGATAGTTATCAAACGGTCATATATCAAAGCTTATAAGAGAATAAACTCAATTAAAAAATTGAACTGATAAATATTTCTAAAACAAAATCCTTTAATACCAAACTTGTTTAAAATCCAAGGGTATCAACCTCTTTTACCAATTCAGATTGAGTCCACTTTAATTTGAAAACGAAATCAAATATTCTGAATGCATTATTTCTTATTTGAATCAGTTGCATACCAGTTTTATTTTAAATGTTATATTTGTTTATTGATATATTAACATTTAAAGTGGGTAGAGCATAGTCGCAATAGATTAATATGAGATTAGCCAATCGACTCCTGCGCCGATTTCAATTCCAAAAGGTGTAATTTTGTCGAGTTGCAATTTTATGTATTGCCAGTTACTTGAATTTAATTAGTTCATACGCAACTAGAGCTGCGCCCGTATTTCCTAAAAGCTAAGATGTAATGACAATACCCAAATAAAAAAATAACTGTTTCTTGGGTAGTATTTATCCTCATTAGTCGTTGGTCAACTCCAAGAGAGCACTATTATTAGGACGTTATTAGAGATATCTTTACTAGCCTTCATACTTATCTAGGTATAAGAACAAGTACTAAAATAGATATTAAGGGGTACATTCAAATCAGACTATAACAAAATTGTCCTTTTCCCGTAATACAAACAATCGTATCCGGAACCAGAAGTCTATCGACGCTAAACGACGATAACTTCACAAACGAATGTGTTAATAAGTTTAACATTGCCGCAAATAAATCTACATGACCAACAAAGGTTGTAGAATGTCTCAAGTCTGCTCCAAAGGTCCGCTTGATTCGTTGTGCAACAGCTCGATACAAATAATAACAATGTACGAACAACGAGAACAGTACAAAAATCTAAACGCTCACTTATGTTCCCCTAACAGACCAAATGTGGAATAATTCTCGTGATTATTAGAGTGGCCAGACGCAAGTGTCCTTGTAAAGTCCTTTTACGTCGATTACAGACATTAATCGATATGTTAGAACACTCTTTATCGCGATCATTAAGTATCCGGTGCAATTAGTCGGGTTTAAAACGATCTAATCGAGATAATACTTTTTTGTGCAAGATACAGTGTTCAAACAGGAAGCTAAACTGTATCAATTTTTTAGATCGGTCGTTTAAAAGCGACGATATAAATCACGTTAATTAAATTAAAAACATACCGAAAAATGTCCTTTCCGGGCACGACCAGTGACAGTTCAAACGGTATCAAACAGAAGAAATAAACATAAAAACACAACACTTATCACAAACCGAGATCTCAGCCAATAGCTCCGAGATAAACAACACGAAAAAATCCTAATAAAATGGCACTTTATTGTATTATTAATTCCACTACACTATTATCCTTTTTTTTACTGGCAATTAATGATAGCACAGTCACAATATCGGCGCGAAATTTGACAGTTTAGAAACAAAGATGGCGTGCGTTCGCTCTCGGCTGTTCCTCGAGGTCGACTGAATGAGTTAAATCAAATTGGCGAGTGAGAGAGCACCTATTACGTAGCTAAAAGGCTTTGCCGCATATGCATGAGGCTGTTTGCAAGGAAAACAGCTCGGAGTTTGGGCGAATGAAGGTGTTTGTCATAGTGCCAAATTGGTTTATATTGAGATTAGAGACAGAATGATGTCATGTGTAGACGTTAAGAGTCATTAGTCAACAGGTTTTGTTTTTTTGTGTGTTGGCGCCCTGTGGTCAGTTCTCCGAAAGTCTTTTATAAGCTTATGAGCGTATAAATCTTACATCCGTACATCAATATAAATTTAAATTAATTATTGTTATGGAATTGCACATCTATACTGTTTTATTATTCCTGTAATGTACTACGTAAATTATCAACGATTCTATGTTGCAGTCAGTATTTGTTCGCCCACAATAATATGCTATAGAATCCACTTTTTTGTCTTCATATTTCTTTCCATTTAGAGGGGAACTTCAGAGGATACGATCCGTCTGGGGCGTATGGTGTATTATGTTGGATTTGTGACAATAACAAAGTTCCTATCAGTACCATGAGCTACCTATGAGCCAGGTGTGCGGAATCCAAACAAACTCAAGCGCAACCTTGACTGATACTGGCCTGACACTGGTAGCAGGTCCACTTTAGTGTAGCAGATTGATCACTCGTACTACTAACATTAAGTCTCTTTAGGCCTGCCTAGTCAGGTGACGACTGAACTCTAGGTCCTTATGGTGACCGGAGATAATTGAACGCACTTCGAGGGTCGGCTGCTCTTCCGATGCGGGTGGAGTGGAAGGTATGCACTGTATTCCTCTCTCTGCGTTAGCCTCCTTTGCACGAGGGATGCATTGCACGGAACTACAGACGGAAGCCATACATTGCCTAAGTCAAAAGCACTCCTTTATCTCTCTATATTCTTCCTACAAAACTGAATAGATCCAAAGCACTAGTGACTGGTTGGTTAGGCATGTTAATCGTTAAGGTATATTGTCCTTTATTTGTAAAATAATACCTATGTTTTTCAGAGAGTTTGCAGCATCTGCACATAGCAGTTTTTTGCAAAGACTTCACCATGTGCTTCTCAATCATTTTTCTGAGTCACTAGTAACCGAGATTAATTGAATTAACACCCACCTACTACACTTTGTTCAAAAGCCTAGGCACAGCTACCACTATTTATAGACAGCATCAACCGTAGATCCTATAAATTAGAAAATTCTAAGAACTATAATGATGACCATTTTATTCAAACAAGTGGGCGTCGTGCGATCAAAATTCGACCATAGTTTAAAACTGAAAGGAAGAAAAGAAAAATGGTTAATTTAGCACAACTACAAAAGAACTTAGTTCTAAACACAGAAAAAGTTATACCTATGTGTGCCTCAAGGCTGCGGCTAGTGCCCGACGCTGGTTTCCAACAGAACCTAGTAAATATAAAAATGATTCTATTGTTTCGCATGCATTATTATTACGGGACAGTCGGTTTAGTGGTCGTGAGCGCGACTGCTGAGGATGAGCTCTCGGGTTTGATTCCCGGGTCGGGCAATAAGTGCTATTGCGTAATTCTTTCAGAAATTTTTACGATTTTCAAAACGAAAAGTTGTGAGTCATGGGTTCGAACCCTGGCAGACCCATTACTTTCTGTAGTTTTTAAAATCACCACTGCTCTCAAAACGGTGATTGGAAACGTTGTGAGAAGACAGACGTGTCGAAGGACCAAAAAATCCACCACCGCACTGAGCCCGTGTGGTAGATTACAGCGTAGTTTAATACAGCCCATTATCTCTCATAGAGACGAGGCTTGCGACCCAGCAGTGGGGGAACCTTACGGGCTGGTTGTGTTAACCACTTTTTTAACATGCTACTTCAACTTACACTTACCCAACCGAAATGCATGAAACGGGTCTGAGATAGGTTTCAAAATTTTAATCGAAAATAAATGTTGTCAAAATACATAATTAAGTACTTTCACCCCCCGAAAGGAAACTTAAAGGGTTCGATGTAAACATGTTAATTTATTGAAATTCATTCAAATGTCATCGATTTACGTCTCATCAATGTGCGTATAGCTAAGGAGTGGAATTCTCTGCTGGAGTCTTTGTTTCCTGATAGCTATAACTTGGGAGTCTTTCTTTAAGTCGAGAGTGAATAGGTTACTTCTAGGCAAGTATGCTTCATCTTCGACCACGTCATTGCTTACCATTAGGTAAGATGGTGGCCAAACGCGAGCCTATCAACAATAAAAAAAGAAAGAGTGTATGTCTGTGTATTTCAAACGAGTCAGGCCGTTGCGCCCTCATTCCGGGGAGCCCTCGTCCGGGACGCCCTCACATCTAAAAAAACTTTTTACCAAAAATTAAACCGACTCCCAAAAACACTGCAAAGTGAAAAATAACTTTAATTTCGGTAGTCGGTGTCTTTAGTTTTGTATTTTCGTTTTTGGCACCGACTTCCGAAATTAAAGTTATTTTTCACTTTGCAGTGTTTTTGGGAGTCGGTTTAATTTTTTGGTAAAAAGTTTTTATTTCACTCTTTTTAGTTGGTCGGTTTTTAATTTACCTAGTTAAAAGAGCCTAAATGTCAACTACTTATAACCTTTTACAAAATATTGCTTTTCCCAATGCTGGGCCGTTAATTTTTGAGGAGTTCTCCTGGTACTTCACCATTAGTTCTACATCACCATATGCATTGTGACAAACATAAAGTGCTTAACATCCATATTCAAGTATTCGAATCGCAATCCACGAAATACTTATTATTGAGTAGGTTCGGCGGCCATCTGTGGTCTTCATCATCAGTTCCACTTCCCCAAATGGTATTTTTTGAGAGCAACTGCACAAGTTACTATAAGAAATACCCAAAACGCCATAGGTGTGCCTATAATATTTGAAGAGTTCCCTCAATTTCTCCAGAATCCCATCATCAGATCCTGACTTGGTGATAAATGGTACCAATTTCGAAGTATACCCTTTCAAACAAAAAAAGAATTTTCCAAATCGGTTCAGCCGTCTTCGAGTAATCGGTGATCATACATAAAAAAAAAAAAAAGAGAAAAAAAAAAAAATATACGCGTCGAATTGATAACCTCCCCTTTTGGTCGTCGGTTGAAAATTTGTTATTCCGGCACGCCCACGGCCGGTACGCGCCCGTCGCGCTGGGCTTCGCTTCCGTAACTTTATCGCGATAAAAACGAAATCCTCATTTTTTGCAGTCTGGTAAAAAGGAGCGTATATCCTTCTTCAAGCTGCAAGCTACTTCAATAACAAATTTCATCCAAATCCACCCAATACTTTGAAATATTATCGCGTTCAAACAAACGAACTGTTTTGCTTTATTATTTTATTTATATTTATAAGTATAGAATTGTCTGTCTGTTTTTCTGAGTCTTTGAAACGGCTAAATCGATTTAAATCAACATTTAGCAACATTTGGGCTGCTTATTATTTCGCTATGTCACTGCTGGTCCGGACACCATATACGCTAGATATACTTTCGCGTCTATGGTGTGTTACGAATATACTTGTAATTATTTATTTTATTAATTTTTTGTACTGTTTATTAACATAGTTTATAAGATTATTATTACTAATAATTGGGCCTATTTGCCATAAATAAACATTTATCCTTCATTTCCCGCGTGATCAAGATTTACACACGAAAGACTCCCACATGAACAAAATCGTGGAAACAGCAAGTGGGTAGTATATTTACTTCTCCAAATAAACCAATGATATCACCTTCACAACTGTTGCGGTGTATGGTCATTACTAAACCTAGAAAACACAATAAGATATGATATTTAGTGTGTGTTCTGTGCTAGGTGGTACTTTCTAAAGGCGTGTCGTATAGGTACAGAGGCAACATGACGCTTATAATGAGAATAACACGGCTTTCCTATTAAACGTAGTGTACAGTCGAAGGCACCAACTTTATGTTAGCTAATTGTTTATTTGGGAACTTCATTGGGTCTCGTGAGCTAGACTCAAAGGGTCTTCTCGAGGACCCTTTTAATGCGATGCCCCATTTTTCGGTGAGTTAATCATCAAATGACTTTTCCTGCTTTGGGTGGAGCGGAAATAGGGTTGCCATCACCAAATTTGCCGGCCTCAGACAAAGACTTATAAACCCCGGACATTTGGGTAAAATCACAGTTTTTCCCCGGACACCGTAGAAAAATATATTTTTGAACTTGAAACTAAAAACAACGATGTTTAGTTATGGTTTTTATTTACTGATAAAGTGATAACATTGTAGATCTTTAGAACTTTTTTAATAACAGTCTCTTCCTTTTCATTTAATCAACGTAACATAAACAATGAGATGAAATACCATAGGAATATAATAATAGTGATCGTGCTTTTTGGTACCCGTAAAACCAATGTGTATCCGGGTTTTACCTGGACGCTTATTGGGAAAATCCCCCCTGACGCCCCCGGACGCTCTCCAAACTAGGACAAATCCGGGAAAACCCGGACGGATAGCAACCATAAGCGGAAGGGAGTGTCAGACTTCTGCTGACTAAAAACCCACCCTCTTGCTTCAGCCGCCCTTGTGGTCTCGGTATCTCGTTAGAACATTCTCGTTACGCTAGTAAGCTATGATAAGACGTATTTATTTGCTGAAAACATGGTATACAAGGTTTTATAAATAAATATAGGCTCGACACGTCTGGCTTACAAGTAAAGCATGCAAACTTACTTACTAAGATACAATATAACATTGAATTGAAATGAATATGTTAAATTGAAATTCATTTTTAACCGACTTCAAAAAAAGGAGGTTTTCAATTCGTCTTGAACTTTTTTTTATGCATGTTACGTCATAACTCGGAGACGGCTGAACCGATTTGGAAAATTCTTTTTGCGTTTGAAAGGGTATACTTTCTAGTTGGTCCCATTGTTAAGAAATCAGGATTTGATGATGGGATCCTGGAGAAATCGAGAGAACTCTGGACATATTATGGGCACACTTGTAGCGTTTTGGGTATTTCTTATAGTACCTTGAGCAGTTGCTTTCGAAAAGTACCATTTGGGGAAGTGGAACTGATGATGAAGACCACAGATGGCCACTGAAACTACTCAATAATAAGTATTTCGTGGATTGCGATTCGATTACTTGAGTACGGATGTTAAACACTTTTTGCTCGTCACAATACATACGAGTATGGTGATGTAGAGCTGATGGTCAAGTACCAGGAGAACTCCTCAAAAATTAACGGCTATCGGGAAAAGCAATATTTTGTAAAAGGTGATAAGTTGTTGACATTATGGCTTTTATAACTAGATAAATTACAAACCGACTCACTAAAAAGCGTGAAAAAAAAATAACAAAAAATAGAACCGACTTCCATAGGTATCTAAACACTACAAAGCCAAAAATAACTTTAATTTCGGAAGGCGGTGTGAAAAAAAAGAAAATCCAAGACCAATAACACCGGCTACCGAAATTAAAGTTATTTTTGGCTTTGTAGTGTTTTGATATGGAAGTCGGTTCTATTATTTGTTAAAAATGTTTAAGTTACATATTTATATTCCAATACAGACGTATTGGAATATAAATTATTATTACAGAGCCATTTAAACAGTTGTAATTTAAATAATTTATAATTTAATGTTTTAAACATGTTAGGTAATTTATTATAAGGACGAATACACATAGCCACACAGTTTTATTATATTTCGCTAATCTAGCCAGATCATCCAGTACAAGTCTGTATTGATCACGTCGACTTCGAGAGTTTATTTCCTCCGCTGTTTTAAATAGCCATTTATGTTTTTGAACAAACATACATGCTTCATATATAATTATACATACATATAATGAAGGTAACGGTAGCAAACCAAGTAGGCAATGATCCTATCGAACCCCGTCAATGAGTGCGATGCCCCTAGAATACCACAGATAATAATAAAAACGTCTATTTTCTAATCAATGTGCTTTTCAATATTCTATCACCGAGCAATTACACAATGTGTAACGGAAACCCCATATCTATCCAAAAGGGCTGAAGACAACATCTGGTATGGAGTCTCTATGCAAAGTTTCAGCTCAAAATAACTGACTCAAAGAATTCATACCAAATTATCGGTTTCATATATTTCTTGAATACCAATCATAACAAACGTGTCACACACGCGCACTACGAGGGTCGATAACTTTCCACGTCACTTGCCAATAACACGATAATTCTTTTCGTTCTTCTTAATTTGAAAAATTCGGTCTCTGGTATCAATGTATTGGAATTTGTAATAAGTTCTACACACGTAGACTTAGGATTACAAAACCCTTGCCATTTCGTTTGTTATCATCCAAAGAAGCCATGCACTCTGTATGTATATACCCTTTAAATTACACGTTGTATACTCCTTAGCCTTAGCCCAGTAGCACTCAAGTCTCTGACTGTACCTCCTAGATAAGGCAGCGTGCATCGTGTCGCATTGTCACTGCTCCACCCACCGCGTGTCCACTAATACCTACCTGATTAGAACATAAAATATTACGTTATTGGCCGCAACTAGGGGCTCTGTATCATTTTAGATCTAAGATAAGCATGTGTTAAGAATAGAGACAGGCTTACATGGGCGTGGATGTGGTTTAGTTCAATAAAATTTCTCATTTATGATCGTCACTGGTATCAGATCGGAGTATGGCCTTATTTTATTGTTCTACTTTATGCATAACATTTGTTTGGGTTAAGCTAGAAGTAGCTTAACCTATGCCAAACTGAAAGAAGCAACTTTGCTTCTTTCAGTTTGGCATAATTATAATATTACCTATAGCCATTTTCTAGAATTCTTTGTAAGAAAGCATTGACATCTGTTATCTAATAGTGGTACTACATACAACTTCGGCCACTAGTGACATCTAACGTCAAGCAGAAGTACTCGCGTACTCACAACTAGCTCCACTAGTATTGTATTTTAAGAAACTCGAATTAATGTTACCCTCACCGCGCATTGACCTAACAATTTCGGAAGGTTTCTGTACCAACAGACGTAACAAGGATTGAGAACCTTTTGAAATCCGTCGGATAAAATGTTATTATGATCGCATTGACATTCAGTTGATCAGTTCAGATAAAAAAAATACCTATCGCTTCCGAAATGTGACATAGTTGAATTGACCTAATTTTTGTTAATTCTAGTCAATTTTAACGTTACATATAGAGCAATATTATATTTGAGTAATAATTCTAAGAAAGTATTTATTTTTATAATAATATTGTGTTAGTGAAGAAGAGCTTATATTTTCATCTTGAAATCTCTGTTAGATAAATTGTCTAAAAAGTGTTGTTAAAAAATTTACTTAATTATGTGCCGTGTTGACTTTAGTGCTTATTAATAATGATGTTATAAAATTTACATAATTTCTAATAGTTCTATACAGTAGAATTTATATCGTTTTAACATGTCGTTCGTAAAATGTTGTTTTGAAGCTGGAGAAGGCCACGATTTTCTGGATTCGTTCGTTCAAAAATGTACAGATCCGGGCTGTAAGTATTGCATTCAAATTAATATTACACCTAGTTTTGTCTTATATAATTTAAATAAGAGTTATTGGCACACGTTCAAGAATGGCTTTTTGTTATTGCCATCTGCATTATTGATTACCTACTTGTAATTGCCGCCAAGGGCGTAAAGTTGCGCTAACTTCATTGTGTCAAGCATTTCCAGGTTGCGTGAGTCAATGTTCATGGTTTGAAAAATCAAATGGAAATATTAAAACTTAATTGATTATACAGTAAGTTTGGTAAAAAATGTTAGTAAAAGTTCGTTGTACAGTTAAAACCTTTTTTACAGTAAGCTTATAATAGTAATTTTCTATGAAAATATATGTCGTAAACAAACTTTGTCTCTGGTACAATAAAACTGGAACGCGCCCTAATAAAATATCGATCGTCTGACTCAGAGACTGTGTCTTGTATTCTAGATTTTAGCTAGAAAAGTAGTAATTATACTATTTCTAGTAGCATATAAGGCAAAAGGAGACAATGGCTGGTATGTTGTGTTATAATTATTTCCTTAATTTACGGCACATCTTAAAGAATTTTGTTTACTAAACTCGACTTTGACATATGTTTCGATGGGTGGCGCCATCTTACTCTGTTACCTGTCATCAATATTAGCGTGTTTTCATAGCGTTTTTCTTACGTTATATAGTGAATTTCTCTCTAATTATCTAATAAACTGTGGCTAAATGTGACCTACCGTACCCGAAATGTGATTTAGTTCACCATTACTAGAAGTTTCAAATCAAAACTGTTCAACAAGTGAAAGGTTCAAAATAACCCAAAATGACGGCTACGACTGTGCAAAATCTGGCTAAAGCGGCGACAACGACGCCTGCAAAAACTCAGAAGACCTATGGCAAGATTGTGTTGACATTGTACAACTGTCTGTTGCCTGAAAATGTGTTTAAGGAAACGCCCTCGCAAACTGACGGCCTTGACATAGAAACGGAGACTGATCTCCGTATTCTAGGATGTGAAATGATCCAGACTGCTGGAATCCTGCTCAAGCTGCCCCAAGTCGCGATGGCTACCGGTCAAATCTATCTCCAGCGGTTCTACTACTCAAAGTCATTTGTAAGATATCCCATGGAAACAATGGCTATGGGCAGCATTTACTTAGCATCTAAGGTTGAAGAAAAACCATGTAGAATAAGAGATGTAATCAATGTTTTCCATCACATTAAACAAGTTAGGGCTCAGAGGAACATTGCTCCACTCATAGTTGATCAAAACTACATTGAACTGAAAAATCAAGTTATAAAAGCTGAAAGAAGGATTCTAAAGGAACTAGGATTTTGTGTGCATGTGAAGCACCCACACAAGCTTATTGTAGTTTACCTTCAGCTGCTGCAGTATGAGAAGAACCGTCAACTGATGCAAATGGCTTGGAATTACATGAATGATGCATTACGTACTGATGTCTTTATGAGGTTTCCTCCAGAGACCATTGCTTGTGCTTGCATATACCTAACAGCACGCAAGATTGGTCTGCCTCTGCCAAACAACCCTCACTGGTTCCTCCTCTTCAAAGTACCAGAAGAAGATATCAGAGAAGTCTGCACTCGCATTCTCCAGCTGTACAAGCGAACTAAAGTTAATCCTGAGGAGATGGAAGTTAAAGTTGATATACTACGTAAAGTGTACCAAGCTAACAAGCATATCCAAGCACAAAAAGAACGTGAGAACAATAAGACAGAAGAAAAGAAGGTTGAGTCACCTACTGCATCAACATCTAAGGAAAGTAACAGAAGGGATTCGAAAAAAGATAAGTCACCGAAAACTCCTCCGTTGTCTTCTAAGTACCACAGCAGTCATAAATCTAAGAAAGAACGTAGATCACGTTCACCATATGAACGTAAGAGTTATTCAAGTAGCAGCAGTAAACGGCACAAGTCTCGCTCTAGGGACAGGGAGATAGATCGTTCTCGTGAACGCAGCAGGATGGATGATAAGCGAGGCCGTGGGATGTCTCGGAAGTACGATGACTATGAGAGATCAAAGTCCAGCAGGGATGCTCGAGACGATAAGAGAAAACATTAGACTTTAATCTGCCTATATTTAATTTTGGAATAAATTCATTTTCATGAATCTTATGTTTCTCTTTACATTTCTTCTTAGCGATCCTCTGTGTGGTAGTCTCTAGGTAGCTGGTATTATAAAGAAGGATTTGTCTATTATTCCTACTTTAATTAACTTTTTACAAAACTGTTAAATAATGCCTATCTTCAAGTACTTAAATTTAAATTTTAAAACTTGGAAATAATTGCTGTAGTTAACTTACTGCAAGCAATACAACTTTCTATTGAAGAGGTTTTTTTTAATGTTTGTGCCTATGTCACTCTGTGCATTGTACTGGTGAAAGATTGTTTCCAAGGTAGCCTCTTAGTTACATACAAATTTATAAACATTACCTCTTTATAATATGATTATAAAAGTTTTATACACTAGCTTTCAGTCCGCGGCTTTACCTGCGTAGACTACACGACGTTATTCCGCGGGAATATAATGCAACAAACCGAGGTATATTCCCTCGGTTTGTTGCACAAAAAAGTTTCTTCAAAATCCGCCCAGACAATGGTGAATAACTTCATACAAAATGTCCTTTCCAGATCAATTCTAGGGAATTCGTAGGGATACGTCTATGACTCATTATTTGTGAGAAATGTTTAATCTTAAACTTAACCTACACAAGCAAATATGATTAAATTAATTACATAAATAATATCTACTGTAAGATATGAACCGGGAAGCCTATACACAAGTCAATTAAATAATGTTGTAGATGAGCTAATAAGATTAATTAAAACACACTAAGTAGGTATGTAAGGTTTCAGACTAGAATGTTTCACTTAATTATGTATTAAAGTCAGGCTT
Source organism: Tholera decimalis (assembly GCA_943138885.2). Lineage (NCBI taxonomy): Eukaryota > Metazoa > Arthropoda > Insecta > Lepidoptera > Noctuidae > Tholera > Tholera decimalis. The sequence goes on along the minus strand of OW964570.2, from coordinate 4,585,113 downwards.
TTTGATAAAAGAGCAAATTGTTTTGATAGAAGTTATTTATTCTTTCATAGATGATTTTCTTTACTGTATTTAAGATCATCCTTTAATAGACTAGTTACACATTTCTGAGATGCCATATATATATATACGAGTATACTAGCCCCAGCTTAGGTAGCAGAGCATTATGCTTTTATTTCAACGTCATCTATTGGTTCAGTAAAGCTCCCTAGAAGTCTTGTTTTCTGGCATACTCAGCAATCGTCACAGTTAACTTACCCAAAACCTTAATTATTATTATGTTTTTGTAAGTAATTGTAATTAAGCCTATTTTAAAACCCTACTGATTATACGATATTGGTTTTTTTATTCGCGTGTAAATGCCAATCCCGCTTTAATAAAATTAAAAAATTAAAGTATATGGCGCTCTGTAACCTCCTCTATCTCGAAGTAAAAATCCCATTAAAATCGGTTCAGTCGTTCCAGAGATTAGCCCGGACAAATAAACAAAATTACACTTAAACTTTTAAATGAATCACTATCCATAGGTGAAAACTATAAAAATAAGGTTGGTATTCTTTTGTTTACAGCGTTCAGACAGACGCGGCGGGTTATTATATGTATGGAGCAAAAACTGAGTATCTACCCACGTAAAATACGTAGGTAGCAAATAAATCTGTGACAGCTTCGATCCCAATAAATTATAATTATAGAAGGGAGTATAGTATATATATGAGTATAGAATAGATAATGTATAGCGATGTCTATATTTACTTCGCCGTAATGATCGTTATAGCGGTAAAATTAATATTATGCACGAGTATGACGTCATCAATGAGTGCACAGGAAATCCTCACGCCTGTATTCTCCGAAGTGTTAAGCAGACTTATGTATGTATACCTATAGTATAGACCCTCGATTCATTTCCTTTATATTTAGGGCGAAAATCTTCAAATGACCTCCGCTCGCTCTGTGTGTAGTGGAAGGGAGTGTGAGACTTCGATTGACTAAAACTCACCCTGTTCCTTTAATTGCCCTTGCGTTCCGAGGTCGCATTATTTAGTTAGAACATTCCCGTAACCCCGACGGGGAATTGATGATCACTGATGGGGTCCGACTGGGGGCCCCATCAGTGATCCTGATTGCTCTTTGAGGCGCGCTTTGATTACGACGCGCCATCGACCCGGGCCTGGTCCTTACCAGACGGTGAGCTACCCCTGCTGCCGTCCACAAACCTTCGGTGGCCAGAGTTCGCTCACTCACGTTTCCTACATTATAGTCAAGACTTTTCTAGCACCTTGTATTAAGGGCTGGGCCTATTGTCATTCACTGGGAAAGAAAGCAGATTCGGGTCAGGGAAATCCCAGATCTAGTGTGTTTCGGGACTTTGTATAGGTCACCAGGCCTTTCACCCCCAGATAAGATGCAAGTAGGCACTTCGTTGTCAAGTACCAATCTAATTGAGAGGGGATGTACCCCCCACACGTGCTATGATGTTCTATAAATAGATAAAAGATCAACAAACTACAAGTATGTCACATGTCACCCTTTAGGTAAGTCATCCCTTTCCAGCGGACAATCTATTTTCGGTGAGTAGGCAATGATTATATTTAGCTAGTCTTTACTGAGCCCGCGATCGGAGCGCTGTGCACAGCGCCGATAAATATTTGTAATAGGCTTAAAATCAATAAGTTCGTTAAGGAGGGTTTTTTTTTGGTTTTGCGGCCCTGGTATTTGTGATTTGTTTTGATGAGAAAAATCTTTAAAGTACCCTCATTTGTAATGGTTTTTTCGTTTGTAATTGGGTAAGCAGAGGCTTTAGTCGTTTTCGAATATTGTGATGTTTAATATTGTTAATTTACAACGGATAAATGATTAATCATTTACCATTGTTTTTGCAAATTAATTCGTATAATTTATTTTTATAATAGGATCTGAGCGATATTTTTTGTAGGTACCGGTTGGTTTAGTTATAAAATCGGTCAATATTTACAGTATCATAGAGAAGATAATAAATTCTAAGCCTACGGAAAAAATGATCGATTTCGTTCTTATATTGTTTAAACTAAGGCGTTGTTCGCATGCGCCATTTGTTTAGTAATTCTGTAATATTTATATTTATCGTTACTAAAATTGCTCGCGTTTGACCACCATATCACCTGATCCGTATGAATCTGTATGTTTGTACGAAGTAATCTCTGGATCTACTGAACCGATTTTGAAAACTCTCACTAATAGAAAAATACGTTATTCTTGAGTGACATAAACTTTTTTTTTATTGATAATAGGCTCGCGTTTCACCACTATCTCACCCGATGGTAAGTGATGATGTGGTCGAAGATGGAGCACGCTTACCTAAAAGTAACCTATTCACCCTTGACCTAAAGACCCCTAGGTTATAGCTATCGGAAAACAGACTCCAGCAGGGAATTCCACTCCTTTGCCGTACGCACAATGAAGGTATTCCCAAATCGTTTAGTGCGTATAATTGGGATGTCCACCATGTAACGATGGCGCATCGCCGTTTGTCTTGTAGTGCGATGATGGAACGGGCTTGGCGGAATTAGATTGTGTAATTCCATCGCACTCTCCCCGAAATGTAACGGATAGAAAACCGATAGACTAGCAACTCGTCGTCGATGTTCAAGGCTCTGGAGCTTTGATTCGACCAGTTGCCAATGAGTCTTTTGGCCCGTTTCTCAATAGACTCAAGCGCGTCCAGCTGGTACTTGGCAGATCCATCCCAAAGACTACCTTTATCGCTGAAATAAAACCTTTACACGCGAGTGATACCGCAGCCAAAAGCTATATTAATAAAAATTTCATAGTCTCTGTTGTCCACATTTGTCCTACCTATGTAAGTCAATATAGTAAATGTATTTTATTTAAGTAGATTTAAATTAGCAGAAAGTAGTATTAATTGCCATCAAAGTTTAGTTATGGAATACTTTTATGGCCGGAAATGCATCTATAATGGAACGGTTAGAGATTACTGGCTTGTTGAGCTATTTTCGAATTGTTTGAATGGGATTGAAATATAATGAGTGACCGCTTTAGGTGCCGTAAACAAATATTCACGATCGTGCCAATATTACCCACCGTCAATATACATAATAAGTACCTACTAGCCGATTTTACTTAATTGGATAGGTAAATCCGTCTTCGTTTCGACGATGTAGACTTCTCGCGATTATAGTGGCCTAGTACATACTTAATCCAAAGTCTAGACAAAACATACTTATGTATCTAGAATATCTATTATCTACACCAATTTCCTATACAATTAACGGTGTTTTGGTTTATATTTGTAGACAAAGTTACTCCTAACCGAATTAGATCATATCTTAGTTGTTATTTTGCGATTAAATCTGAAGACGGTTTTTAGTAAATAATAATAATATTTTTTGGGCACAAGGCCTTCTTCAATTTTTCTTCCGTATTTGTTCTTTGTGTATTATTTTTAATCAATGTTTTGGAAATAAGAACGTGTAGTAATGTTATGCTGGGCTGGGTAGAGTCACAATAAAATATTAACTTCGTAATCAATTCACCGAAGCACAGTTGAGGAGATTAAGGCATTTTCTACACAGATATTATGATGATAAAAATTGCCTTTTCCATAGGTCCATAAACATAGGAAAAGCACACCACAGACTTGGATAACGAAAGCCCAGAAAAACTTAAATATCTATGGACTCTTCTAAACAGCTGATTAAATCAAGATTGATAAAGTTTATACCTCGTGAAGTCGTGACAAGTTGAGACTTGTCACGCCTCTGGGTGTTCACTTCGTCCATTTCCGTCATCTCAATAGTCTCCTTACTTGTCAAATGGTTGCCGTGTTCTATAATGACATCAGTGGAAATTATTTTTTCTACTCCACTGTTCTTTTCTGATTAATTTCTTTCGTGGCCCAAGACGCCTCTCATCCTCACTTGGTCAATATACCGTCTTGTACGCGCTTCTTGTGCGTATGGCCAGTTGTGGAACTCTGCCGACCTCTGTGTTCCCTAGTCTTACGACCCGTCTGCCTTTATAGCAAGAGTGAACAGCCGTCTTCTGGGTTCGCTCGTTCCATCGTAGACCTCATCTATCGCCTATCATCAGACGTAATTAGAGGTCAAGAACGGTAATTAAAAAAACATCTTTCTCCAGAACTCGTGAAGCGTCATTTCTTTGGCAGTTTTACAGTGATATCTATTAATTATGGAGGTGCATTGGTTGGTTAATGCTACACTATTGTGTGGCAGGCTTGTCCCATGCGAATTAATCTTGATGACCATAGAAATGTTATGTCTGTGAACCAACAAGCCTCTTCAAAATAGACCCTTGAATGAAATATCAGAAACAGGAAGTGCAACTATTGAACTTATCCAACAGAGATAGTCTCTAATAAGAAGAGGTTCAGATATCAATAACTGATACAGTTATCAGTCACGCGCTGGTACTAAGTTGTACTTTGAACTTACGAACGTCCCGTTAGGTATTGCAGCTTCCTATGTTATCTGTTCATACTTTGAAAAGTCTGCCTTATGAAAATATTAGCAGGGTTTTACTGATCGACTGTTACGGCTGAATCCCGAAACCAAAACTTATCAGACTACCCAGCATCTGCGTTGCGTAGGACAGATTGGGTTGCTACTAGTAAGGCACTTCATGTTAGTCAATTATACCTTATATTAAATAACACTTCAACACTATTTGCTTCGTTAAAATTTTGAGAAATGTTTTATTTAAGCGTGGTGTGAATATCGGTATAAAATAAGTAGGTACTTACTAAAAATAATTATTTACAAAGCTCTAATAATAATAAATTATGTATGTATATAAATAAAATGTATACTATCCCGTATTATCGTTCCACGTTAAATAATAGGCATGTTCAATGCATACGGTTAGTCTAAAAGCACACCCTAACATATTTAGGAAAATACTAGGCTAATGATGCAATAAACCTCCTGCTTGTTTCAATTAAGGTAACACTATCAAATCTTATGATGTCGATGATAATATGATAAGCGCGTCGGGTATAAATATGCGTCCCCAATAGGCTGGGGCTTCGTGGTGCACTCGTGTCCTTCCTTGCTGTTTTAAAAGTAGAGGCGGTCAAACTGGATACTCGTTGGCAAGACCATAGTCAGGTTTTTTTGGTTTCTTCTTCGTCTATCCGTAACGACTGTCAAAGATGCAATTTTGAAAGTAGAGGTAATTAAATTAAATGCATTTAGAAAAGTGCATGCCTGCTCTTTAAATGCGCTTAGAGTTAAGCCGCCATTGTTCTAAACTATCATTCATATAATATCTGCTCATACTGTTCCAATATTGGGTAAACTCCTTCCCCTATATCCACCTCTCATGGCCGGTTTACCGTTCTGCCCCAAATAACAGCTACAACCTGAGGGTTTTTAAGTCAAGAGTGAATAGGTTACTTCTTGGTAAGCGTGCTTCATTTTTAACGACATCACCGCTTACGATCAGGTGAGATGGTGGTCAAAAGCGAGCCTAAAATCAGCACAGTTCATCTCCCCATATCCACTTTTTAACTGACTTCAAAAAAAGGATGAGGTTCTCAGTTCGTCGGAATGCCCTATAACTTCCTCTTTATTCCGGTGATAGTCCCAATAAACTAAGTTCAGCAGTTTCAGAGATTTGCTTGGACAAACAGAAAGACATACAGTCACACAAAATTAAAATAAAGTTTCTTTGTGTTTTAGTATCGTGTAAATAACTATGAGCACTTGAGATAGCACAATTATTTTGATACAATCAGACAATTCAATTTTATTTATAAAAAAAAGGTATAGAATAGATTCCGATATCGTAGTATATCAGTGTGGAGTCGGCCCTAGCTCTGATATCAGAATGGTGTTATCACCGGAGCCATGATCCCAGTGCGCGATGCTAAATCGTATGACACAGTTGTGCCGCCTGACAGGCAATCAAATAAATATTAGATAACACTCGAAGTAAAAAGTTGATATAATAAAAATAAAGAAAAAGTGTGGTGGTTAATGTATAAAAAAGTGTGTTTGTGATGAAAATAATGTTAGTTTTATTCACGAAACTATAACACTTTTAAAATTTGAATTTAAAGTGTATAAATGTTAAAAATAAATCGGCATATGGCACCATTTTTGCGTATTCTGTGCTATCGGTAATATCGTAAATAGGAGTTTATTTAGGAAAATTAAGTTGAGTTTTGAAAATTAATCACTTAATAATCGTTTTTCTCATTGTATTGATAGGACATTGTATTCATAGCTACATTATTAGCAAGTAGGTATTTATTATAAACTCTTATAGCAAGATTATTAATTTAAATCTGACCTTTATAAAAAAAACATTTTACTTTTGTTATATTATTTAAAAAATACCAGGGCCACATAAGCTACAAGGTACCTACATATTTAGTTTACCAGACATTGAAAATGTATGAACTATAAAGTGCTTATTGATCTTTCACGCTACAATATTCCTCAATACAAGTAGTATAGAGAAGTAACAAATACAAATAAATGCTTTTGAAAAGATCATTTTATAAATGAAAAGTACCTTTTATTTTAATACTTTACCATAACAGGAAAATATTAAATAGGAATTAGCCCTTATACCTAAATAAATACTAAAACTTGTCAGTAGTAGTGTATTTATTGACTCCGACTCTGTATGTCAATTTCATAAATAAAAATATTGGTATATTTTTTATTATATACAAAAATCTAATTACAATCTGACAGAAACCTATCTGGAGTACCAGGATACCATACGTGTAAAAGGATTAAAACAAAAGAAATGTGTAGTGCAATGCAAAAGTGGACCGGGAATCTCCAAAAATATTGAAATGTGATAAAATTATAGTGTTGTGTTAGAAAACTAGTGCCATAACTTAATGCCAATATGATGCCAATGAGAAAGATAGCTCACCGAGCCTGCTTCATCGTCAGTAGAACGGTGTATATGACATGTAAGTACCGATATGATAAGGATCCAATAAGAACCACTTATTGTCTCAATATTGAAATTGATATTGTGTCAAGAATATTTGTCTTATCAGATTTAATATTGTAAGAAATTATCTTTAAAATTACTAGCTGTTGCCCGCGACTTCGTTCACGTGAATTTAATATTTAACCTATATGCCTTATTTTTACTCTTTACCGATTGATTTCTGGAAAAGTAGCTTATTTGACTTGGGAATGAAAATAGTTGAAGACCGGATTTTCATTCCCAATTTCATCCAAATCGGTGCTTTGGTTTAGCCGTGAAAACGTAACAGACAGACAGACGAACAGACTTTCGCATTTTTAATATATGAATGGAATAACTTCTGCCCGTGGCATATTTTGATTTAATAAAGAAAAACTGTGGTGGTTAATAGAGTTCTATGTTTGACCCCTGTGTTTGTTTCGGTGTTTCTTCTCGGGGTGGTCAGTTAGGAAACACCGGCCTCATCTAGTTAACATTTACAAAAAAAATTACGTGTAGAAGTGTTATTTAATAACCAATTTGCCAAATAAAGATCATTTCTCATTATCTGTTATGAAAATAATGTTAGTTTAATTCAAGAAACTAACACTTTTTTTAAATGTGAATTTAAAGTGTATGTGAAAATATATTATGTGCTATCGCTAATATCGTAGATATAATGGACTAACTTCTACCCGTGGCATATTTTAAAAATTAGCACTTAAATACTACTACACCAAATGCCTCGGAAAGCCTTTGGCCCTTCGCTCGATCTCTCTCCAGTCGGGTCGGGTTGCCTCCCATCGGACTATGAAAGTAAAGGAACAGAGAGCACTACCTGTACCTGCGCACATAATTGTGTACTATAATACCTATCCCCTGCGCCGCTGGATAATCTCCGCTAAGAGTGGCCGCGATAGCTAAAAGCTGTCAGAAGAACTATTACTACACCAGAAATCACATCCATCCATTGCTCCGTTTTGACGTGAAATCAGACAAAAATTGGCCAAGTGCGAGTCAGACTCGCCCATGAAGGGTTCCGTAGTAACTATAATAATATAATATAATATGTATATTTATTTGACAAAAAAACCTTACAAATTGCTTAAAACTATCTTATTTACATTTTTACAACTACGCCAAATAACTTTGTTTTTCATAGTGTTTGTATGAATTACAAAGTTATATTTGCGGTTTTAGAAAATATGCTGTATCTCAAAAACTGCTGACCCGATCTCGTACAAACTAATTTTGGTTGAAAGTTTACATTAAGATCTACAGAAATTTATTTTTTAGATTTTTCACTCCATTATTATAGAAGTTAGAGGGGGGGGGGGATACATTTTACCACTTTGGAAGCGTATATCTTTTAAATGGATTAACTTTATGAAAAAGTGGTTTTAAAAACCTTAATGTCATTTTTAAAGACCTGTCTATAGATACCACACATGCATAGGTGCATGAAATAGTACATTGTTCACCGAGAGGAGAAAGTGACCGATTACCGTCGAGGGTGTCGTTTGAAGCCCGAGCCGTAAGCGAGGGCTTTAAAACACCCGAGATCGGGAATCGCACTTTCTCTCGAGTGATACATAGTGCTTTATACTACACCTACGAGGAAAATAAAAAACTAAATCTTTACTAATTGAAATTTATATTGAAATTGTTGCAGTTAGTGAAGCTTAATGTAACACTGTTTTCATAAATGGCGCCAATGGCGTCTGCAATTTTCACATGTTATTTTTTCAAATTGTTTATACTGCCGCCGCAGGGTCGCACTGCCAGCCCGACACCATCCAACACACAGCTAGTGGCCAGTGTCATTTTGCGAACTTGGAGATAAAAACTCACTGTAAAAACTTTTTGGCTTTTGATATTTAGGTTACCGGCGCATAGTCTTACCCAAAATTAAAAAAGAAAAACCACGTAAGAAATGGATTTTCATACACTTTTCTCTCCCGCTCAGATGCGTTTTCTCCCCGCATATTTGTTCGATATGCAATGACGTACTTTCTACCGTAAATTTGATAAAGTATCAAGGTACTTTCCAAGCAGGTGTAGTATAAAAAATATTTTCAGTTTTAGTTCCATATATATGGTTCCTTTATTTATTTTTTTCTTAAAATCGGTAAGCGGTTCACAAACTACATCTACCTACCAAGTTTCACGTGTATAGTCTTAATAGTTTCGGAATAAAATGGCTATGACATACGGACGGACGGACAGACAAACCGACAGATAGACAGACGGACAGACATGTCGAAACTATAAGGGTTCCGTTTTTTGCCATTCGGTTACGGAACCCTAAAAACAAACACACTTTCTCATTTATAAATTCATACTTTTTCGGATTTTTTATAAATCCATACTAATAGTATGGATTTATAAAAAATCCCCTGTGTGACGCTTGTGTTTATTGAGCAATCTTGTACGTATAAAAATTAATAATATGGAAATGGCTTCTCTACTAAGCTGGCAATATACTCGAGTGTAATAGACTTCGTCATGGTAATAAATATGCAAATTGTTAGTTATAATTGCTATTGCTTTGCGGTCTTAATATTTAATCTTTCAACTTTCGTTCAACCAAGAGTCCGTTAAAAGACATATTTTAATCAATTTATATCTCGTTTTATCTACAAGATATTGTAAATATTTGATCGTACCGTCAGCATACCTTCTCACGTTTTTGTACTGCATGAAAAATGAAGCCGTTCAAAAAACATCTATTCTAAATTGCACAAATTTAAATAGAAACTACATACCTAGTACATATAATCTAGCTAGTAGGGTAGACGGACCTTTATGTATAAAAGTGCCATTTTTTCTAAAGAAATGTTTAATGATGTCATTGACGTGCCAAAAATGTATTTTGAGTTTGTGCTTATTGGGAAAATAATAATAATAAATAGTATCAATCACAGCAATCACTGTGCCGATAGTCATCACAGCCAATGGTATAATAGCCAAGAGCCTCGACCAACATCTAAGGAGGCTTCGTTGGGTAGCTACATCATGGGCTTGATCCAGAAGTAGTACTCTTGGAAACGGCGCGTATTGTGAGGAGGTTCCTCTCTCAAGAGCCCTGACCGGTGGGCTACTATTTTTATATTTTTAAAATGTTTATATTACTATTTAAAATGTAATTGTTAGTTATATAGATTAAATAAATGGAATAATATGTAGTATTAACTCAAAAGTCTTCATTTACTTCAAAAATGTTACGTTTGCAATAATTACGGGCGTAATTTCGAATAATCTGTAGCGTGCCAGTCGTGATCGGTGACGTGCCCAAAATATTGTATTGCGCGCCATTGGTCCTAACTTCGTCGAAAACCTGGCGAGCTTAATTAAGTTGAAATATTCTCCTTATAAATAACATTATGATAGAAATATGAGTAACTAAGAGAAATTATATGCTGTTTCGTGAAGTCTTTTTTTTTTATTGATAATAGGCTCGCGTTTGACCACCATCTCACCTGATGGTAAATGATGATGTGGTTGAAGATGGAGCACGCCCACGCTTACCTAAAAGTAACCTATTCACTCTTGACTTAAAGACCCCTAGGTTATAGCTATCGGGAAACAGACTCCGGCAGGGAATCTTAGGGTAGGGCAGGGTAGGGGCTTATGTAGATGTAAAAGAAAACGGAGGCTCTTAGAATAACAACGCATAGAAGAGGCGTCTTTTTTTTTTTTTAACGTGGTAAAATTATCAAATAAGTCCTCCCACTCCGGGCAGGGTGGGAGGGACTGTCAGACTTTTACTGACTAAAATCCACGGTGTTCCTTCAATAACCCTTTACATACCGGGGCCACGGTAACGGGATGAGTCCCACGACCCCGGCAGGCTTCGGCCCTCTGCAGAGGGGGCCTCGTCATGTTGCTGACGCTCTTTGAGGCGCGCGTGGAACACGACGCGCCGTCGACCCGGGCATGGTCCATGGTCGGACAGCGAGTTGCCCTTTACTCGCTGTCCACATGCCCGCGCCTACGGTGGCCGGAGATCGTCGGCCGACGTCCGACGCCGTGGGCGTCTACCACTGCGGCTGGGCTGGAGGGAGGACGCCATCCTCTCCCTCACGCGGCCCGCCTCCTCCTTCGGAAGCATGACTGCTTCGCAGAAGGAGGCGACCGCTTCCCACTCCCTCTCGCCCCGCAGCATGGCCTCGACCAATGCCGGGCGCGAGAGGTCTCCGCCTATCGCCGCCGTGAGGACACGTCGGTGCTCTGCCCAGGCGGGGCAGTCTTGTACCGTGTGCTCTACGGTGTCCTCAGGGCGACCCTCGCAGTGGTGACACCCAGGCGTTTCCTCCTTTCCCATCAGACACAGGTACCTCCCGAAACTTCCGTGTCCGGTGAGGACCTGCGTCATGCGGTAGGTCAAGACGCCGTGACGCCGATCTAGCCACTCCTCAAAGAGGGGTCTTACCGCCGCAATTGCGGCGTGCCCAAGAAGAGGCGTCTAGAACAAAACACGAGCGATTTCGTATGTCCACTTTATTTTCTTTGTGTGCGTGAGCCGAATGTGTCTACGTTCTTCAAACGCACACAAATATAGGTTTCAGTGATACCATTACCAGTACCATTACCACAAAAATGGGAAAACGCACTATTATGATGCTGGATCAAATCAAGTATTTTATGTTATGAAACTAAATAAGATGATGTTTTTTCATGTAATGTGACTTATATGACATATATTTACGGAAGGTAAACGAAATGAGATATCGTTTATTGCGTTTAGAATGTTTGATGTGTAATGTGTTATAATGATATTATAGAAATGTATTAATTGCTTGAAAAATCTCGTTTGATATCAATTAAAAGTATGTGTTGTATTTATTAAATGAAAAAAAATCTTAATCAATAAAATTGTCATCTTTATGATGCCACTCTTCGAACTAACAGTAACTTTTAGTTATAAAACACTGTAGGTAGTAGCTGTAAATAAATATAGTTTAGTTTGACGCATACATAATTGCCGTCAAAACTATATTTTTTTTAAACAAAAATAAGCACAAAAGAAATCAATATGAGTATTTTTTTTCCTCACGGATAGCAACATTGAATTGTGATAAGTTAGGTTATTAGAATTTTTTTTTGATGGTCGATTTACTTAAATATAATGTATAAAATATAACTATTTACTTGTGAAATGTAATTTGATTACACGTTTTTTGTTTTCCTGAAGGACTATGACATCCCTTTACGCTACAAACGGTCGTTTTAAATTATTTACTCGCGAGCTCTGTTCGGCAGAATGTGACCTTGAATACTGACGGCTCGTGAGCTCGTCGAGCAAAGTTAGCCAAAAATGGCTAAGTTTTAGTTGCCTCACTTTTTGTACTCGTACTATCCTTCTATGCGTTGTTATTCTAAGCGGAGGCTATTAATTTCTTTACATACATGAGTACCTGGTACTTTATTATTAAACATTGACAAATTTAATATTTCATCTAACAAGCGGTCGCCTTCGAAGCGCTTTACACATACATACACATTTTATCTTTTATTTGTATTTAAACGTCAAAACCCATTTTGATGGGCAACTCGTAGCACAGTTCTTTTTTTCTGGGTGGGTAAATCATCAAATGACTCCTCCCGCTGTGTTTGGAGAAGAAGGGGGCGTACACTTGTATTGGCTAAAAACCCACCCTGCTCCTTCAGTTTCCCTTGCGTTTCGCTATGAAAAACATGTGGCTGAGTCGATTCGGAATTGTTTCTACAAACTAAAGGTTTTGTACAAAGCTCGACCATATCTCAGTGAGGAACTGCGTATTATGTTGGTGGATTCTTTGGTGCTATCTAAACTGAATTACGCGGATGTCATTTATGGTGAGCGTCTTCTGTCCAAAACCGACAAAATGATTCAGAGGCTTCAGAACGCATGCGCACGTTTTTGTTTCAATATTCCATTTAGAAGTCATGTTACACCCTATTTAAATAAGCATAAAATGTTGAAAATGAAAGCACGGCGTAAATTACATTTAGCAAATCTTTTATTTGGCTTAATTAAAACTCAAAAACCATTATATTTATACAATAAGCTTGAGTGGACAAGAGGTCATAGGAATCGGCAGGGAAGACAATGTGCTCAGAGTCTTTTGACACCTCATCACAATTCGGCAGCGTTTAGAGGCAGCTTTCGATACGCGGCCAGTAAATGTTGGAATAATATTCCCCCACCTATAAAATACTGTGGGAATAAGCTAACATTTAAGCTTAAGCTGAAAGAGTTTTTACTCGAACACCAAAAACAGTATGAGACCATTCAAGTCAATTCATCCGCGATTTGAATATCTACTGCTGTCTCCGTGTTGTGGAACATGTGAATCATTTATTTAATTATTCCATTTTATTTATTTTAATTATTCAATTATTATTATATTATTACGGCATAATTCAGTTATATCTCTTTAACTTTTGACTAGAAGGTTTACGCGTGTGTATTGCACATTCGAGCGTGTGGCACCCGTGGGCTGCAGCTGAAAACCAGCGTTAGGTGGTGATACTTAGGGTTGCCACCTGACATTATGCTGAGCTGAGGCCCTTTTGGCACAATATTGTTTTTTTTTTATTTTTAATGTTGTATATAATGTGTATTTCTTGATTTTATGTGCCAAAAAACGTAATTTTCTTTCTTTCTTTTTTTTCTTTCTTCTATTTCATTAGAATATTCCCGCAACCCTGGGTTACACGGTTCTGGGGCGAGTCCATAATTTGGACTCTGCCCAGAACTGTACAACGACTTTAGCACCGTCAGACGCGTTCACCAATTCCTACAGTGAGCAATGGACAGGACACGCAAGGCACCACTCTCAAAACAGTGGAGGAAATCATCGTGAGGAAACTAGCATGTCTTAGGCTGAGGGTACATTAGGCCGCGACGCGACTTGCGACGTAACAATGAGCGATTAAAAAAAATATGCTCACGTGGCTACACCGTACATTAAATATTACTAGCAGCAATCTTTGATTTCTTTATGCGATAGGAACAACATTACTGTAATCATGGCATCGGCTACATTAACATATCAGCGAAATTGAAGCGAATTAAAATTTGCCACTTGCACGACTAGTTCAATAGTACTACTAAAAATGCGAGTGACTACATTATGCGTATAGTATGTACCATGTGTACTGTAGCCATGTCGAATATACTCCGGATTTTCGCTTATAATGTAGCCACATCATGTTTATCTCGTTTCGCTCTTCTAGTCGCAACGCAAATCGCTGCATACTGTACCCTCAGCCTTAAAACCGTGACATCCGAAGACATACATCCACCAACCCACACTGGGCCCACGTTATAGATTACGGCCCATCCCTCTCAAAGAAACCCTGTGTCTCAGCTAGGGCTGTCATCCGTCCGGGTTTCCCCGAATTTGTTCTCGTTGGGAGAACGTCTGGGAGCGTCCGATGGATTTTCCTAAAAAGCGTCCAGGTCAAATCCGTACACTGGTATTTCATATCATTGTTCTTGTTATTTTGATTAAATGTAAAGAAAGTTACTATTACATTAAAATATTCTAAGTTCTATAATGTTCTCATAAAATTATACATTATAAATAAAAATAAAAACCATAACTTAACTTCGTTGCTTTTATTTTCAACTTCAAAACTATATTTTGTCTAGGCAAAATTATGATTTTACCGAAACTTCCGGGGTTTTTGAATCTTATTTTACACTAGCTTGTGCCAGCGGCTTCGCCCGCGTGGGAAGTTTTTCCCGTGTAAATCCCGATCCCGTGGGAATTTCGCAAAATCCTTTCTTAGCGGATGCCTACGTCATAACATCTACCTGCATGCCAAATTTCAGCCCGATCCGTCCAGTGGTTTGGGCTGTGCGTTGATAGATCACTATGTCAGTCAGTCAGTCAGTCAGTCACCTTTGAGTTATATATATTTAGATGTTATTTTATTAATCGACTAAATTCTCCATTTTCTACAGGTTGTTGCGGCTGTTGCTCCGCACTCCGGCCGCGCTACAAGCGCCTGGTCGACAACATCTTCCCCGCCATACCCCAGGATGGGCTCGTCAAGTCCAACATGGAGAAACTCACCTTCTACTCGCTGTCGAGTCCGGAGAAACTCGACAGGATTGGGGAGTACCTGTTTCAGAAGGCTTCCAGGGATATTTATAGGAGGCGACATGGGTAAGCTTTTTTTAATAATTTGATTCTCACCATCTGCTTAGCCTTTTTCCAAATATGTTCGGGTCGGTTTCCAGTCTAACCGATTGCAGCTGAGTATAGTCCTCGTCACGTAAGTTGGCAATGTTTTGGCGTAGTGGGGGTAAGTTCGCGCATCTTGCACTTAGTGGAAGAAAAAAGCGGTCACTTTTACTGCTTGCCATTATGCTATGGTTATTGCCATCATTTATTTTTAATCATGTCTGTTCAGAAGAATGTTAAATAAAGAAGAGGAATTCATTCGTTAATTCGGTATTATAAATAAAATAGATATTTATTTATTTATTTGTCACAAACACAACTATCATTACAGGCAATAATCCTAATGCGGTAGCGTGGTCTTTAGTTACATTATAAATTACAATTAAAGCTACTAGTTATATATTAGCATAACATAATACAAACAATGTTACCTTTGTGAATTCATTCAGAGAGCAATTAAATAAATCTATCCTATCAGCAGTGTCATTCAGTGTATGCAAGGCTCGCGTCAGGGGTGCTTTACTGAGCAGGTTGGTTCGCGCGCGCGGCACTGCTAACAACCGTGGCCGTCGGCGTCGCAATGCGTACTTATCAGGCACATTCAGACATATCTCCTTCAAAACACCAGCATTAAACATTTTACCGCGCAACAGCTTAAAAATATACGTGGTAAAAGCCAGGTCCCTTCTAGTCTCCAGTTTGTTGTACCCAACCATGCCGATTACGAACAAGGTTGGGTACATCAACGGATAGAAGGGGTAGACCCCGTAAAGTTTCATGTACAAATACCTGGTAAATTTGTTCTGTATGCGTTCCAACATAAGACTATATTTAATCTCATGTGGAGCCCATATGACAGCATTACACTCAAGTTGAGTTCTTATCAGAGCATTATACAATGCTGTTACCGCTGTAATGTTTGTAAAACCCGATGCCCGACGGAGTATGAAACCCAGGCTTCTATATGCTTTTTTACGAACATTTATAATATTTTCACGAAATGTTAACTCGGTGTTCAGGCGCACCCCCAGGTCGCGTACCTTTTCTACCCGCTCAATTGGCGTGTCATCTAACGCATACCCGTGATGATGTGGCACTCTCATTCTGCTAAAGGTTATAACCGAGCATTTTTTAACATTAAATTGCAGTTTATTCTTCCTGCTCCACTCCGCCACACTATCTATATCACTCTGCAACCGTGATATAATACATAAATACGTATAAAAGTGAAAAAAAATGTATTTAAAAAAATCATTAAAATAATGTTATGTTCTCGTCGTCACATTTAGTTAATAAAACTGCTACCCCTTTTATTCTTCTTTTTTCCCGGTGTCCTAAAGACAGTGACGAATTCGGAATTTCAACCTCCCTTAACTCTATAGTTAAGGAACAGTTAGAACCCAATTGTCTAACTATTCTTTCTGACGTTTTAATAGTCTGCGTAAAACGGTATTTGGTCCTGGCATTGTAATCAACGTAACAAAAACTAAATTTAAAACAACAACTCATAACAAAACCAAAGGGTACAACTTTCGTGTACGCAAGTGTATTCGGGAGCAAATTGAACGAGAACTACTGACGCACCAATCGCGCGCTCGGAGCGGCGCTACGTCATACCCCGCGTCCCGCTGACACCTAAAAATCGACTTCTGCGCATTGAACGAAAAGATGTACAAATGACAGCCGGGACCAACAACTTAACGCGCTTTCCCGGGGAGACAGGAATCTTGATATGTTAGGTCGATCACCCATCAGCTCTACTTCACCATATGATGCATTGTGACGAGCATAAAGTGCTTAACATCCATATCCAAGTAATCGAATCGCAATCCACGAAATACTTATTATTGAGTAGTTTCGGTGGCCATCTGTGGACTTCATCATCAGTTCCACTTCCCCAAATGATACTTTTCGGGAGCAACTGCACAAGTTACGATAAGAAATACCCAAAACGCTATAGGTGTGCCTATAATATTTGAAGGGTTCCCTCGATTTCTCCATGATTCCATCATCAGATCCTAACGTAATGACAATGGGACCAAATAGAAAGTATACTCTTTCAAACTAAAAAAGAATTTTCCAAATCGGTCCAGCCGTCTTCGAGATATGACGTAACATACATAAAAAAAATTTCAAGACAAACTGAGAACCTCCTCCTTTTTTTGAAGTCGGTTTAAAAATAAAAATAAAATATGATGAATTTATTAAGTCATAGAACAAAAGTTGTTGTTTATGTAGTTACTAACATAGTCCTAAGAGATTGTTAACGTTTTAACAATAAGGGTGCGTTTCCACCAGAGATGTGCGATGGAAATGTGTCGTGCGAGGATGTTTAGCTGTGCTGTGA
Source organism: Tholera decimalis (assembly GCA_943138885.2). Taxonomy (NCBI): domain Eukaryota; kingdom Metazoa; phylum Arthropoda; class Insecta; order Lepidoptera; family Noctuidae; genus Tholera; species Tholera decimalis. The sequence continues at coordinate 4,567,647 of OW964570.2, read as the reverse complement.
AAATGTGTGGGGGTTTCCACCAAAGCTGTGCGATGAAAATGTGCCTACGAGGATGTGTAGCGGAGCTGTGAAAATGCGCATTAATGTGTGGTGCCAGGATGCGCAAACCTCGCAACACATCCTTCTCAACACACATTCCTCGCAACACATCCCTCGCAACACATCTCTCGCACACATCCCTCGCACACATCCCTCGCACACATCCCTCGCTTGTTTTGTATGCGAAAAAATCTAGTTCCGCTGAGCCGTTTCCACCAGAGCTGTGCTGACCGAGGCGAGGAAAATGAAGCGATTCTATTGGTTCTTTACTAACACATCCCTCGCTACGCATCCTCGCACATCTCTGGTGGAAACGCAGCCTAACCCTTAATATATTTTCGGGTAGGAATGCGTCTTGCAAAAACCACGCCGTGCCGTCGTCGTCTAAGTTATAGATTTATCCATGAGATTAAGTTTAACACAATATTATCTCCAGTTACTTATCAGAATATTATCGTGAGCGTGTTGTAACTGTGGTTCACTTGACAGAATCGATGTTATCAATGTAACATCTTCGCATCGTTTAATCTACAAACAGGCAGTTGTTTTAAACCGGCATTCTTGAAGGAAGAGAGAATTATGTTATGTACTAGTTTCTGCCTGCGGCTTCGCTCACGAGTAAAGTTTTGCATCAGGTGTTCCAGTTTCCTAAGTCAATTAGGTATAGCCTCTATGTTGCCCAGAATTAATATATATAAAAAAAAATCCGTATATAAAAAAAATCATTCAAATCCGTTGTTAAAAATTTTGTTTGATTGTTTAAACGCGCTAATCTTGGCGTTTCGCTTTCTAGAACAAACAAAGAAGACATTAGTATAGATCATTATCAATTAGTAGTGATAAATTCATTTTTACTCTTTTCCCTCTTAACTCGATTTCGTGACGTCCTCGATCAGCTATTTAGACGACATTTTCAAGAAGTTGTCCAGTGACCATTATTTAAAATATTTCGAATATAATCATAATCAATCAATCGAATATAATATAATCATAAAAATAAATTGATGTAATATACCTAAGCATGAAATAGCTTCCTATACTCCTTTCCCATACTAAAGTGTCCATACTCGTATGTCCGCGAAATTTTCGCAAAAAGGGGTACAAAGATTTTGCTTCACTTATTAACTGTGAAAAATAGTTACCTGTGCGAAATGTCATAATCCGTCCGCGAAATTTTCATCTTCTATTCTAATATTATAAAGACGTAAAATTTATTTTTGTGTAGTTTGTATGTAAGGGGTAATCTCCAGAACGAATAATTCAATTCTAAAATATTTTATTTTTAGTAAGATGCATTATTATGTGCTGCTATACATTTTCGAAATCCACGGACGAAGCCGTGGGTGAAGTGCTAGTAAGGTATACAAAACTATATAAATAAAGACTTTTCTGTTTCTATGAAACACTGTGAGGATACCAGGATACCATCCACACGTGATCGATATACCGTCTTGTCGTACTAAGCGCTATTCTTCAACATTCATTGTGCGCACACACCTTGGTGGAAGTCTCTGCCGGCTTCTGTGTTCCCTGCCACATTTACCCGTCAGCCTTTAAAGCAAGAGTGAATTATTTTAAAATGCCTCATTAACAAACTGACATCTTAATTTTTAATTATACTGGTATTGCCGAGTTCCCGACCACACATGAGCTGTCAGCCTTTGAAGCAAGAGTGAACAGGCATTTTCCGGGCTCGCTCGTTCGATCGTAGACCTCATCTTACACTTACCATCAGGTGAGATCGAGGTCAAGAGCGGCTCATTCGTAATAAAAAAAAGAATAAACGCTCTTGACTGCCACTCTAGAAGTGCAATCGCAATTGCCTTGAAGAAAAACAATATTACAATAATATCCTAACATCTGTTTTTAATTTTTATTTTATATGAGCCTAATGATGACTTGATGAGCGATAGATGAGGTCTACGATGGAACGAACGAGCCCAGAAGATGCCTGTTCACTCTTGCTTCAAAGGCTGACAGCTCATGCGTGGTCGGGAACTCGGCAATACCAGTATAATTAAAAATTCAGATATCAGTTTGTTAATGAGGCATTTTAAAAGAAACAAGCTTTACCACAAAGGTATATTTTAAATTTCAGCTCAATCGGAAACTAGAAAGTGGGTCATATTTAACTTAGCAAGATTTTAGCCAATACAACGGGTCGTGATTCCCAAGTTGTGGAATAATCTGCTGGTCATTTTCGCCCTTTATTTCTGTGTTTAGCAGAATCGGGATGCACGTATCCTGTCTAAGCATCTTTTAAAACTAGTACGTCCCCTTGGCCTTTTGCCGTCAACCTTGCCCGTAACCATCAGTTTTCAAAATCGTGCCATTCTTTTCTGGCGATGAGACCGAATACTTTACCTACTTAAAAGTTAGATAAAAGTTCATAAAAAGTGTACGAAGTAATTGCTCCACGTTTTAATATAAGGAGACTGAAAAGTTATTGTATGTTCATAGCTATTAAATATATCATAAAAGACCGACTATGGAAACCAATGTCACGTGTCTGTTTAACAATCATTGATGACTTTTCTAGAGGTTTGTTTATACAGTACCGCATTAGACGAGAAATGAGTACTTAAATGATATTTATTTTGCAAACTGGTTGTTAAATAACACTTTTACACGTATTTTTTGTACGAGTAGCGTAGTGATTATAAAAAGCACAGATGCAGTAAATATCCGATTTTCTAATATTTTTTTTCATCTTATTCGTTTAGGTATTTAAAACGCGCATGAACAAACATTACGTCCCCCAAGCAACTATCCGTAGTTCATACTAATATTTGTATAGTGCGGTAATTGAACCCCTACGACAATTTTTCTTTACTAAAAAAAAACAGTACAGTATTCTCATAACTAGTAATCTTGTTAACCCCTCAACGGAGCTAAATGACTGTGTCTAGAGTGGGTTCACGGCATAATACACGAGTTACACGACGTAATGTAACGGGTGGGGTTCGAAACCTCAACCTCTCGCTTTCCACATCGCTTCACATATGACATGGAGCGCAGCAGCCAATCCCTCAACCAAACTGACAATACGCCAAACCATGCACCCACTAAAATAGATCAAGTCAAAACCATGATGGACATCCCACCCATACGCACAAAACGTTTTGGGATTACTTTCATTGTGCGTACAGCTAAGTAGTCGAATTCCCTTCCGGACTCTGTGTTTCCCGTTAGCTATAAGGTAAGCGTGCTCCATCTTCGACCACATCATCACTTACCATCAGGTGAGATGGTGGTCAGACACGAGCCTTTATCAAGTCAAAATCTCTTCTAGAATACAGCATGATTACATCTCCCCAGGTTCGTGATAATAGCCATGGAGGCGATGGACCAGCTGCTGGTGGCGTGCCACTCGCAGACGCTGAACCTGTTCGTGGAAAGCTTCCTCAAAATGGTGCAGAAGCTGCTCGAGTCCACCGACCCGCAGCTGCAGATCCTGGCCACGCAGAGTGTGAGTAAACGCTTCAACAATGTGATGTATGTGTATAAAAATCAATTCTTGTTCGTTAGTCACCCTAAAACTTGAACGGCAGCACCGATTTAATTCATAACTTTTGTATTATGGTCCCCTTCATACAGTGAACTTAAAATCATTTGCGTATAATTAAGGAAATCCATACCTACTGATCAGCTGTTCTCAAATCGGTGATGGAAAACATCGTGAGGAAGCCGGCCTGTCCTAGGACGAACAATTCGAAGATAGGCGACGAGGTGCTGGTGGACAAGCTTCATAGCCTGGCTCATCGGCGAACCGTTGCTTGCCTGTCGGTTTTCTACAGATTGTACTTCGGGGAGAGTGCGCAGGAGCTCCATGACCTGATTCCTCCATCTCCCTTTCACTACCGGTCTACCAGACGCACGGCTGGGTACCACCCACACTTGGTTGATATACCGTCTTGTCGTACCAAGCGCTTCTCCTCCACATTTATTGTGCGCACTTCCAAGCTGTGGAATTCTCTGCCGGCTTCTGTGTTCCCTGCCACTTTTGACCTTTCAGCCTTTAAAGCACGAGTAAATAGGCATCTTCTGGGCTCGCTCGTCCCATCTTAGACCTCATCTACCGCTTACCATCAGGCGAGATCGAGGTCAAAATTGGCTCATCAGTAATTAAAAAAAAATACAGGTGACATCCACCGGGCTGGAGTGGTAGATTACGACCTATTCCCTCCCATAGGGAAATAAGGTCGGTGTCCCAGCACAACAGTGGGAACGTTATAGTCAGAATTATTATACCTGCTAATATTAAACATGCATATTTTTTACTGGTAGAGAATGCCTTGTTGAGTTGTCGCATTAAGTCCGCCCATGTACCACTATTGTACGTACATAAAGTTTAAATAAATAACTGTTTGTTCGACTTCTTTCACGTCAAAATAGAGCAATGTGTCTGTTTCTTTTCGTGTGAAGAAAGTTTTTGCTGAAGAAAAACCTTTTCACCATAAGATTGTAAATATGATAATAAATAGCTTTTATTTTTCAGACTTATACCTACATGTCGTAAAGACTGAAGCCCGTTCTACACTGACATGGTCACTAGAATTTAAACGAGAAATTTATCATGTGTATTTATTGTTTCCAGTTTCCGATATTTCGGAACTGTTGCAAGCACTGAAATCGTAACAAATCACATGCTAAATATCCTGTTTTAACTTCTAATAATACTACCCAGTAAGCAATTCAGTCACAGCGGTAGGAATTTATATTTATAAACAGTGAATATAAAAATAAATAATCATGATAGGTAGTAATAATTGTTAATAATTTTATTTTAAGGTTCTGATCTTATGGTCTTTAAACTACTAATAAGGAAATAATAATGCACGAAATGCTTTAAATTTTTAATCTGAGTGTTTATGAGTGTTTAGGTTATCGTATACGAAGTGATATCATAGCTACAATTTTATGTTGAGTCTAGCTATGAATCATAAAATAGATAATGTCAAGTTGTATAAAATGCACATTAAGTATACTGTAGTGTAACTCTGAATCACAAGTCTGATTATGTACATACATTACCTCCAAAAATGTACGAAAAAGTTTTCTTGATAGTGTTTTGTTATTAAAACTACTATAAAACATGCAATACAGAAAAGCATTAAAAAAAAAACAACCTTTTGCTTCGTTTAAATATAAATTGGCTGTGTATGTTTGTCTGGCTGAGGCATTGTAGCTGCTGAAAGGATGCACCGATTTTTCACTTCTTTGTTTGGAAGTTAGGTTTAAATCATTAGGCAATACAATAATGACTGGTTTAACTCACCTAAGCCCCAAACTGTGTGTGTAGCGAAGTGGGATATAGAGTCATGTATGTTTTATTAGAATTATTTATTTTAACCTTTCAGTAGTCACGACAAATGACGTGTTGATAAAAGTGGTTATAAATAACTAGCAATCACGCGGGAATTCGCTCCCGTGGACTGAATAACGATAAAAACATAACCCTCCTTTTTTTGAAGTCGGGTAAAAAGTAACCTATAACCTTCCTCAAGCTCTAAGCTTTTTTCATACCAAATTTCGTTCAAATTCATCTGTCCGTATAGATTTGATAAGACCAAAATCTGCTTAATAATTGTTGATTTTACACGTATCTTTTTCGTTTTTTTTTTATCTATCTTTAAGCGTCACTAGCCTAATGGATAAGGTGTCGGACTTGTGATCGAGAGGTCACGAGTTCGAACCCCACGCATTACACTATTGCCGTAAACCCACTCCAGACACAAGCATATTTAGCTTAGTTGGAGGGGTTGACAAGATTGCTAGTAATGTGAATTCTACCCACATTGCTAGTAACCTTTTAAATAACAAAAAAAAAACATTTCCATAATTAGTGTGAAAACGTGAGAAAACAACACAATCCACATAAAAACAAATAATGTCTACCTAATATAATAAACCGTTTGTGAGTCGTTACATCTCTAATAATGACCTAACATGTCCATGTACACTATCATCTACACTATCATCTACAACCTATTTAATTCTTCAATTCCAAAGAAAAAGAGACACTCTATCGGTAACAGGCGATACCCAGTTTGGTTCACTGGAGACATAGTCCGTAATATTAAGCATAAACACAAACTTCATAAAAAATGGAAAATTACACGATTCGAACTCATATACAAACAGTTTAGTGCCTTACGGTCAGAGTTAAAAGTACGAACACAGAACGCCTATAAACTATACTGTCTTAGTGTGGAAAATAACTTAAAGAAAAACCCACGTCAGTTTTGGCAGCATATATCCAGCCTGAGATCAAAGGGTGGCTTCGAACCACATGTTACACACAACGGAGAGTCTACTTCAGGTGTCAAAGCAGCTGAGGCATTTGCTCAGTATTTTGCTAGCGTATTCTTGCCTGACAAACCTAAATTTTTTTTTTTTTTTTTTTGTTTTGTGGCAGGAGTGGGAAATCCTCATGGACACCCACTTGCGTGGGCAGTGCCGGACTCCTACCGGCTAAAACCACACTCCTGCCATGCGAGGGCCCCCTGCCTTGCAAGTTTCGCAGGGAAGTTTTTATGACATATATAATTTTGTCTCTTTTTTATTTTTATTGTCGCGTTAGTAGGTAGATGAAGTATATAAAATAAATAAAATATAGTAATATTAAATAATATGCAGTTACTTGTTCCGTCTATTGACGGATTTTACTATTTTTGTTATATACTCTATAAAATGTTTTCGGTTCTTTCCTCCTAACAATGTGCTGAGATTCTCCTTGGATACTTCTAATTCAGTTCTAATTTCTAGGTCGTGCCTGTGGGAGGAATACACAGGGCACTCCGTCAGGAGATGGAGTACTGTCTCCTGCTTGTCGGGGTCGCAGGCGCACGCTGGGTTCTCCTTGCACTTGAAGCGTGTCAGGTATTCGGAGAACCCACCGTGCCCCGTTAGGGCTTGGGTCAGCTCCTTGGTCACTTCTATCTTCCGCACCGTCCCGTATGCAGCGATCGCACACGGGAAGAACAACTTCGTTGTGGCCGCCGTTTCCCCAGTACAGTATCTCCGGTTCCATTCGCTCAGCGTATCCATACGGATCATACGCTTGACGAATGAAACCGGGCATCTGTCGTAGTGGGGTTGCCGCTTACTTTTTAGGGCAGCCTCCTTTGCGAGCGAGTCGGCTCTCTCGTTACCCTCCAGCCCTGCGTGCGCTTTGATCCAGAACAAGGAGACGCTCTTGTTCTGGATGATGCTGCGGCGAATGGCGTCCCTCGTTTCCACTGCGAGGGCGTGGAGGGCTTCGGGGTTCACGACTGTTTGGAGGGCTGCCATGGAGTCACTGTAGATAGCGAACGCCGTCTCGGTCCTTCTGAGGACTTCTTTCGTGGCTTCGCAGAGGGCGAGGAGCTCCGCCTGGTAGACGGTACTGTAAGACGGCAGAGCAAGCTTGAGGGCCTTGACCTCGGATTGGCCAGTCCACACGGATAGCGCGGCCCCGACTTTGCCCTCAATTTTGCTGCCGTCTGTAAAGATTCTCACGTCATAGTCGCGGTGGTTGTTGTATTGCTCCTCGTCTACCAGGCATCGCAGTTCAATGCCCTTTTGCTCAGCCGGATGTGGCATCTCTAGTGCCGATGCCACTCGCTCGATCTCCCTGTCTCCCAGCGCCGGATGGGATACCCCCTTCTTGGCCTCGTATAGTGAGGCCGCCTCGCGAATTCGCAGGTCGAGAGGGAGTATTCCAGCCAGCACCAGTGCTGAGTTTAGGGAGACCGTGCGATAGGCTCGGCACAGCTTTTGCGCGAAGCTCCTCTGGACGGCGTTCAGCTTCTTTTTGACTCCAATTTTGTTTGCGGCCGGCGACCACGCACTCGCCGCATACAGGACGATGGGTTCGACTGCGGCTGTATAAATACAGCGAGTGACCTCAGGATGCAGACCCCAGCTGGCCCTTGCGGCTCTCGACAGCTGTTTGTATATACCGATGGCTCGAGAACAGACGTTTGCGACGTGGGTATTAAAGGTCAACTTGTGGTCGATGGTGAGACCAAGCAGTTTTATTTCCTCAGACATGCCAATGTCCACCCCGCCCATCTTGAGACATGGGGTGTCATGCTTCAGTTTACGCGTGACCAGCATTGCCTTTGTTTTGTGCGGCGCAAACTTCAGCTTGTTCGTGACACCCCATGCCCGCACGTATTCGAGGGCGACATTGGCACCTCTCTGGACCTCAAGTGCTGTCTCCCCATCGAACACGAGGACGACATCGTCCGCAAACGCCTGACAATAGACCCCTCTATCTACCAGCCCTTTTAGTAGCGGGTCCAGCAGAAGATTCCATAATATAGGGCCACCGATTGACCCCTGGACGCATCCCTTCTCGGTCCTGGATTTATGCTCCGCTCCCGCGTACCTGACTTTCACCACTCTTTCGGTAAGGTAACTGTCCATGACCCTTCTCAGGTTCACAGGACACTTTTCCTCAGCCAGACGCACTCGTATGGCCGGCCACCATGCGCTGTCGAAGGCTCCCTCTATGTCCAAGGACACAATCGTGACAAGCCTCTTTGCATTGAGTCTGCCACGAATGTGCCCCATAAGTGTATAGAGGGAGTCCTCAGTGCTTTTCTGGGGCATAAAGCCGTACTGGCGAGTACTCATCCTGGGCAGCAAGTGAAACTTGAGACGGGCCACGAGCATTTTCTCGTACATCTTACCGAGAACAGGCAAAAGACCAATTGGCCTGTACGATTTCGGAGTGGTGTAGTCTTCTTTCGCGGGTTTGCGGAGCACAACGACGGTTGCCTCTTTCCAGGACCGTGGAAAGTATCCATGCGCCAGGCACTTGTTCATCAAGCGCAGAACTAAGTCTGGGTCTTGTTGAATCGTGTGGCCCCATATGTCCGCCGTCAGACCGTCGCACCCAGGGGCTTTTTTGGGGTTGAACGAGGAGACTGCTCGCCTCAGCTCATCAAGAGTAAACGGAGGATCCCAGGGTTCACCTTGGTTCACCCCGTTCACCTCTTCCGCTCGTTGCCGCATCCTTTTGTGCTCCTCGTTGTCCCCCTCCGGACGGTCTTCCGGGTAAAAGGTCTCTGCCAGATACCTCGCTGATTCTTCGGGGTCTAAAGTCTTTGCATCCCTCACCATCGGTATGTCCTCCTCTCTCCTTTGTGTCCTCCGGATCACCCTGTATATGCCTTCCCACAGGCCTTCCTTATCCTGTTTCTCACAGAAACCCTTCCAGCTCTCGACCTGCGCTTCCTTCACTGCTTGCTCGTACTCTTGTTTCTGTTTCAGGTACTCCTCAACAACCTTTGGTCTACGGACTGGCGCTGCACATCTGATTCTCCGCTTCTTGGTGACCAACTGCCTCTTCAGGGTGGCGAGCTCTTCGGACCACCACGGCACGGTTATTTTCTCTACTGCTTTCTTTTTGGGTATCACTTTGGTACAGGCGTCTTGTACCGCCGTCGTAAGTCCCTCGACTACCAGGTCCAATTTGTACACGCTGTCGATCTGGTCGAACAGGCTTACGGTGATGTTTTTGTTGAGCATAATTTGGCGCAGTTTCTGACGAAACTGGCCCCAATTAGCTTTTTTGGTATTGTAGGTCCTGGTAGTCCGGTGCACCGTGATACCCGCAGACTTTTTGAGATAGACGGAGAACTCTATGCCGTTGTGGTCCGACCCCGTCAGGTCGTCGACGACCCGCCAGCCATCGGTCACCGTCAGCATATCTGATGTGCAGGCTGTGACATCGACGCAGCTCGTGTAACGTCTGTTACCACGAACTACGTCGAAGGTTGGAGTTTCCCCTTTATTGAGAACGTGCAGTCCAAGCTGGTCGAGAGCTCCCAGCATCTCGTCGCCTCTGCTGTTGGTCTCACTACTGCCCCACCAGATACTCCAGGCGTTGGTGTCTCCTCCCATTATGAGCCTCACATAGGCTCATAATGGGAGGAGACACCAACGCCGGTCTCGCTTTCCACCTTTCTGAGGCTGTCCAGGTATGGCCCCAAGGGCTGGTCTGGCTCAAAGTACAACGAGACCAGAGTTAGTTTCCAGGCACCAGTTTGGATCCCCACCACAACGATGTTGTCCGTGGTGAGTTCTGGGTACTGCCTCACGGTAAGCTTTGGATCGAAGACGGCTATTGCCGCTTTGACAGTCCCTTCTCCTTGCCTGGTGCTCTGGAAGATTCGGACGCCTCTGGTCCCGCTCATTCTTTTTGCATTGCCCACGTAGGGCTCCTGGATCAGCGCTACAGTGGCTTTGCGCTGCTCGGCCTCAATCATAAGCTCATGGGTCGCCAGTTTCTTCCTTTGGAGATTCACCTGGAGTATCTTGTGCGGCATTGTGTTCACCGGGACCACCTTAGCAATAGGCGACGGACTCACGTGCCAGTCTGTCCCACTTAATTCGAACAGGACACTCGAGGTTGAACGCGTTGTGGTCCGTCTTCTCCATCTTCGCCTTGACACAGTTATGGCATGTTGGGGAATCCGCCTTTAGCCACTGGGCACACTGTGCACGAAGATGATGGCCTCCGCAATGACAGCATAAGTCGGCGGTTTCTTTACAGAATCGCCGACTATGTCCGTATCCTAGGCACCTCGTGCATTGCACCAGTGGCGACTGGTCTTCGACGAAGACGGTCTGAAGATCGATACGCGCTCTTCCCTTATCAAGCATCCTGTTATAAATAGTCGGGGACGTGCTGACTATCACGTTGTGGGTTTGAGGGTTTCTGGAGTTTCTTTTATATTTTATGGAGAGTCGGTCCTCCCCATTGTCGAGGCCGCGAAACACGTCCCGGTTCTGATTCCGCAGTGCCTCCAACATTTCCTCATCAGAGTGGATGCGGAGAACACCACGGAAAACCAGCAACGGATCTTTGTTTTTCACGTCCTCGACAACGAGGTGGTTTCCTGCCTTTTCCAATCTTTCTCGCACTTGTTTCCTCTCCTCGACCGACCTACATCCCATAATTATCTTGCGGTCCTTAGCCCTTCGCACTCGCTCTATCTCCACTCCCCCATCTTTGGCTTTAATTGCCTCCCTTATTTTACTTAAAACTTCCTCTCCAGTGTCCCCTTCGTTCTTGGACGTCACCACTATGGAGTGCAGCGCGGTCCTTCCTGGGGTCTGCCTTTTCGGTGGACCCGCCACTACACTGGCATAGGTGGCCGTCTTTTCCAATATTTCCCCTTGCCTCTCCATCGTCTGCTGCAATTTCTCCATCTTCTCGCTGCTCTCCTTCACCAGCGCGCTGTGCTCCGCTAGTGAAGCGAGCAGCGAGTCTATCTCCGGGAAGCTCCTAGGAACTTCCGGCGGAGGAGATACTTTGACAGTCTCTTTTCTTTCTGACTCAGCCCCTATCTTCCGTCCAGCAGCTGCCGCCTCCTCTTTCACCAGCTGGTACAATCGTTCCACCAACTGGCCGACCCCGATCTTCAGGTCTGCCCTCATATTGCGTGATTCGTTTAGGTGCGACTTCGCGCGCAGGAGGCAGTTGCGAGCCTCCGTCACCCGGTCAGTGGGTTTGTGGGGATGCAGCTTGCTCGTTCCCGATGACGCTCCTGCTGTCTCGGTGGAAGTCCGTCTCGACACCGCCTTGCTGTCCGGCTGGGACGCTGTTTGTCGAGTGGACTTCTGGGGAGCAATCACGGTCGGGGCTGCTTTCTTTGGTGAGTGTGCTGTGGACATCAAAGGGGGCTGAGATTCCGCCGTCTTCCCATTTTCCCCCTCACCAATGCTTCGCCTCACACTTGAGGCTTGAGTTGAAGGACTGGGAGGGGAGAACTCTTTCTCGAAGGTGATCGAGAGTGCTGCATTCGATGGAGAGACATGGGGACCTGCAGAGGTCTTCTTTGCGGGGGTCCTGGCAAGGGACATGGTAGGGGAGTATATACTAATTAAATCAATAAATTAATTAAAGTATAGTAATAAAATTGACAGTATTATTTAGATTATTAATAATTCTTATTGTTATGAAATTAAAACTAAAAAGACTGATCCCTGTAGATGGGGGATCAGTGAGTCAGTAAAGTATAAATAATTAAATTACGATAAATAATAGCATAAAATTGTAATATTCAGATTATTGATTATTATTGTATTATTAATTATTATTAGAGTTATAAGATTAATTTAAAACTATACTAAAGTTCTGATCTCTGTATATGGGGGATCAGTGTCAATAATAATTATATATAAAATGGTGTTTCCTCAAAAGAGGGGTCGGTGTAAAAGTCCTCAAAAGAGGGGTCAATATAAATAGTCAAGAAATTATGTCAAATTATCTATTTTTGATGATAGCAAGCCAAGAATATGCTTAGTTATTGACCTAAATATATATTTGGGGTGGTCTAAACACCCCCGTCTGGTAAAAATATAAAAACTTTGAGCTAAAAAAAAAAAATTAAAAAAAAAATTGTGTACAAATAAAATATTTAAATTAAATACGGTTCGGACTTGACCGCGACTCGGTCTTGACCGCTTAAAACGGGTCTGGGTCAGGTTAGCTTAGAGGTCAGTAAACCTAGAAGTGTTCAATATTATAAGGAAAATTTAATTAAAATAAAACTAAAATATGGTTCGGTCTTGACCGTTTACCGAGTCTAATATGTACAAATAATTAATAAAGAATTAAAGAAATCCGCAATCTAAACCTTTCCACGCCTCGTATTTTCCGAGATATCGATATTTATGTAAAAGGAGTGGGGGGGTCCAAAAGAAAAGTTGGGGAAAGAGGAAAATAAGGGGGGGGACCGATATCCCGGTTACGGTTTTCACCTTAGTGTCGTGGACAAACCTAAATTAGACCCAAACAACCTGAGTCTGAGAACTGAGGGTGGTAATATACCCCTTCCGTCTCTAACCCCTAAAGATGTAGGAGATGGGATAGACAAACTTAAACCCTGTAGCTCGATAGGTCCTGACAATGTTCCCGCTTACGTTCTGAAGGGATGCAAAGAAACCCTGGTAACTCCTTTGTGTCATGTCTTTAATCTAGCCCTCCGGTCTGGTGTGTACCCTAGGCAATGGAAACTATCCCGAGTTACACCTATCCCTAAAACTAGTGACAAATTATGTGTGGAAAAATATAGACCCATCGCTGTCCTGCCTACCATGGCAAAAGTTTTTGAACACATGCTACACACGATAATTTATAAACAGATTAACATGTATTTAACAGATGCTCAGCACGGTTTCCGATCAGGTCGCTCAGTCAACTCGAATCTAATGATTCACGTCGATCTTATATCTAGAGGCTTGGACAATGGAAAGCAAGTGGACGTCGTCTACTTTGATTTCTGCAAAGCCTTTGACAGGGTCGATAATGATATCCTTTTAACTAAATTAGGCAACATTGGTTTCTCTCCAGGTCTACTCAACTTCTTTGCGGACTACTTGCGTGATCGGAGGCAGTTGGTTAGGCATGGATGCTTTGAATCCCAGCCGTACAATACACCTTCAGGTGTGAGTCAGGGATCCGTGTTGGGTCCACCGCTCTTTCTGATCATGATCAACGATCTTGTAAATAATGTCAAATCCGCGAAATGTCTACTTTATGCTGACGATCTGAAGCTAATTATGGAAATAGGATCGGCTGAAGATTGTGTTCTCCTACAAAATGACATAGACATCGTTAACCAATGGAGCATTAAGAATAAACTATTCTTCAACACTAGTAAATGTTATATCATGACTTTCGGTAGGAAGTTGCGACCAATACTCTATAATTACAAATTAAATGGTCAAGAAATCACTCGTGCCACCAACATGAAGGACTTGGGAGTGACTTTCGACCGTGGTCTGACATTTAGGGATCATGTTTCTGACCTTGCTAAGGAATCATTTAAGCGCTTAGGATTCGTTATGCGTAAAGCCCATGATTTCACGAACCCACAAGTTATCAGGCTTCTATACACCACCCTGGTGCGTAGTAAGCTTGAGACTAGCACCTGTGTTTGGAACCCCTACACTGCAAACCAAATCTTGATGCTTGAAAAAGTACAAAAGACCTTTCTCAGATTCCTATTTAAAAAACTGTACCAGTATTACCCTTATATGTACCCTACTAATTATCTCTTGGGAATGTTGGGATTTAATTCTCTTGAGGTAAGAAGAGGCTTCGATCAGCTCACAGTAGCCTTTAAAACTCTACGTGGACAAATTGACTGCCCAGAGCTCCACAATCGTTTCTGTATACTGAATGTCCCCGGTAACTATCTTGGTCGTCGGAGTCAACGTCACAAATTATTCGCGCGGCCACTATGTCATACAGTCGCCAGAGCCCAGTCCCCAATCTGTCGCACCCTTGAGGTGCTCAACGCCCTCCTGATTGAATATCCTGAATGTGATGTGTTTGTTGATGGATGGAGAGAAATTATACAAGTGTGTTTGATGTTTTGCGAGAGAAAGTATGCGAGAGTGTCCACTGTTCCGTGTTAGTTCGGTTCCGTGTTAGTTTCAAAATAATTTGTAATAGTTTGTAATGTATATACTAGTTTATGTGTTTGTTATATGTACCTTTTATTTCTAAGTTAATAAATGTAATTGGTTTTAATCGTTTTAATTAACTATAAATAAATAAATGTCAGCACTGAAAGGTTAAGGGCATAATCTTATCGTAAAACTACCTATCCTTAACCTTGACTTAAAACAAATTTAGTGTTCAGTGTACTTACAAACAGAATCAGGCGTTCCTTTGCAGAAATCCTACCAAACTATACTTCAGAAAAATATCTAGTGTTCATTCCGCTAAGAAATAAATAAAAATCTTGCATGCAGTATGCAGCATCGCCAATTATATCCATATGCAGAATTGATATAATAAAAAACATACCACAAAGCACCACACCATAAGTATATTCTATCTATTTATCTACCACATGCAAGTAAACCACGCTTCACACGTGTTGATGCTCCGTGGAGGGGTGAAACATGCATACTGCATGCAAGATTGATCATCTAGTTCTTAACTGAATGAACTCCATATTTTTCTGTAGTATTCGTTTTCAGTGTACTTATTAAACACAATTTGTTTGCTTATCAACGCGTAATTAACACCCATTTTCGCCTTCAAATTATTCACTTATCTACGTTTCTTCAAGGTAAAAGTGAGCCCTTGGGTCACGAAAAGTGTTGGGCGTCTGGAAAGATCTTTAAACAAAGGCTGGCAATTCAATTCGATTAAAAACATTTAGTTCAGACTTTTCAGTCCATAGAGTATACATAGAAAAACTAAATTTCACACAAACATATTTGTTTATGTATAAGTAGTTGATTTATATTTTTATCTATACTATTTTTTTATCGAAACTTCTGTTTTTATCCGTGAGAACCTGCAATTTATTTATTTAAATTTCATGTACAATAATGGGACATGGGCGGCCTAAATACCCCAAGGCATTCTCTACCAGTCAACCTTTGGTTTAAAATAAGGCCAGAGAATTGGCTTTAAGTTACTTGTACCAATGCAATCAATGTAAATTAGCTGTTGGGACTCCTTCCAATAAGTAAATAATACAGAGAAATTATAAGTCAAGCCACAGATTTCTTGGCCATGTGATCAAATTTTATAACTAAGCAACGGGAAAATGAAAAAGCCCACACTAAACTAATCCGTCTTTTTTCTACAGCGACATGCAAAGATCGACAACTATCTTAACTTGTCCTTCTTATTTATAAAATATTGCCACCTTATTTACTAATTCAGCCATGGATTTTGATAAATGATCTTTGTTTTGAAAATTGATTATTAAATAACACTTTTACACGTAATATTTTTTCGTAAATTTAAACTACCCTGAGAAGAAACACCGAAACAAACTTCCGTCTCTTTTAAAGTCCATACAATCTATACTGGATATATTACATGGGAACCTTGCCTTGTAGGTTACCGTCTGAGGCGATCTTTTGAATTTCAGATATGAGTGGGCCTGTCCATACAGTGCAAGCATTTGTCAGATGATTTATAGCTCAACTTAGAACAAGGAGCTTAACATTTCGTCACCATTTTACGTTTTACAGCTTCAACACAAGGTCACAGGTTAGGTTATGTCAGTTTTTTTTTTCTGATTGTGAGGCTATAAAATATTTCGAAAACCACACGGACGAAGTGCTATAATAAATATATGTATAAACATTTATTATAATATCCGTGTCGTTCGCTTCCAGTTCGTCCGTTTCGCCAACATAGAAGAAGACACGCCGTCGTACCACCGGCGGTACGACTTCTTCGTGTCCAAGTTCTCCGCGATGTGCCACAGCAACCACATCGACAAGCTCACGAGGGACAACATACGACTCGCCGGCATTCAGGGCTTACAGGTACGTGTTATTTATTATATTTATTTATTTATTATATACTTTATTGCACACCTTACAATACATTTAAGGATACAAATAATAAAACTACTACAATGGGCGGTCTTATCGCACAGGGCAATCTCTTACAGACAACCTTTGAATGGACAGAAATTAAAGGAGATCTGAAAGGCTGTCAGTGTACAACATAATAAAAAACACAGAACAGATAAAAGAGGTTAGAAAGAAAATAGTTCCTGATTTGTATGAGAACGCGTGTCGCCGCTTGTCTCCCCACTCTTTAGCTCCACTACAAGCAAGAGGCCCGTTACGTATGCGAATTACGCACACAAATAAATTACACACACTTAAATCGAGAGCTTGCTACTGATTGTAACTCACTGTCGATAAACATGCGCCGTGCATCACGGCCAATCAGGGCAAAGGACGCAACTTCAATGGTTGAAGTGTTGAGGACGCAACGCATGCAGTACAATTGTAAGCGGACTTGGTCATTGCGTTGATTAAGCGAGTACACATCGGGCAATGTATATTTTTTGTAACTTGTTGTTAATGTTTGGAATTTCATAGTGATCAGAATATTTTTATGTTTTTTACAAATAAAACTGTAATTAAATGTTTCGACTTACCGATAGAAAGATATACCTCCTTGCTCTATACTTGCTGTCTGACTTTTTGTTTTACAGGTTATAATCGCACAACACGGCATTTTAAAGCACAGCTCTGTGTTTCGAAGTAGTCCGAAACGCTCTAAACACGGTGAATGAATTAATCGGTCGAGCTGTGATTTTCGAATCATAAATGTGGCGCGCTCGCCACGCCCACATTACCATTCCAACCTTATTCATCTATTCCGTGATAAAAACCCACCTAGAAGTTGCGTTACCGTTTTATCTGTTACTATACCTTGTTCACGTGAACGAGGTATAGCGCGCGGGGATTCGCTCCCGTGGATTTTATCACGATAAAAACATAACTTTCCTTCTTTTGCATTTAGGTATACAACGTGTAACAGAATAAACGCAATTCCTGAAAGTAGTTGGTTCAGAATGGGCTTCTGAATCGATTTCCGTCATAAAAAATGGGTGTTAAAGGACATTGTTCCGGCTCCATACATGTCACGCCTAAGAATCGTTTGAATCGAAAATGACTTAGATATACTCTAAATATTTTATGGAATCATAGTAAATCAATTTTTACTAACGGACACTTGAAGATACAAAAATAATCAATTCATCGAAATCAAGTCCGAAAATAGCCAGGTAGTACGACTCACAGAGTCCTTTATACACAGCCGAGTCTACCAAGTATGCAATCTGATCAGAGTCCGTTACCAAGCCAAAGTTGTTAGAATAAAACCATAAAACGCATAGAAAATCGCAAAGAAAATAACTTTGCAATAAAAATTGAAACGAAATGAAATGTAAGCACACCAGTGTTGCCAATTACGAAAAGCTATAATACCCGAATGCCATGCCAGAAATTCCCTATTTCAGATAAAAAAAATTATGGAATACATTTTTTTCTCCAGCTAGTCAATTCAGGTATTTAAATGAATAAAGTGTTAAATAAATATTTTTTTAGATATTCCTTTATTTATTGTCAATAATAGGATACAGTGCCTATTTGATTTATTGAATTCCTATTATTATGTACCTATATGTGATCAACTCAATTTCAGAAATAATCAGTCAATTGAACAAACGAATGTGAGCTTCACTAAGTGAATGAGATAAAGCGTCAGACTGAAGAATTTACTTATTTATTGATTTCCCGTCCTCAATTAGTTGACGATTATATATTATTTACTAGAGTTAAATTAATAACGTAACCCATTAAATATTTTATTATTATTTTTATTTCTATCTATACGTTGAAAATACCCGAAATAGTCCGAATTTTATCAATTTCTGATTTAATCCAGACAACCGTCCGTATTTCCTGAAATCGGGGAAAATCCCGTAATTCGGCAACACTATCTGGCCAATAGACATTTTTTACGGCACCACGCATTCGTTAATCGTGAACCAACTTTTTATTTTGAATTTATTTATTTCAAGTTTCCGTGAAATACTAAAATATGTTTCAAGCAGTATAAAAAGAAATGAAAATTATCATGTAATTTATATTCACATCGGTTATATTGGCCAAAATCGAACAATGTCTTTTTGACGGAAAAATATTTGATTTTATTTAAAATGGAAACAGTATCATGACAAATTGATACAAACCTTAATTGAAGGAAATGCGCTCGTGTGCGTGTTGGCCGCTAACATTGCATGAGTGCATGCGTCTGCGTAAGGATATTGTATGACGCACATACGTTTTGCGTTTAGTAAGGATAACTATTTATAAAAAATGTCTAGGTTTGGTTTAAATTTATTTAGTTACGGATGTTGTTTTAGACTTATAATTTAAAATTCTAATTGGGGTGTCAGAGGTATTGCGTTTAATCTGTTACACCTTGTATAGCCTATAACCTTCCTGAAACTTCGAGCTACTTCCATACGATTTCATCCAAATCCACCCAGTAATTTCGAAAATTAGCGCGTTTAAACACAGAAACTTTTCTGCTTTATAATATTAGTATAGATACATTGATTTTCAAAAGACGACGAGATTCAAAAAACGTTTGCTGGGTCAGCTAGTATTTGTAGAGCAGGCAACAAAATTAATGTCGTTATAGTTTCCTTGCTGTGTATCTGACCCCGTATCGGATATCCGATTATATCAGTAATTGTATCTAAAACCAGCCATTAAACTTGGTAATTACGTATGCGACTAACATTTTTCTATAAAATGGGACACATACCAAATAATCACTATGATTTCGGTGTTATAGATAAGACATGTACGCAAGTAAGTACGTTCAGTCATTAAAAACAATGGAAAACGTAATTTTTGTCGTCTAAAGCCTACATTTTTAGTAAACGGGTCTGGCCTGGGTCATCGTAATATATGTACCTACTCGCAATAAAAAATTACTATTTTTGAGTCGTATGAAACAGTCTGTACTATAAATCGGAAAAAATACTAATCTGTCCTTATCTGTTTATTTGTAACGCTTTCATGGCTTAGCTACTGGACCGATATTGATGAAATTTGCCATGAAGGTATTTGGAGACGCGGAGTCAAACATTTACTTCAAAATAAAGGCTTATTCCGGGGGATTGTCGTGTCATTTCATTCTCGTATTTATTGGTTTCATATTTTATATAGATAAATAGTACACCGTGGAATACCCATGTAGTTATTTTCTCCTATGTGTCAAATCCATCCAAAGGTTGTCTGTATAAGATCGCTTTTAGCAATAAGACCGCCCATTAAATCACCCTTTGTAGTTGTTAACTTCTAATTGTTTTACTGTTATGGTGTACAATAAAGAATAAATATATCTATCTATCTTAGTACTGATTACTATGTTTCTCTTGTTTCAGGGTGTAATAAGAAAGACCGTGTCGGATGACTTGGTGGAGAATATCTGGGAAGCTCAACATATGGACAAGATCGTGCCATCTCTACTCTATAATATGCAGGTAAATGTAGATACAGCTTTGACTGAAACATATTTTTTAAGGAATTATTTGGGTAGAATTCATATTACTAGCCTTCTTGTTAACCCCTCTAACTAAGCTTGCTAAGGTTGTGTCTGGAGTCAGTTCACGGCAATTGTGTAGCTTCAATGTTTTTCACTACAATTTTCTTATTTTAGACTGCCGAGAAATACGACACAGTCCTCTGTATGGAGGGAGGCGCGGGTGAGGAGGAGCCGGCGCGCCTGGCGGAGGCGTGCCTCCGGGAGCTGGTGGGGCGCGCCTCCTTCGGACACATCCGCAGTGTGCTGCGTCCTGTACTCACGTGAGTAGTCCTCTGTATGGAGGGAGGCGCGGGTGAGGAGGAACCGGCGTGCCTGGCGGAAGCGTGTCTGCGGGAGCTGGTGGGGCGCGCCTCCTTCGGCCACATCCGCAGTGTGCTGCGTCCTGTACTCACGTGAGTAGTCCTCTGTATGGAGGGAGGCGCGGGTGAGGAGGAACCGGCGTGCCTGGCGGAAGCGTGTCTGCGGGAGCTGGTGGGGCGCGCCTCCTTCGGCCACATCCGCAGTGTGCTGCGTCCTGTACTCACGTGAGTAGTCCTCTGTATGGAGGGAGGCGCGGGTGAGGAGGAACCGGCGTGCCTGGCGGAAGCGTGTCTTCGGGATCTGGTGGGGCGCGCCTCCTTCGGACACATCCGCAGTGTGCTGCGTCCTGTACTCACGTGAGTAGTCCTCTGTATGGAGGGAGGCGCGGGTGAGGAGGAACCGGCGTGCCTGGCGGAAGCGTGTCTTCGGGAGCTGGTGGGGCGCGCCTCCTTCGGCCACATCCGCAGTGTGCTGCGTCCTGTACTCACGTGAGTAGTCCTCTGTATGGAGGGAGGCGCGGGTGAGGAGGAACCGGCGCGCCTGGCGGAAGCGTGTCTTCGGGAGCTCGTGGGGCGCGCCTCCTTCGGCCACATCCGCAGTGTGCTGCGTCCTGTACTCACGTGAGTAGTCCTCTGTATTGAGGGAGGCGCGGGTGAGGAGTAGCCGGCGCGCCTGGCGGAGGCGTGGCTCCGGGAGCTGGTGGGGCGCGCCTCCTTCGGCCACATCCGCAGTGTGCTGCGTCCTGTACTCACGTGAGTAGTCCTCTGTATGGAGGGAGGCGCGGGTGAGGAGGAACCGGCGCGCCTGGCGGAAGCGTGTCTTTGGGAGCTGGTGGGGCGCGCCTCCTTCGGCCACATCCGCAGTGTGCTGCGTCCTGTACTCACGTGAGTAGTCCTGTGTATTGAGGGAGGCGCGGGTGAGGAGTAGCCGGCGCGCCTGGCGGAGGCGTGCCTCCGGGAGCTGGTGGGGCGCGCCTCCTTCGGACACATCCGCAGTGTGCTGCGTCCTGTACTCACGTGAGTAGTCCTCTGTATGGAGGGAGGCGCGGGTGAGGAGGAACCGGCGCGCCTGGCGGAGGCGTGCCTCCGGGAGCTGGTGGGGCGCGCCTCCTTCGGCCACATCCGCAGTGTGCTGCGTCCTGTACTCACGTGAGTAGTCCTCTGTATGGAGGGAGGCGCGGGTGAGGAGGAACCGGCGCGCCTGGCGGAAGCGTGTCTTCGGGTGCTGGTGGGGCGCGCCTCCTTCGGCCACATCCGCAGTGTGCTGCGTCCTGTACTCACGTGAGTAGTCCTCTGTATGGAGGGAGGCGCGGGTGAGGAGGAACCGGCGCGCCTGGCGGAAGCGTGTCTTCGGGAGCTGGTGGGGCGCGCCTCCTTCGGCCACATCCGCAGTGTGCCGCGTCCTGTACTCACGTGAGTAGTCCTCTGTATGGAGGGAGGCGCGGGTGAGGAGGAACCGGCGCGCCTGGCGGAAGCGTGTCTTCGGGAGCTGGTGGGGCGCGCCTCCTTCGGCCACATCCGCAGTGTGCTGCATCCTGTACTCACGTGAGTAGTCCTCTGTATGGAGGGAGGCGCGGGTGAGGAGGAACCGGCGTGCCTGGCGGAAGCGTGTCTTTGGGAGCTGGTGGGGCGTGCCTCCTTCGGCCACATCCGCAGTGTGCTGCGTCCTGTACTCACGTGAGTAGTCCTCTGTATGGAGGGAGGCGCGGGTGAGGAGGAACCGGCGCGCCTGGCGGAAGCGTGTCTTCGGGAGCTGGTGGGGCGCGCCTCCTTCGGCCACATCCGCAGTGTGCTGCGTCCTGTACTCACGTGAGTAGTCCTCTGTATGGAGGGAGGCACGGGTGAGGAGGAACCGGCGCGCCTGGCGGAAGCGTGTCTTCGGGATCTGGTGGGGCGCGCCTCCTTTGGCCACATCCGCAGTGTGCTGCGTCCTGTACTCACGTGAGTAGTCCTCTGTATTGAGAGAGGCGCGGGTGAGGAGTAGCCGGCGCGCCTGGCGGAGGCGTGCCTCCGGGAGCTGGTGGTGCGCGCCTCCTTCGGACACATCCGCAGTGTGCTGCGTCCTGTACTCACGTGAGTAGTCCTCTGTATTGAGGGAGGCGCGGGTGAGGAGGAACCGGCGCGCCTGGCGGAAGCGTGTCTTCGGGAGCTGGTGGGGCGCGCCTCCTTCGGCCACATCCGCAGTGTGCTGCGTCCTGTACTCACGTGAGTAGTCCTCTGTATTGAGGGAGGCGCGGGTGAGGAGTAGCCGGCGCGCCTGGTGGAGACGTGCCTCCGGGAGCTGGTGGGGCGCGCCTCCTTCGGCCACATCCGCAGTGTGCTGCGTCCTGTACTCACGTGAGTAGTCCTCTGTATTGAGGGAGGCGCGGGTGAGGAGT
The DNA here is from genome assembly GCA_943138885.2 of Tholera decimalis. Classification (NCBI taxonomy): domain Eukaryota; kingdom Metazoa; phylum Arthropoda; class Insecta; order Lepidoptera; family Noctuidae; genus Tholera; species Tholera decimalis. Next base: position 4,545,034 of record OW964570.2, on the reverse strand, counting down.
AGCCGGCGCGCCGGGCGGAGGCGTGGCTCCGGGAGCTGGTGGGGCGTGCCTCCTTCGGCCACATCCGCAGTGTGCTGCGTCCTGTACTCACGTGAGTAGTCCTCTGTATGGAGGGAGGCGCGGGTGAGGAGGAACCGGCGCGCCTGGCGGAAGCGTGTCTGCGGGAGCTGGTGGGGCGCGCCTCCTTCGGCCACATCCGCAGTGTGCTGCGTCCTGTACTCACGTGAGTAGTCCTCTGTATGGAGGGAGGCGCGGGTGAGTAGGAACCGGCGCGCCTGGCGGAAGCGTGCCTCCGGGAGCTGGTGGGGCGCGCCTCCTTCGGACACATCCGCAGTGTGCTGCGTCCTGTACTCACGTGAGTAGTCCTCTGTATGGAGGGAGGCGCGGGTGAGTAGGAACCGGCGCGCCTGGCGGAAGCGTGCCTCCGGGAGCTGGTGGGGCGCGCCTCCTTCGGACACATCCGCAGTGTGCTGCGTCCTGTACTCACGTGAGTAGTCCTCTGTATGGAGGGAGGCGCGGGTGAGTAGGAACCGGCGCGCCTGGCGGAAGCGTGTCTTCGGGATCTGGTGGGGCGCGCCTCCTTCGGCCACATCCGCAGTTTGCTGCGTCCTGTACTCACGTGAGTAGTCAGTCCTCTGTATGGAGGGAGGTGCGGGTGAGGAGGAACCGGCGCGCCTGGCGGAAGCGTGTCTTCGGGAGCTGGTGGGGCGCGCCTCCTTCGGCCACATCCGCAGTGTGCTGCGTCCTGTACTCACGTGAGTAGTCCTCTGTATTGAGGGAGGCGCGGGTGAGGAGTAGCCGGCGCGCCTGGCGGAGACGTGCCTCCGGGAGCTGGTGGGGCGCGCCTCCTTCGGCCACATCCGCAGTGTGCTGCGTCCTGTACTCACGTGAGTAGTCCTCTGTATTGAGGGAGGCGCGGGTGAGGAGTAGCCGGCGCGCCGGGCGGAGGCGTGGCTCCGGGAGCTGGTGGGGCGTGCCTCCTTCGGCCACATCCGCAGTGTGCTGCGTCCTGTACTCACGTGAGTAGTCCTCTGTATGGAGGGAGGCGCGGGTGAGGAGGAACCGGCGCGCCTGGCGGAAGCGTGTCTGCGGGAGCTGGTGGGGCGCGCCTCCTTCGGCCACATCCGCAGTGTGCTGCGTCCTGTACTCACGTGAGTAGTCCTCTGTATGGAGGGAGGCGCGGGTGAGTAGGAACCGGCGCGCCTGGCGGAAGCGTGCCTCCGGGAGCTGGTGGGGCGCGCCTCCTTCGGACACATCCGCAGTGTGCTGCGTCCTGTACTCACGTGAGTAGTCCTCTGTATGGAGGGAGGCGCGGGTGAGTAGGAACCGGCGCGCCTGGCGGAAGCGTGTCTTCGGGATCTGTTGGGGCGCGCCTCCTTCGGCCACATCCGCAGTTTGCTGCGTCCTGTACTCACGTGAGTAGTCCTCTGTATGGAGGGAGGTGCGGGTGAGGAGGAACCGGCGCGCCTGGCGGAAGCGTGTCTTCGGGAGCTGGTGGGGCGCGCCTCCTTCGGCCACATCCGCAGTGTGCTGCGTCCTGTACTCACGTGAGTAGTCCTCTGTATGGAGGGAGGCGCGGGTGAGGAGGAACCGGCGCGCCTGGCGGAAGCGTGTCTTCGGGAGCTGGTGGGCCGCGCCTCCTTCGGCCACATCCGCAGTGTGCTGCGTCCTGTACTCACGTGAGTAGTCCTCTGTATTGAGGGAGGCGCGGGTGAGGAGTAGCCGGCGTGCCGGGCGGAGGCGTGGCTCCGGGAGCTGGTGGGGCGCGCCTCCTTCGGCCACATCCGCAGTGTGCTGCGTCCTGTACTCACGTGAGTAGTCCTCTGTATGGAGGGAGGCGCGGGTGAGGAGGAACCGGCGCGCCTGGCGGAAGCGTGTCTTAGGGAGCTGGTGGGGCGCGCCTCCTTCGGCCACATCCGCAGTGTGCTGCGTCCTGTACTCACGTGAGTAGTCCTCTGTATGGAGGGAGGCGCGGGTGAGTAGGAACCGGCGCGCCTGGCGGAAGCGTGCCTCCGGGAGCTGGTGGGGCGCGCCTCCTTCGGACACATCCGCAGTGTGCTGCGTCCTGTACTCACGTGAGTAGTCCTCTGTATGGAGGGAGGCGCGGGTGAGGAGGAACCGGCGCGCCTGGCGGAAGCGTGTCTTCGGGAGCTGGTGGGGTGCGCCTCCTTCGGCCACATCCGCAGTGTGCTGCGTCCTGTACTCACGTGAGTAGTCCTCTGTATGGAGGGAGGCGCGGGTGAGGAGGAACCGGCGCGCCTGGCGGAAGCGTGTCTTCGGGAGCTGGTGGGGCGCGCCTCCTTCGGCCACATCCGCAGTGTGCTGCGTCCTGTACTCACGTGAGTAGTCCTCTGTATGGAGGGAGGCGCGGGTGAGGAGGAACCGGTGCGCCTGGCGGAAGCGTGTCTTTGGGAGCTGGTGGGGCACGCCTCCTTTGGCCACATCCGCAGTGTGCTGCGTCCTGTACTCACGTGAGTAGTCCTCTGTATGGAGGGAGGCGCGGGTGAGTAGGAACCGGCACGCCTGGCGGAAGCGTGTCTTCGGGATCTGGTGGGGCGCGCCTCCTTCGGCCACATCCGCAGTGTGCTGCGTCCTGTACTCACGTGAGTAGTCCTCTGTATGGAGGGAGGCGCGGGTGAGGAGGAACCGGCGCGCCTGGCGGAAGCGTGTCTTCGGGATCTGGTGGGGCGCGCCTCCTTCGGCCACATCCGCAGTGTGCTGCGTCCTGTACTCACGTGAGTAGTCCTCTGTATGGAGGGAGGCGCGGGTGAGGAGGAACCGGCGCGCCTGGCGGAAGCGTGTCTTTGGGAGCTGGTGGGGCGCGCCTCCTTCGGCCACATCCGCAGTGTGCTGCGTCCTGTACTCACGTGAGTAGTCCTCTGTATGGAGGGAGGCGCGGGTGAGGAGGAACCGGCGCGCCTGGCGGAAGCGTGTCTTCGGGATCTGGTGGGGCGCGCCTCCTTCGGCCACATCCGCAGTGTGCTGCGTCCTGTACTCACGTGAGTAGTCCTCTGTATGGAGGGAGGCGCGGGTGAGGAGGAACCGGCGCGCCTGGCGGAAGCGTGTCTTCGGGAGCTGGTGGGGCGCGCCTCCTTCGGCCACATCCGCAGTGTGCTGCGTCCTGTACTCACGTGAGTAGTCCTCTGTATGGAGGGAGGCGCGGGTGAGGAGGAACCGGCGCGCCTGGCGGAAGCGTGTCTTCGGGAGCTGGTGGGGCGCGCCTCCTTCGGCCACATCCGCAGTGTGCTGCGTCCTGTACTCACGTGAGTAGTCCTCTGTATGGAGGGAGGCGCGGGTGAGGAGGAACCGGCGCGCCTGGCGGAAGCGTGTCTTCGGGAGCTGGTGGGGCGCGCCTCCTTCGGCCACATCCGCAGTGTGCTGCGTCCTGTACTCACGTGAGTAGTCCTCTGTATGGAGGGAGGCGCGGGTGAGGAGGAACCGGCGCGCCTGGCGGAAGCGTGTCTTCGGGAGCTGGTGGGGCGCGCCTCCTTCGGCCACATCCGCAGTGTGCTGCGTCCTGTACTCACGTGAGTAGTCCTCTGTATGGAGGGAGGCGCGGGTGAGGAGGAACCGGCGCGCCTGGCGGAAGCGTGTCTTCGGGAGCTGGTGGGGCGCGCCTCCTTCGGCCACATCCGCAGTGTGCTGCGTCCTGTACTCACGTGAGTAGTCCTCTGTATGGAGGGAGGCGCGGGTGAGGAGGAACCGGCGCGCCTGGCGGAAGCGTGTCTTCGGGAGCTGGTGGGGCGCGCCTCCTTCGGCCACATCCGCAGTGTGCTGCGTCCTGTACTCACGTGAGTAGTCCTCTGTATGGAGGGAGGCGCGGGTGAGGAGGAACCGGCGCGCCTGGCGGAAGCGTGTCTTCGGGAGCTGGTGGGGCGCGCCTCCTGCGGCCACATCCGCAGTGTGCTGCGTCCTGTACTCACGTGAGTAGTCCTCTGTATGGAGGGAGGCGCGGGTGAGGAGGAACCGGCGCGCCTGGCGGAAGCGTGTCTTCGGGAGCTGGTGGGGCGCGCCTCCTGCGGCCACATCCGCAGTGTGCTGCGTCCTGTACTCACGTGAGTAGTCCTCTGTATGGAGGGAGGCGCGGGTGAGGAGGAACCGGCGCGCCTGGCGGAAGCGTGTCTTCGGGAGCTGGTGGGGCGCGCCTCCTGCGGCCACATCCGCAGTGTGCTGCGTCCTGTACTCACGTGAGTAGTCCTCTGTATGGAGGGAGGCGCGGGTGAGGAGGAACCGGCGCGCCTGGCGGAAGCGTGTCTTCGGGAGCTGGTGGGGCGCGCCTCCTGCGGCCACATCCGCAGTGTGCTGCGTCCTGTACTCACGTGAGTAGTCCTCTGTATGGAGGGAGGCGCGGGTGAGGAGGAACCGGCGCGCCTGGCGGAAGCGTGTCTTCGGGAGCTGGTGGGGCGCGCCTCCTGCGGCCACATCCGCAGTGTGCTGCGTCCTGTACTCACGTGAGTAGTCCTCTGTATGGAGGGAGGCGCGGGTGAGGAGGAACCGGCGCGCCTGGCGGAAGCGTGTCTTCGGGAGCTGGTGGGGCGCGCCTCCTGCGGCCACATCCGCAGTGTGCTGCGTCCTGTACTCACGTGAGTAGCTCCTCTAACAGTCAGCAGTACTGTGGCACCCAACTGATAAGTATGGTCCCGAAGATTAACAAAACATCAACCTTTTTTTTAAGGATGGGAAATCTTCCAATGACTGCCTCCCGATCTGGGCGGAGGATGTGTCAGATTTTTACTGCCTAAAACCCATCCGTGTTCCATCATATTCCTTGCCCTTCGTGTTCCGAGGCCGCGGTAACTCTTTCGAACAATTCCGCAAACCCGGCAGGCAACGGCCCCCTTGTGGGCCCCGACAATTTTGCTGACACTCTTTGAGGTCAGCAAAATGGCCATCTACACGGGCCTGGTCTCAGTAGGGCGGCGAGCTACCCATTGCTCGCAGCCCGCAGGCAAAAGATCAACCTTAGATCACTAGTATAAGGTTCATAATACACTGCAGCTGTTCCGTGTCACTCACGCGTCACGCGTCGCGCTAACATGGCGGCAGCTGCCGACCAATAGCGATAAAGGAAACGAAGCGCGGTGCGAAAATTCATTTTCTGCGCAGTACATCGGTAAGCCATATCAGTTGGGTACTACTCTATCTAATAACAGGGCTCGATAGGGCCATCGCCTTACGGGTTACGAGATACCGTGACCCCGGAACGTAAAAGAAATAAAATTGAAGTAACAGACCACCCTCTCACCTTATGGTAAGCGATGATGTGGTTGAAGCAAGCTTACCTAGAGGAAACCTCTTCACTCTTGACTTAAAGACCCCCAGGTTACAGCTATCAGGAAACAAAGACTCCGGCAGGGAATTCCACTCTTTAGCTGTATACAGTAGTTGATATGATAACTTTTAGCCACCAGATTGTCGATGGCATTGTAAAAATTTTTATATTACTAGTTGACCAGCGAATTCGTTCGCGTGGAAGATTTTTCCCGGGTTAAGATTTTCCGAGATCCAAATCTCGTTGAAATTCCGGGATAAAAGTAATCTTTCTTTCTTTAAAGTAATTTCATTGAGATCCATTCAGTATTTTATCATCAAAAACTTTCGTTAATATTTATTTGTCTCAGACCATTGATCCTTAGAGTGTTAGTAAAAAGCTTAACCTATTTTTAGTACAATTCAAACAAAAAGAAAAAAAAATTAATAGGCGACATGTACGTCTGTCTACCAGCCTAGTGCCTGACAAATGGCCCATCTATTTTGTCCGCCAGTGTAACCAGAATATTGTTGGGGCTACACCTGAATCGCCGCAACGCACATCGCTTGTTCATAACAGCATACAAGTCATCTACTATAGCTTCAGCAAACATGTCCGAAGGCAAATCCGAGGTAGCCCCAACAAAACCCTCCGCGTATTATTATATTGAACGCGCAGAACGCAAATTATAAAATTTATAATATTAGTAAGAATTCTAGTGAAAAAAAATTATCCGATAACCAAATCGCCTAATAAGATCTACCGTTTCGGAGGAGTTCGATAGCAAACAATGTGACTCCAGATTTTTATATACAGTATGTTAACTAACAGAAGGCGTTCACGTTAACCCGCAATAGTATAGCAACCATAACTGCAAAAAAAAAAATATTACCATTCGAAAACAAAATGTTTTTATTTTTTACACATTCACTAAAATTTTTAAATTGATACGTAAAATAAACATTGTACACGCGTACTTGAAGGACGGCAACGTCGCAATTTATTTATGAATGACGGCCGCGTGTGCGGCGATCTAATTGATGTGCTTATACAATAGCTAAAGATTATTTTTGTATACGAGTACATGCCAAATGTAACAAACACCCTTTGTAGTTTTTAAGTCTTCAATTAATTCTGTTTTGGTGCACAATAGGGCATGTAATATCGGAAGGTTTTCAATTCCGATAATGATTTCCGATATTAGATCTCAATATCGGAATTCCGATATTAATATCGGAATTTCGTTAGTTCGTTAGAAATTGCACATTTTATTAGGGTTCCGTACCCAAAGGGTAAAACGGGACCCTATTACTAAGACTCCGCTGTCAGTCCGTCTGTCACCAGGGTGTATCTCATGAACGGTGATAGTTAAACAGTTGAAATTTTCACAGATGATGTATTTCTGTGGCCGCTATAACAACAAATACTAAAAAATAAAATAAAATAAATATTTAAGGGGCTACAATACAACAAACGTGATTTTTTGCTCGATAATGATAACGGCAATAGGTAGACGCTTGAAATGTTCACATAATATTTAGTTATACATTCACTTTAAAAATAAATAATGAAATTAAAATAAAATTAATATTTAAGGGGGGCTCCCATACACCAGACATGATTTTTTGGTGGTATTTCCATACCATTATCTATAAAAATGACATCGTGCGTGAGTCCGACTCGCACTTGGCCGGTTTTCGAGTGCAATAAAAACATTTTTAAATCGTATATATTTTTTAATTTGGTTCAATAATTGGTTGTTTTTTAAGTATGTCCACTGTCACTAATAAATAATCACATATTTCTCATTATTTATTTCATTCATTATACTTATTAAACTATCTGACTCAGAATCATTAAAACTTCTTATAAACAACGATAACGTTGTTGTAATAATGTTGGTATAGTGGTCAGTGGTCCTGACTGCTATGCGCAAGGTCGTGGGTTCGATTCCCATCCAGGACAAATGTTTGTGTGATGAGCACGATCATTTGTTCTTTGTCTGGGTATAATTTATCTATAATATGTATGTATTTAGAAATATATATGTATGTTTATCAGTTGTCTAGTATCCATATCACAAGCTCTGCTTAGTTTGGGACTAGATGGCGTTGTGTGAAAAAGTTGTGGAATTTAGAATGCGCAAGCAAAATCAACAATTAGGAACAACAATTATTGGAAATATTTGTTTATCATATTTCTCATTATTATCCTATACTTATTACTAATTTAGCTAACTACCGCACTCAGAATCAACAACACGTAAAGAAGTTTTGTTGATTCTGGTTTTGCAAGCAAAATCGACAGAAATAAAGGAATAGGTATGTTTATATTTTAAAATCTCGTTTTTCTTGGTAATATGTTAATAAAGCGTCAAGCATTTTGTGGGATAGTGAGCGAGACTCACAACACAATTATAGCTTTTGTATCGCATCACGCATGGTTAGCAAGCTGGCAACAGGATTTTAAAATATAGGTTTAATAAAAATATTTAATAAATCCGATTTCGATATTGGGTCACCCAGTATCGGAATTGTAATATCGGAACTTTTTTCCGAGATTCCGATATTGCAATATTCCGAGATTCATGCCCTAGTGCACAATAAAGAGTACCTATATCTATCTATCTCTTGCCTCAACTTGATTTAACCGCAGATTCTCAGCTCGGTAACATGATGATGCTTACATCTACTGGCTATATGAAGGATATTACATCTTTACGAATAGTACTAGAGTCTGCCTGCGGCTTCGCTCGCGTTGAAAGTTCTGCATCAGGTATTCCAGTTTCCAAAATCAATTATAGCTTAACTGTTGCCCAGACCCGGTTTTTATAATAACTAATCGGCTGTTAAGATTGTTGAAACAAACTTCTTAACCACGCTTTTAGCAACGCAAATGGCCTTTCACAAGAGATTTAACTGCCAATTATTTGATTTTTGCGTTGATCAGCCTTTCGGAAACCGGGTCTTAATAGCTATATAACAAAGAAGTTTCATTAAAATCCGTCCACTAGTTCCGGAGATTAGCGTGCACAAACAGATAAACAGACAGATTTTTTTTCAAATTCTGGTTTTATTACTGTTACTTAACTCACATCAATCCTTTTTGTAAATATATCCAATGTACAGACACACTTTTTTACTGTTTTATTATATGTAATGATTTGTCTCACAATTGCAGTCACTTCGACCGACACGAGCTGTGGATTCCGAACGACTTTGCCGTACACACCTTCAAGATCATCATGTTTTCAATTCAGGTATGTTGTAAATTAATTATCTATACTAATATTATAAACAGGTAAAATTTGTTTGTTATTCTGTATGTAGGGGTAATCTCCGGAACTAATGATCCAATTCTAAATTTTATTTCATTGGTCGTAGAGTGCATTATTTGTGAGTGCTAAAGGCTAGAAATTATTTCAATATGCTATTGATATTTTTTTACGTACAGACGCCAGCACATGAAGCTACCCGAAACTGTCAAATTTTCCCAATCAACCTTGAACCTAATTTCTTTAACAATAAAGTTGAAAATCTATTAAAGAAATTTGACAGATTGTTGTAGCTTGATGTGCTGGCGGTACATTGGATATTAAAAACACTTTTACACATTATTTTTTTTAGTAAATGTATGTTGAGGCCGGTGTTACCTAACTGACTACCCCTATAAGAAACTCAGGTGTCTCTTTTATATCCATGCAATCTGTACTGGCCAAATCAATGTCGTTCCGTTACTTTTTGTTTTTATTCAAACACGTGTAAGTTTTCGTTTTGTTCTTTTAAAAAACGGTACAAATATGTGACTCAGACACTGGTACTGTACAGGGTTACAGGTTAAGTCGACCTAGATCCGTTAAGAGGTTGTAGTTTCAATCATTTTTGACTGATTTGCCTATGAAACACTCCACCCCAAACCTCTGTATGTAAACTAGCTTCTGCCTGCGACTTCGTTCGCGTGGGAGGGGTTTCCCGCTTAAATCCCGATCCCGTAATAATTTCGGGATAAAACTATCATATGTCCTTCCCAGGGTCCTAGACTACTTCCATGCCAAATTTCATCTAAATCAGTTTAGCGGTTTAGGCGTGAAAAGGTAACATACAGACAAACAGAGTTACTTTATCATTTACTAGCTTTTGCCCGCGACTTCGTACGCGTGGGAAGGTTTTCCCGCGCAAATCCCGATCCCGTGGGAATTTCGGGATAAAAAGTAGCCTATGTGTTATTCCAGGATGTCAACTATCTACTTACCAAATTTCATTCAGATCCGTTCTGTAGTTTTTGCGTGAAAGAGTAACAAACATCCATCCATCCTCACAAACTTTCGCATTTATAATATTAGTATGGAAGTATGGATTTAGCTGTGAGACATGAAAATAATTTTAAATTGTAAGGCATGGGTCGAGTTCCGACCCATGTCTTACAATTTAAAATTCGTGGGTTAGCATTGCTCTCTCATAGCCACAAAAAAAAATAGTTTAGTGCAAATATTAATCGTTACGCGTGTATTTTCGATGGTACTATTTATCTTGTTTATGTTACACAGGCACAGTACTCGTACAGCGTGGTGGAAGCGTTGATGCAACATTTGGATGCGGGCGGCAACAACACGGGCGACGCGCGCGACAATACACGAGTCAGGGCCGCCCGGGCCACCGTGCTCAGCAACATTGTTGCTATTGCCGCCGGCGACAGCGTCGGTGAGTACTGCCACTAAAACTACTTCAAACTTATGTATCACAAATAAACGATTTGATTTGATTTGAAAATAATTTATTAAAAAACCGGCCATGTGTGAATCGGACTCGCGCTCGAAGGGTTCCATAAATACGAAAAAAAACACGTTTGTTGTATGGGAGCCCCCCTTAAATTTTTATTTTATTCTGTTTTTAGTATTTGTTGTTATAGCGGTAACTGAAATACATCGTTTTTGAGAATATCAACTGTCTAGTTATTACGGTTTATGAGATACGGCCTGGTGACAAACAGACAGACAGCGGAGCCTTAGTAATAGGGACCGGTTTTTCCCTTTGTGTACGGAACTCTAAAAAATAGCATAGGACCGTACACGTTCACTGCTGTAAACGGCCTTTTTTTTGTACGTGGGTAAATCATCAAATGACTCCTTCCGCTGTGGGTGGAGCGGAAGGGAGTGACAGACTTCTACTGACTAAAAACCAACCCTGATTCTGATAAAAACTAACCAGGCGTCTTCTAAACCTGGACAGAAGAAGCCTGCGAATGGTGGCGGGGACCATCACCGGGCACTGCTCACTGAACAAACACTATCACACAATAGGTATAACGGACAGTCCCCTGTGCAGGGCATGCATGGGGACGGAGGAAACGGTGGCACACGTACTCCTAGAGTGCACAGAAATCACCGAAATACGGAAACGAACCCTCGGGTCATTGAATTCCCTTATAGACATCCTGAATAGACCGAGAGACCTGATCTTCTTCTGGAGGGAGGTTGGCTGGATGGAGTGACGGCCGACACGGCTCACGCACAATGGTCTCGTGCAGAGACTAAGTGCGGAAACCACACTACAGAAGAAGAAGAACCCACCCTGATCCTTCAACTGGCCTTACGTTCCGGGGTCGCGGTACCTCGTTAGAACTTTCCCGCAATCCTGGCACGAAATGGACTGCTGTTTAAGGCGCGCGTGGAACACTCAGCGTCAACGACCCGGGCCTGGTCCTTACCGGACGGTGAGCCCGACGTACTGTTTACATCCTGTTTTAGAAAATCGGTTCATAGTTGGCGGAGAAATCGGAGAAACTAATTAAAAAAATACATACAGCCGAACATAGGTCCTCCTCCTTTTTGGAAGTCCGTAAAATTCGTCTTAATTATTAGTTAATGTTATAAAAAATAATAAATGTCCAATGTTTTTATAGATATAGGTATAAAGAGAGTTAGCAATGTGGGTAGAATTCACATTAAAAAATATAATATAATAATATAATATTCCACAACTTTCACACAACGCCATCTAGTCCCAAACTAAGCAGAGCTTGTGCTATGAGTACTAGACAACTGATAAACATACATATATATTTCTAAATACATACATATTATAGATAAATTACACCCAGACAAAGAACAAATGATCGTGCTCATCACACAAACATTTGTCCTGGGTGGGAATCGAACCCACGACCTTGCGCATAAACTTCAACTAAGCTAAATATGCTTGTGTTTGACGTAGGTTTACGGCGATAGTGTAATGCGTGGGGTTCAAACCCGCAACTTCTCGATCTTCTTCTCGATGATCGTGACGGAATTGTATTGGACCCCTTATGTGTAGTGGCGTTCTTTTTCTTTAACGGATGTCTTTTTTATGTGACAGGTCCATCTGTATTGGAAATCATCAACAATCTGTTGACCAACTTAAGAGCGTCTGTCGCCAGAGATTCTGAGGTAAGTACAATATTGTCTTTCAGATAGTTTATAGATAAACGTAGTAAGTAACATTTATACTGCTTTCAAAACAATCAAAATGTAAATACAATAATTTTTGGATAATATTTAGTTGTAATTCCGCCAAAAACTATTTGTTCAAATTTGAATGCAGTATGCATCATCTCACACCCGTAAATATTTCCACATGAATAAGGTGCGGTAATGCAAGATGCAACCCAAACCTATTCTCGACACGTGTTTTGCGCGTCCACGGAGCGTTCTTAGGAAAAAGAACGCTCCGTGGAGGCGCAAAGGAGAATGAAAAGTGAATCCATTTATTTTTCTACCCAACATAAATTATTTCAATTTTCCATTTTATTTCAACTTGTGGTTAAAATTCAGCACTTATTTTATCATACTGCAGTGGTCCGTGCTTACAAATTGCAAATATATCGGGTATTACATAGATTTCAATAGAATACAGTTAGTCTATTGAAATCTATGTAATTCCCAATGTATTACGGATTAAATGTCATAAAAATCCTTTATCAAATCAAATAAAAAGTCGTGTTTTTCTATGTACTACTGACTGACTTAATAAAATCTAAACTATGGCGGGCAGTATCGACTCTCCCATTGTTAAAAGTTTCGTGAAAGGGACAATCTCGGATGTCCTTTTCACAAAACATATAACAAATTAATGCACATTCTGAAATTAGTTTGTTCGGAATCATTTACTGAATCAATTTTTATAATTTTTAGTAGGGGTAATTTTTTATCCCAATAATAATTACATCTACGTTCATAAAATACAATTACACTATAAAAGAAATAGAAAGTTGTTACTTTGATTTACTGCCTTTTCAATAAATCAAAGTAACAACTTTTTAAATACAGTTTTATAAAAATTCCGTCATTCAATACAAATGAACGAAAATTTAAAAAACCCTTTGAAACAAATAAAACTAAAAATTTCCGTGTATGAATAATTATGATTATTAGATAAGGTTCTAATTGCGGCGTTTGAGGGTGTGCATTAATTACGATACATGTTGGTGATCTCATTTTTATTGTATGTTAAGTACTAACACTACTTATAACAGTTATAATATTTTTAGTAACACGCTGGATCATTGTCGAGCGAAAAGCTCGCTTGTCCCATGGCTAATCCGTAATAAAAAATAAAACGAACAACAAAAAAATTAAGAAATAGAACCATTGATTTAAATAATAAAGATATGGTCGTCCGAACATTTGACGTACGCGGTCGCCCTACAAAAACGCTTACGCCATCTATTAGAACTAGTATGAACTACGATGTCAATCGGCGTGGTCTGCTCCAAGACGTAACCTTGTAAGAGCGGGGTGTGGTATTTTTCAAGGTACAGTCACGGACTATAAATGATGAGCCACTTGCCACCATTCGTATTTTAGCCGTGTAATGCAAATCGGGTTTAAACGGTTATACTCGTACACAGAACATAGTGACTACCTAAAGTCGACGAATTGCAGGTGTAGAAACCGTAACCTAGCGACAATTGTTTTAGCGTAGCCATAGTAACGTTGGAGTACGGAGAAATTATAGTTGGTATAATTTAGACATCGGAAAAACTCGAAACCACGATTTTATCCGAACGCGTAGCGTCCAAGATGACGTTCACGATAGTTATGATTATGTATTAAACATAGATAACACCTAACTGCCGCCATTTTGCAAGAAGTTTTATTTGCTATTTCTGCTAAAGAGTTTACGTTTTAGCTATTATAAATGTCATAAAATGTGCTAAGCAAAAAAAAACACTATATTATTTGAATAATTATTTTATTTTGTATAATATATAATATTTGGGGAAGTGGAACTGATGATGAAGACCACAGATGGCCGACAAACCTACTCAATAATAAGTATTTCGTGGATTGCGATTCGATTACTTGAATATGGATTTAAGCACTTTATGTTCATCACAATGCATATGGTGATGTAGAGCTGATGGTGAAGTACCAGGAGAACTCCTCAACAATTAACGGCCCAGCATTGAGAAAAGCAATATTTTGTAAAATGTTATAAGTAGTTGACATTTAGGCTCTTTTAACTAGGTAAATTAAAATTCGACCAACTAAAAAGAGTGAAATAAAAACTTTTTAGCAAAAAATTAAACCGACTCCCAAAAACACTGCATAACTTTAATTTCGGAAGTCGGTGCCAAAAACGAAAATACAAAACTAAAGACACCGACTACCGAAATTAAAGTTATTCTTCACTTTGCAGTGTTTTTGGGAGTTGGTTTAATTTTTTGCTAAAAAGTTTTTATTTATTGTGCTTTTTGTCGTAGTTTACGCAACCCTTCACAGCATTACCTGGCATTTTTGCTTGTAAAATTTATGACCGCTCCCGAAGACAGCCGATCACGTTCTAGTTCACTTCGATAAAGGAAAGACCATTTTGGGATCAAGGTCAAGGCGTCATTGTAACATGCGGTCCGCCCAGTCCTTACGCAGTAATATATATGTCAATGAAAGGATCCTATTCAAACCAAACCTTTTCTCTAATTACAGAAAGAAACAGACGAAAAGCTCTACCAGGAAGCCCTAATCAACGCCCTGGGCGAGTTCGCCGACCACCTGCCTGACTTCCAGAAGATCGACATCATGATGTTCATCGTGAACAAGGTGCCGTCCAGCCAGCGAGCCAACAAGGGCACCAGGGCCGACGCCATGCTGCAGAGCATACTGCTCAAGTCTTTGTTAAAGGTACAACGTGGAACAGTTCTTAAATGCCTTAAAGCTCGTTCCCACTTGTCGGGTGTCGGATCCGTATATTAATCGGAGGTTCCACTCGCAGAGCATTTTATATGAAGCTATTCACACTTGTCGGAAACCGATTTTTTGTCGGCCCCGACAAGAAATGTCGGGTGTTTTGCCAGCCCTCTACGCCCGGAAAAATATCGTGTCGGATCTCGCTCGCCTATGAGTAAGAATGGCGCTGTTCACATTTGTCGGATGGCGGGACCGACAACCTTCTCCCCGCTATCCCTTGTTCCGCCCACCCTGCTCAATAATACTGAGCCAATAGATCGTTGAATTTAGTTATTGACTTTCTAAAATAACTGAAAAAAAAAGTAATTTCAACCATTCTCGATTCTGTTATTAAGTTCTGAAATGTTCCCAACCAAAATTTAGCTTCAGGATTGGTTGCAACCAGTATGTTCTTTCCGTAGCTGTATTTATTCGTTTCCTTTTCAAATAATAATACATCAAAACGACAACTTCGTCATTGTCCATAGTGTACAATGGCCTCAGAGGGAGACAAATGAATAAATGACTTATGAGATTTGATCGGGTCCGACAACCGACTAGTGTGAACAGAGGCGCCGATATCCGATAAAAATCCGGACCCGACAGCCGACAAGTGGGAACGAGCTGTTAGATTTACTGTTAAAAAACTGAGTAGGCGCCAGGGTAGCTAGAATGTTCTATGGAGATCCCGGGGCCCTGGAACACTAGGGAACCGCAATAAAAAAGTTTGTCACTCCCTTCCACTCCACCCACAGCGAGAGGAGTCAGTTGGAGATCTTCCCCTCGAAGGCCTAAGTAGGCTGTTGAATAAAGCAGTGGGCTGTATTTTAAACTTGCTTGTAATCTGCTTTGCGAGTCGAGTTGTTCAAATATCTTACTTTGGACCAATGTGCAGCTACAA
Source organism: Tholera decimalis (assembly GCA_943138885.2). NCBI lineage: Eukaryota > Metazoa > Arthropoda > Insecta > Lepidoptera > Noctuidae > Tholera > Tholera decimalis. Next base: position 4,529,680 of record OW964570.2, on the reverse strand, counting down.
CATAGTGACTTTTTGTTCAATAGAAGTCTGGCACTCCCAACTTCAATAGAACTATGTCCGCTTCGCAAAATATCTATAGGTCGCAAAATGTTTCTTTCTGAGAGCGGTTCTTTTACAAAATATCTCATTTGCAAACTGTTTTACATTTTTTCATTACATTACATTCTCAGACAGTCACTTTCACAAAATGTCTCTTCCGAAAAATAGCAAAATTTCTATTTGTCGCAAAATATTTTCTTGTCAGTCTGTCTCGATATTTTTTAAGCTATTGCATAGCTTTTATCGCGGGCTTAGTTCGCGGCGACCGAATCAAGAAATTCCGTAACGAAAATAAACCTAACACTCCCACTCCGACCGGCACAGCGGTGCGGCGTTGAAAGCCGTGCATCGTGTAACGTCGTTTCAGTTCGGCAGACTTCGGCACGGTGTTTGTGTGCGTGCGACTAGACGTATGCGTGTAGACTAGCTGCTAATAAACCTATAGTTTCAATGATAAAAATTCCTGAATAACCTACATGTATTGTAAGATAATAAAAATATGTTAAACAATATTAACTTCTCATTTATTCAATTATAAAAAAATGTTTTCTTATCGCTTAAAAAGTGTAACTTGAAAGTTACACTTTTTAAGCGTGGTGACCGATAAGAAAACATTTTTTTATAATTAATATCAAAGAAAAAACTTAAATTAATATCAAAGAAAAATAAATACTGCATAAATAAAATAATAGATAATTATAATTGCATAAGTTTATAAAAGATGCTATGCAATAGCTTTACCGCGGCAGTCCCCGAGTGCCACACTCTTTTTATTTTTCATTTATTTATTTTGCGATCTAATGATCGCAATATGTTTTTGAAGTGAAAACTTCTTTAGAGGCGTTGTGCACTTTTTTTGTAATGGGTAAAAAATGTTAAACTCGCGTCAGGACACGTGACCTGATCGAAAATTCGTAAGACTAACGGAGAGTAGACAGCCGGCGCGGCGTAGGAGAGGAAGTATCCCCCTCTCTTTCTACGGCGCGGCGAAAATGTATGCCTGCGCAAACTTTTTAATGTAATATAAATTGTCATGTTTGTGTGATAGTACTTTTATACTGATAATTAAAGCAATTCGTGCAAAATTATTCCCTAACCATTCCAAAATATCAAAAATGCATAACGTTAATATTCAAGTTTTCACTTCTGCGCCACTCCCGGAGTGCAACCCGTCGTTTTTTTTTCTCATACTGTCTCTTTTACAGAATATCGCTTCCGCAAAACTTCCCTTTCGGAAATAAATATTTTACTATTTTTTTTTTTAATATTATGCTCGCGTTTGACCACCATCTCGCCTTATGGCAAGTAACGATGTGTTCAAAGATGGAGCACGCCCACCTAAAAGTAACCTATTCGCTCTTGACTTAAAGACCCCCCCTAGGTTATAGCTATCGGGAAACACAGACTCCGGCAGGGAATTCCACTCCTTAGCCGTACGCATTGAGCGTATGAGTGGGATGTCCACCATGTAACGATGGCGCATCGCCGCTTATCTCTTAGTCTGATGATGGAACGGGCTTGAAAAATTTATTTTATTCTTATCTTGGCTATAAAAGTTGCGAAAAGGGACATTTTACAAAATATACTCTCTGAGAAGGAGACATTTTTGCAAAAGGGACATTCTGTGTAAGGAATTATTTGCGTTTCCCTGCCGGATTCTATTTTCCTGATAGTTATAACCTAGAAGTCTTTAATTCAAGAGTGAATAGGTTATTTCTAGGTAAGCGTGCATCACCTTCGACCACAACCTCGTTTAACATCAGGTGAGATGGTGGTCAAACGCGAACCTATCAACAATAATTAAAACGGTCATCCTATGAAAGGGACATTTTACCAAAGGGACACATTTCTAAGTCAGATAACAGCTATATACAGAGTTGATACGACAGAGGGGCATTAAATTATACTACATACCTATACTATACGTTTTTAGTATTAATTTGATATGGTATAAAAATAAAGAGCGCCAAAAATGAGATTTTTTTTTCAAAAAAACCAAATAGCTTGCAACTCAGAGTAAAACGCAACCACCCTTTGTAAATAAATGTGACTGACCTTAAATACCTAGGTAACAAACTGGCAACGTCGCACGGCGTGTGTAATCTCGTGTCGAAGTTGCCACCGCTCGCGCTGGCTCCGCCCCCCGCTCGCGCTGGTTTTTATGTCAGTTAGAGTCAGAGCGGCAACAACGTATCGTAGATTACATTCAGATTTATTGTTTTAAGGTGCATGACCTGTGCGTATAGACATAATCAGCTGTTAGGAAACATACAAACAAGGCAAAAACTTAAAAAATCATTTGTTACTAAACTACTGCTCCTATTTAATTGAGTTTTGGTACAGAGCTTGAAAATAGTACCTACTATAGGCAGTTTAAAGGAAAACCCCTCAGTCGTATCAACTCTGTATAAGCACATGCGTGTCTGTCCGTAGGTGGGTACAACGTATCGCACAACCGAGCTGTCGAAGGCGTTCCCTGCCGCCTTCCTAGAAGCGCTGCTACGTGTCGCGGCGGCCGGACAGGCGCATGCGCGGAGTCTGCTGCAACGTATCCTGCACACGCTGCTCGACCGCCGCAACAACGCGCCCCGCCTGCTCAGGGCCACGTAAGTACACCCCTCTAGTCTTATACTACCCTAGTACTTTAAATCCGAACTGTATAGATTAAGCCAGTGTAAATTATGTCACATATCCATCATACTTTGTAAAGGAGCTCTTGGCTAAATAATAACAGCTGCACGAATCGATCTACGATATTGCTACGATGCTTGAACTTCTGTATGTTGGTCAAAGTAATTATGAAAAGAGCCAGCCAGCCCTAGACCCTAGTCACCTAGTCTCCTGTAAACCTAGTACTTTACGTGCCTCCTGCAGCGCATCCTGCGTCAATACACCACGCTCTAGTCTCATGTCTCATGCTACCCTAGTACTTTATATCAAAACTATATAGATGAAGCCAGTGTAAATTATGTCACATATCCTATCATACTTAGTAAAGGAGCTCTTGGCTAAATAATAACAGCTGCACGAATCGATCTACGATATTGCTACGATGCTTGAGCGTATGTTGGTCAAAGACTAAACCTGTTCATCATATGTAAAGAGCCAGCCAGCCCTAGAGACCCTAGTCACCTAGTCTCCTGTAAACCTAGTACTTTACGTGCCTCCTGCAGCGCATCCTGCGTCAGTACACCACGCTCTAGTCTCATGTCTCATGCTACCCTAGTACTTTATATCAAAACTATATAGATTAAGCCAATGTAAATTACTTGTCACGTGTCATCATTGTTATCATCATCATAAAAATGTATCTATGAGTAGCTTTTGTGAATAGCATGCCCCTATTCACAAAAGACAGCATTTATCCTGTGGTGCTGCAAAGTTTAACGTACGACATTGATAGCGTCATGCATTTTGGGGAGAGAGACTATAGCAAGAATGGCCACAGAACTATCATATTTAAGGTAATGGTCATTTGTTCATTATCATCTACTTAGTCTTCTGCCAACTATGTCGGGGTTAGCTTAAAGTCTCACCGGATGCAGCTAAGTATTTTATATGGAGAGACTGCATTTCTGATCTTCACAACCCAGTAACTGTAAGCTGGGTAACAGGATACTCATTGGCTATACTGGTGTCAGATTTTCTGATTTATTACTACGATTGACAAATATTTGTTTTTGGTTTTTTTTTATTGAAAATAGGTTCGCGTTTGACCTCCATCTCACCTGATGGTAAGTGATGATGTGGTCGAAGATGGAGCACGCTTACTTAAAAGTAACCTATTCACTCTTGACTCCTAGGTTATAGCTATCGGGAAACACAGTCTCCGGCAGAGAATTCCACTCCTTAGCCGTACGCACAATGAAGGTATTCCCAAAACGTTTTGTGCGTATGGGTGGGATGTCCACCATGTTACGATGGCGCTTCGCCGTTTGTCTCGTAGTCCGATGATGGAACGGGCTTGGCGGAATTAGATTGTGTAATTCCATCGCACACTCCCCGAAATGTAACCGATAGACTTGCAACTCGTCGTCGATGTTCAAGGCTCTGATTTTTTCTTTAGGAAGTATGGAGCCCTAAAAAAAAAAGTCAACATTAGAAATTTATATAAAGGGAGTCTCGCCTTAACGGCCGCCTGCTACCACGTCGTAGTGTTTCAGTACTTGCAAATTATAATGCAAGTAATAGTAGCTACTTAAAATAAAAAACGAATTATGTTTTTTTTACCAATTTCTTACTGTAGGAATATCTGAGACAAAAGTACTAGTAAATATGACCTCGTATTTCCGAAACATTTTGTATATAGGGCCTAGTATGTGAGCTTAGTATCTATACTAAGTAAGTAAGTCCCAAAACACAGCAGCCATGGTAGCATGGTAAAGTAAAGTAAAATAATAAATAACAATTGATGAAGGTATTCATAAATTAATTGTTATTATTATGGGTTTGTGGCCAAGTAAAACGTTTAACAGCTCGGTCACAGCGCCAGCATAGGACTCGACACAGATTTGTCCTTGTACAGCAGCCACGTACGAGTACATATTATATAAACTCTACATTTTATGCCACCCTGGTATTGCATTTGCCAGCTAAATGAACAACTATTAAAATAATCCGTTATCCTACTTTCTAAATAATAACAGCCACAGGGGATCTTCAGGTTCAGCAACGCTTGCCGAGGTTGGTCTATGGATGGATAACACTATGGTGTTACCCAGCTATTATTCATCATAATTTATCCTTAAATGACTATTCGTTAAGTATACCAACCTCAATTGTTATTATTATGGGCGTTTTGTTTAGCTAAACAAAATGTTTAGCAGAGGTAACAGCGCCGGCTAAGACTCAACAAAGCTTACAGTTGGTCCTTGTACAGCGGGCAAGTACGAGTATATAAACTCTTTACATTTTAGGCCGCCCTGGTACTTCATATGCTTATTGAATGAACAATCGTTAAAAGATTTTGTCGTTATTCTACTTTATTTAAAAGAGGCCGAACTCGTGGCTAGATAATAACATATTATTATACATATCTTCTATCTTAAGATATCGAGATTTCTCCGTAACATTGCTGTAAAAAGTCTAACATATGCTGCATTCGATTGGAGTAGGCAGATCTTGAGCTTGGACTTCCTGATGTTAGTCAAAGGCCAAACCTGTTCGTCATATGATAAGTGGGGTCAATAAACCTGTTTTGATATTATACGGTCTCATTCTACTTATTCACATTAAATATAGTTTTGTGTGAATAAGTAGAATGATAAAATAAAAAAATAAATTATACACTAAAAACTTTTTTTGCAAAAAATAAAACCGACTGCCATATCAAAACACTACAAAGCCAAAAATTTTAAGTTTTGGCTTTGTAGTGTTTTAAAATTATTTCATTAAAATGTTTTTATTTTCGCACTTTTTAGTGGGTCGATTTGTAATTTATCTAGTTACAAAAGCTAAAATGTCAACTATTTATCACCTTTTACAAAATATTGCTTTTCAGCCGTTAATTTTTGAGGAGTTCTCCTGGTATTTCACCATCAGCTCTACTTCACCATTTATGCATTGTGACGAGCATAAAGTGCCTAACATTTATTATATTCAAGTAATTGAATCGCAATCCACGAAATACTTATTATACAGTAGTTTCAATGGCTATGTTTGGTCTTCATCATCAGTTCCATTTCCCCAAATGGTGCTTTTCGAGAGCAATTGCCCAGAAATACCCAAAACGCTATAGGTGTGCCTATAATATTTAAAGAGGTCCCTCGATTTCTCCATGATTCCATCATCAGATCCTAACGTGATGACAATAGGACCAATTAGAAAGTATACCCTTTCAAACTAAAAAAGAATTTTCCTTATCGGTCCAGCGAGATATGAGGTAACATACATAAAAAAAGAAAAAAAAGTTCAAGACGAACTGAGAACATCCTCCTTTTTTTGAAGTCGGTTAATAAATAATTTTCCAAATCGGTTCGTAAACGACGGAGTTGTGCGCGAACAACAAACGCAATGTAGAGTAAACGAAAAGATCGTCAATGTAGATATTTTTTTAGACTTTTGTAGATTTTTCAGAAACGGCTTGTCCGATTTCTATAAAATTTAGAAGGGACCATTTGGACCTTTCCAACAAAAACAGCGACAGAGTTATGCCTGGACAAACATTAAAAAAAAATACAAACATCCGAATTGAGAACCTCCTCCTTTTTTAGAAATCGATTAAAAACCTTCCTCATTAATCATCGCTCTATTCGTTGGTGAAAATCTGTTCAGAAAATGTTGAGTTTATCGCGAACATACAGACTGACACGGTACTAACCGAATATTCTAATCCTTTCCAGAGTGGACTACATCGAGCTCGGTCTGATAGTGGAGAAGTGTTCACGTCAAGACCTCATCTTCATCAGCAAGCATGGCTATGCTCTGTTCAGCTCCTTGTATGAGGGTGAGTGCGCTAGTATTTATAATTATTTTTTTTCTAGATGTCGTTGGACTCTCATTATTATTATTATTTATGTTAATAGTGAGTAGGTTACTTCTAGGTAAGCGTGCTTTATCTTCAACCACATCATCGCTTAAACCATTAAGTGAGATGATGGTAAATCATTCGAGCCTGCAGCTGAAAATCAGTGTTAGATGGTAATACTTTTTTTCCGAATAGGAAAATCATCGAATGACTTCTGCTGTGGGTGGAGCGGAAGGGAGTGTCAGACTTCTACTGACTAAAAACCCATCCTGTTCCTTCAGCTGCCCGTAAGTTCCGGGGCCGCGGTATCTCGTTAGGACATTCCCGTAAGATGGTAATATTTACGGTTGCCATCTGACATCATGTTTTTTATTATTATTTATGTGCATAATTTGATTTATAATTTGTTTTTTATGTGCCAGTAAACTCCTTTTTAGGGTTCCGTAGCCGAATGGCAAAAAACGGAACCCTTATAGTTTCGTCATGTCTGTCCGTCTGTCTGTCTATCTGTCTGTCTGTCCGTCCGTCCGTCCGTATGTCACAGCTATTTTATTCCGAAACTATTAGGACTATACATGTGAAATTTGGTAGGTAGATTTATTCTGTGAACCGCTTCCCGATTTTAAGAAAATATTTAAAAAATATTTAAAATAAAGGGGGGCTCCCCATACATGGAACTGAAACTGAAAATATTTATTTTCATGAAACCTATCCGTGTGTGGTATCTATAGACAGGTCTTTAAAAATGACTTTGAGGTTTCTAAAGCCACTTTTTCATAAGGTTAATCGTTTAAAAGATATACGCTTCCAAAGTGGTAAAATGTGTGTGTGTGTCCTCTAACTTCTATAATAATGGAGTGAAAAATCAAAAAATATATATTTCTGTAGATCTTAATGTAAACTTTCAACCAAAATTGGTTTGAACGAGATCAAGTCAACAGTTTTTGAGATACAGCATATTTTCTAAAACCGCAAATATAACTTTGTAATTCATACAAACACTATGAAAAACAAAGTTATTTAGCGAAAATGTAAATAAACTAGTTTTACGAAATTTGTAAGGTTTTTTTTTTGTCAAATATACATATTATATTATATTATTATAGTTACTTCGGAACCCTTCATGGGCGAGTCTGACTCGCACTTGGCCAATTTTTTCTTTCTAATGCCTGTTAATATCGAGCAAAACTAAATGAATATAATTAAAATTTTGGTCCCCAAGATACAGACATACGTCTAGTTTGGGGATGACTGTAAAACAAATTATGTAATATTTGATTATTAATAATAAATAATAAAAATAAATAATAATACTTTTTTTATTTAGGCATTCATGCCCCACTGCTGGGCAAAGGCCTACCCCAAATCCTTCCAGGTTCTCTTTTCGAGCGCCACTTCGGACCAACCAACGCAATGTGTCTAGATCATCTCGCCATCTTTCCCTGGGCCGGCCATCCATTCTCAGGCACCCAGTGCGTGGATATTTTTGCCCAGCAACTGTCATGCATGCGGTTTAAATTAACTTAGTTTATATTATTTGTCACCAGGTCTGCAACTGGAATCCAATACGATGGAAAACGTGGAAGCGATTTACACGACCCTGGCGCTCATTTGTATAGAGCTGGGCTCTGAGGAAACTGTGTGTGATATCATGCAGCTTATACTAGCGTAAGTAGCATATCTTTCTTTTTTTTTTCAAATAGCACTCCCGTCGACTTTATCACGATTAAAACATAACCGTCCTTTTAGCAGTTGGATAAAAATAACCTGTAACGTTAGCGTAGTGTATAACCTTCCTCGAACTTGAAACTACTTCCATTTCAAATTTCATCCAAATCCACCCAGTACTTTCGAAGATATCGGTCCAAAATTGGCATTGTGTCTCAGTTCACGATGTTATACTTAAATTTATGATTATTTCACACAAGTATCTAGTTAAATTGGACAGCATTTCGAGTTATGTCAATATTCTCACAAGCGAGGGATATATTGTTATTTATGCAACGAATACACCGAGCAAAATGTATCTTTGACTCGATCTGTAGTTCTATTATTTAAATACATGGAGTACTTAAATAATAAATCTGCAGATCGAGACAAAAATCAAGTTCCCAACAAGGTCTAGTGAGCGATTACGAATATTCTTCTATATATTCTTCAGTGACGAAGTTATAAAGCTTTAAAGTTGAAAATATTAGAACTAGAAGTCCGACATAGACTTTGATGTCAAAACTATAACGCTCTAAATGGTATTTTCCAGTATTCAGCAGTCGAGCCTATCGAACCCGGTACTGACGGTAGCCCAACAATGCCAGTTGCAGGCTATCAGCATTTCATTGGCGGCGCTACTGCCGCACGTCATGTTGCTACCGCGCCTCGCCGACTATATTAATAAGGTAACTATTGCGTTTTAGATTCTATGTTCTTTAGGGAAATAAAACGATCTTCCTGGTGTAAAATTATTGTAATTTACTTAGAATGGTTCGACTTACAATTAGTTGAAAAGCCGTTATATATTTAACTAGCTTCTGCCCGCGACTTCGTTCACGTTTTTTACCCCTTTCTGGGTAAAATTTTTACAAACTTTGATTGTCGTATTTATTTATATCTAATTAAAAGATCAAAAAATAAGTTTCAAGCTTCTAGCTTTAAAAATGACGTAATTTCCATACAAACTTTTATCTCCTATTTCAACCCCTTACAGCCCTGTTGTGATGCCCTTGTGTCGTTGTACCACCTAGTCACTAGGTGGCGGTAGATGTCGTGAACATTATGTATTTATTTATTTTCCACCACCACCATTTTTAACCGACTTCAAAAAAGGAGGAGGTTCTCAATTCGTCTTGAACTTTTTTTTATTTATGTTACCTCATTAATCGCAGATGGCTGGACCGATTTAGAAAATTCTTTGTTTGAAAGGGTATACTTTCTAGTTGGTCCCATTGTCGTCACGTTTGGATCTGATGATGGGATCCTGGAGAAATCGAGGGAACTCTTCAAATATTATAGGCACACCTGTAGCGTTTTGGGTATTTCTTATAGTACCTTGTACAGTTGCTCTCGAAAAACACCATTTGAGGAAGTGGAACTGATGATGAAGACCCCAGATGGCCACCAAAACTACTCAATAATAAGCATTTCCTGGATTGCGATTATATTACTTGAATATAAATGTTAAGCACTTTATGCTCGTCACAATGCATATGGTGAAGTAGAGCTGATGGTGCTGTACCAGGAGAACTCCTCAAAAATTAACGGCTCTGCACCAGGAAAAGCAATATTTTGTAAAAGGTGATAAGTAGTTGAAATTTTGGCTTTTGCAACTAGATAAATTACAAACCGACCCACTAAAAAGTGTGAAATTTTTTTTTTTGGAAGTCAGTTCTATTTATTGCAAATAAAAAATTATAATATTAGTAAGATAAGGTACAGATTCATTTGAACCCTGTGAGGTTGCGGGAATGAACTGACGAGATACCGCGACTCCGGCACGCATGTGCTACTGAAATAACGTGTGGATTTAAGTCAGTTGAAGTCTACGTCTCTTTCGCTCCACCCAGAGCTAGACGAGTTATTAAATGACACTAACTGTCTATAATTAAATAATTATGTTTATTTTGCAAACAGGTTGTAGATAACACGTTTACATGTCATTTTTTTCGTAAATGTAAACTAGATGAGGCCAGTGTTTCCTAACTGACTACTCTGATAAGAAACACTGAATCGTCTCTTTTAAAGTCCAGACAATCTGTAGTGATCAAATCATTTGAGAGCCATGTAGGTTTACGTCTGTGGCGCCCTTTAGAGGACAGAATCACACAGATTTGAGCAGGACCGTCCAAACAGTGCAAGCATTTGTCAAATATCGCGTAGCTCAACTTAGAACCTTAATCAAAACGTGTCTAAATAATTAAACATAAATGTTTGTATGTTTGTCCTGTATGCGGTCTTAAACCATCGATCGGATTATGATGTAACTTTGTCAGAATGGTTTCTGGACCTAAACAATCCAATGAAGCATGCACCAGGTTTTAATTTGCAAAGTTTTGCTAGTTTGAAATTTATCTTTTAGATAATATTTAAAAATGTAATTAATAGTTGTAATCGATCATGAATTCAAACCCAGGCAGGCGTTACTTTGTGTATCATCAATATTACTATTCTCTGAACGGTGAAGAAACCTTCATGTCCTGGGACTAGGGCTTTCAGTCTCGATACATTACTGAGTCCCGGGAAAATAAAACGAGACCAGGTGTGGTCTCGAAATTCCCGGGAAAAACGAGACTTTCGAGACTTTCAAAACTAGGTTTCTTATTTATAAGCTATGCAATTAGAGAGTCAAAGGAAGATATTTTAATCAGGTAGTTACTTTCATAAACAAATGAAAATCTTAAAAAGAACCATTTGTTACAGTTTTTTTTTTCATTTTTGTAGTGGGCACGTAAATAACAAAGGGCATTTAACCCTAATTTTGTTACAAAAGGAACCCTTTGCCTTGGTCCCATTTTCATAAACGTTAGGATCTGATGATGGGATCCTGGAGAAATCGAGGGAACTCTTCAAATATTATAGGCACACCTATGACGTTTTGGGTATTTATTATAGTATCTTGTGCAGTTGCTCTCAAAAAGTACCATTTGAGGAAGTGGAACTGATGATGAAGACCACAGATGGCCGCCGAAACTACTCAATAATAAGTATTGAGTGGATTGCGATTCGATTACTTGAATATGGATGTTAAGCACTTTATGCTCGTCACAATGCATATGGTGATGTAGAGCTGATGGTGAAGTACCAGGAGAACTCCTCAACAATTAACGGCCCAGCATTGGGAAAAGCAATATTTTGCAAAAGGTTATAAGTAGTTGAAATTTAGGCTCTTGTAACTAGGTAAATTAAAAATAGACCAACTAAAAAGAGTGAAATAAAAACTTTTTACCAAAAAATTAAACCGACTCCCAAAAAACACTCCAAAGTGAAAAATAACTTTAATTTCGGAAGTCGGTGCCAAAAACGAAAATACAAAACTAAAGACACCGACTACCGAAATTAAAGTTATTTTTCACTTTGCAGTGTTTTTTGGGAGTCGGTTTTTATGTTACTGAAGTCTCAAAATTCTCGTTATTCCCGTGACCGAAGATGTTAGTCTCGAGTCTCGAAAATACCAAAAAATCATCGAGACTCTCGAAATTTTCGAGACCGAGATTCCCGGGATGAAAGCCCTACCTGGGACCGAATATCAGAACATATTTGGCACCCACACTTTCTTTTTATTTATTTATCAAAAGAAAGTTTACATGTTTCATTTGATCTAGAATCACATAAACCTCTCGGGTTTATGTTTTTACAATACTATTCATCCGTCTTAAAAATACTTAAAACATACATACAGAAACTGTTTATGTAACACCATTTACTAGGACAAAAATGTAGGTAGGTAGTTAAAAATATTCGACATTGTTCTGTTATAAATTTGAGAAGAAATATGTACAATGTTTAATATTTTTTCCGGTAATAATATTGCGCATGTCGGTAGGTATAGAATTTATTAGTCGAGGTAATAGATACGCACTCGTTCTTAGCCGTAGAAGTTCTTTGCCGGTATGGTAACGAGTTGTTTTTGTGCGACACTCCGCGTGTATACAGGGTACGAGCTGTATTGAAAAATTGTTCTTGATTCACGTGATGAATTATGAATCATTCCTCCTCAAAGACAGGAGGCTGTTGTCCCAGCAATGGGAACATAGGCTAATTATGTATGAGTATTTCTTGTTGTACAGATAATCGCGGCCCGTCGCGAGGACGCGCCTCACCTACTGCCGCCGCTGCTAGAAGACTACGACGAGCTGCCCCCCTCCAAGATGCCCAACAAGCTTCCCTACCTCATGATGGACCAGGTTGGTTCCACCTCCTACTGTATTTATAAAACTCCTGTATGTACAAGTGCATATACAGTATGTTAACTAACAGAGGGCGTGCCCGTTAACCCGCAATAGTATAAGCACATCAATTAGATCGCCGCACACGCGGCCCGTCATTTATAAATAAATTGCGACGTTGCCGTCCTTCAAGTACGTGTGTACAGTGTTTCTTTTACGTATCAATTTAACATTTTTAACCCTCTGTTAGTTAACATACTGTATAATGGACTGGGAAAGAATGGGCACCCAAAATTCTTCAAGTGCTGTAAATAAAAAAAATATGTGTGCAATTCACACGTGGTAGAAGTGAAACCTTCAAAAAATTTATGTGTTTGTCTCTTTTTACTGTCGCTTTTTCGTATCATAAACTTTCAAATCACAATGATGCTAAAGAAGTTTTCACTTCAATAATATTTTCAACCGACGACAAAAAGAGGAGGTTATCAATTCGACGCGTATTTTTATTTGTTTTTTTTTTTTTTATGTATGATCACCGATTACTCGAAGACGGCTGAACCGATTTGGAAAATTCTTTTTTTGATTGAAAGGGTATACTTCGAAATTGGTCCCATTTTCATAAAAGTCAGGATCTGATGATGGAATCCTGGAGAAATCGAGGGAACTCTTCAAATATTATAGGCACACCTATGACGTTTTGGGTATTTATTATAGTAACTTGTGCAGTTGCTCTCAAAAAGTACCATTTGAGGAAGTGGAACTGATGATGAAGACCAGAGATGGCCGCCGAAACTACTCAATAATAAGTATTTCGTGGATTGCGATTCGATTACTTGAATATGAATGTTAAGCACTTTATGCTCGTCACAATGCATATGGTGATGTAGAGCTGATGGTGAAGTACCAGGAGAACTCCTCAACAATTAACGGCCCAGCATTGGGAAAAGCAATATTTTGTAAAAGGTTATAAAGTAGTTGATAATTAGGCTCTTGTAATTAGGTAAATTAAAAATAGACCAACTAAAAAGAGTGAAATAAAAACTTTTTACCAAAAAATTAAACCGACTCCCAAAAAACACTGCAAAGTGAAAAATAACTTTAATTTCGGAAGTCGGTGCCAAAAACGAAAATACAAAACTAAAGACACCGACTACCGAAATTAAAGTTATTTTTCACTTTGCAGTGTTTTTTGGGAGTCGGTTTAATTTTTTGGTAAAAAGTTTTTATTGTTAGGTAATTTTAAGGTATAAGGTATTGGTAGGCAATTTTAAGGCAGTTTTAAGTGATTTATAAGACTAACACTATAGGTTTTAGATGCGTAACATCTAAGGCCTTATAGTGTTAGTCTTACAAATTACTTAAAAACTCGAAGAACGAGATTTCACACATTTCTAAATAAGTTTAAAGGGTTTTCGAAAATAAATATTATTATGAAATTATTTGGTTTACACAGAGAAAGTATTAATTAACCTTCATGGTTCTCTAATTTGATCAGTATGGATTGTATGAACTTCAAAAGAGACCTCTGGGTTTGATAAAAAACAAAGAATGTCGTCTTTGTAGATAATTAGATAGAAGTAGGTTTTGTAATGCTGCTCTAGTGAGCCACTGTCTGACGCATCTAGAGGTGAATTTTACAAATTAACTATACTAAGATACCCCAATTACCAAAAGTATGTTAAGTCAATCAGAAAGGTATAATCGCATGTACGACTAAGATATTTCTTTTTTATGTCTCGTTTTTGTTATTGTATAAGTTTATTTCAAGATATACTCGGGTTTCTAATATAATGTACAATCGACAAATTCGAATCATGGCCCACTTCAACGATAAATCTTTTGAAACCGTCAAAATAATAAAGATTTCTCTCCTTTACAGTGCATGGCCGACTTAGGACGTTTTAAATATTAAGCAAGCTATGTCAATTCGGGTCGGATTAATTAAATGGCAGTTATCAAGGTCGTTGCCATGGAAATGTATGTTCATGGAAATGTATGATTACGCAAATGTCGATAAAATAAGCTTATGGGCGTATCATGATTTGGTCGATTGTACATGTGCATAAAATTGAGCTCCAACAAATTCTTCACCACTGCTGCCAATGAAAAATAAAAAATAAAATATTGTCATGCATCGAAGGCACATAGTGTTAGTCTTTAAAATTAGAGACACACAGACATTTATAAAGGACATAATAAAATAAAAACAAACAACTCACAAGCCTGCCGCAGTCTGTGATTCCCGATAGCTATAACCTTCTTTAACTCAAGAATGAATAGGTTACTTTTAGGTGAGATAGTGGTGAAACGCGAACCTATTATCCAAAAAAAAACGCATGAAGGTCTATCAAGCCCCATGTGCAATATATAGGCACTTCTTTATTGCTTTCTTCTTTATTTGCTTTCAAAAAAGTAAAAACAAAAACACTTCAAAATTATTTTAGGTGTATATTAGGATGATAACCTTTAAGCTTATTGTTTAAAGAAAAACTCGTCGTCCTTTTTGTTGCAGCCTAATTTTATTTTAAGACAAATAAAGGGTCTCTGTTGACAATTGTTCATGTAATGTACTTCAGATGGCGTTATGTGAGCTGCTGAAGTCCCACGGCGTGGAAGTGTCGCGTCTTTCATCCACGTCGCCGTACTCGGGCGGCAGTGTGGCGCTGCCGCACAGACACAGCTGGGTAGAGGCCGGTACGTCACATTTGTGAGCTTCGAGGATGAGTGACCAGCTTAACTAATCCCATTTATTTAGCGTCAATAGCCCAAGGGTCGGTTCACATCTGACGGAAGATGCGACACGTGTTATCGGTCGCGTAACGCCAGAATAGACAATTATATGAGAAAACCGGAAAGCAAACATAGAAGAACTCAGCAAGAAAATTAGTAACTCTTGTTACGCGCTGTTCAAACTGGTCCCAGTGCTTAACACTGAATCATTACTCACGGCTTATCACGGTTTGGTTTCATCACACCTAAGATATAGGATCATTTTCTGGGGCAACTCAACCGACAAGGACATTACCCTTCAAAACCCGTCAATTAAACAAAAAATTAAGGATACTGCTTGAAGGGAAAGCATACTACAGTATTCTAGAATTTCTTAATAACAACTTTGAATACCATGACTACAATATTATACATCTTAATTGACATTTAATAATTGTTACGTAATAATTACGTAATTTATTTGTTTTCATAATTGACATTTTACTATTTTGTTCTTATTTAATGTAATATTATAATTATACACTAACTTATATCAGTGATATTTAAATATTTGTACGCCACTAAGGCCAAAAATTACTGATCTATATAATGTTATTTTAATAACTTGCATGCTCTGTATGTGTGCTCATATTTCAACAAATAAAGAATCTTGAAAACATTCAACTTTTCACACACTTAACCTATGATGCATTAGTGCGTCGAGCGTACAGCGTCTGTTCCATTTCCGTCAACGTATTGTCGGTCGACGTAAAAGCGGCAAAGTTGAGCCACATGTATTTTGACTGATGACGAATAGACGAATTTCGAATAGACGCGTAATAATGTGGCAAAACGATGTTACGCCCAACGCATCTTCCGTCAGATATCACCCTATTTGACTAAAAAGACGCGGCCGATGATACGCTCGACGCATCTTCCGTCAGATGTGAACCGACCCTAATAGCTAAGATGTCGGTCTTGTGATCGAGAAGATCCACATTTCTAATTCTCTTTAAAAATATTGTACACACTCCAACTCACATACACATTTGGTACAAAATTTAATAGGACGCGTAAAACGTGCAAATTCAACATGTGGACCAATTACAAATTATAATATAATCAGAAAAAAAAATTAAAGAAAAGAAAATAATTAAAATAACATTTCTACATTAGCAATCGTATATTATCAATAGTTTTGTCGATGCTCCTCTAACTAATAAAATTACACGCAACTGAGTCTGCACGTCGAAAAATTGATGATATTAAAATCATCTACTTAGTCCTTACCCAACTATGTCGGGTTTGATCCTTCTAGTCTAACAGGGTTTAGTTTATTAATAGTTATTTATAGTAATAGTAACGGCTTAAAGTTCAAGCGTTGATCCAGGTCCTCCATTCATATTTGACAGTCGTTACAATCTTGCCAAAGGGTATCGTCGTATCCAGCTAAAAAGATAGATATAACTGTTACTGGACAACAGAATACAACACATAAAAGCATAGTAACACATCATTTACTGTGCATTTACAATAGCCAATCTCATCAACGTCTAACTTGAAATCTAAATATTTGCACGGCTGAATTGTCAAATATAATGAAACTCTTCAGATATTAAGAACTTTGCTGTCTACTTATATTCTTACTAAATTTTATTGATATAATTTAAAAAACTAGCAGTGTTTTTAAAATTATATTAGTAAAATTTAAAAAACCTATGTACCATAAAAAATAGGCTAGTAAATAATAACCAGAGGTCGGAATTAGGTAGAGTTATTTATGTACTTATACTGATTTGATACAACGTTAGGTAGAGTTATTTATGTACTTATACTGATTTGATACAACGAAAGAATAAAATGGATATGCACCAATTCCCTTTGAAGCGCAGAAAAATCCCGTGATTTATTAAATAAAAAGTTATTTTCTTTTACATAATTTAAACCACTGCACGCGCGACGTTGCCAAGTTTACATAATATTGTTGGTCACACGGGATTGTCTATTAGAAATTCCTGGAAGATCCATATTAATGTCTACATTTCGATGCAAGTACATAATTAATTACTCTACCTAATTCCGACTTCTGATAATTAATAACTTTTCTTGCTAATGAAAATATTTATTTATACATGAATAGATTAATGTATGTAATGTTGCAGGAGCCACCCAGGGCCGGGATAGCTTGGCGGAGATCGCGGCCGTCGGAACTGAACTGGACAGCGCGAACAGCTCGCCCGGCGTGCAGCGGGTCAGTAGCTCAGTATTACCTTACACCTCCTCTATACTATGTGCTCCTGGTATCTGCCAACTAAAAAAGTGTTTAAGAGAACTACTTCAACAACACTGTTGTTGTGGTCGATTGATGAAAACTTCGATAAATAGAACTGCGTCCTTAGGCAAATTTTAGCCGTGCACAATTACATGGGAACAGGATGAGCTCAGTATTACCTTACACCTCCTCTATACTATGCGCTCCTGGTATCTGCCATCTAAAAAAGTGTTGATGAGAACAACTTCAACAACACTGTTGTTGTGGTCGATTGATGAAAACTTCGATAAATAGAACTGCGTCCTTAGGCGAATTTTAGCCGTGCACAATTACATGGGAACATGATGTGAAATAAGGTACTCACAGATCTTCGTCGGCGACTTGAATCCCGCGGCCACTCCACTACACTGTTCAGGGGCGCCCCTTCAATTGCCACTTATCACTAACGCAGATTGATAAAGTAATAAATAGTCTTTGTAGGTAGAAGTATGTTTAATAAAATGGGTTGATTATTAGAGCCGATAAAATGACCGCGCCATTTTGTTGACTGATTAGTATCAGACTGATTTATGGTGAAGGTTTTGGATTGTAAGGAAGTGAATGAATAGGGATGGGAATAGATTAGAATGGGGAAATGTGACTGTGCATAGACAATTTAGTATCTATGTGTTTCCTTTTGATACTTTAACAATTATTAATTATTTAATTAAAAATGTGTTGTTGAAGTAGTTCATCAACACTTTTTTAGATGGCAGATACCAGGAGCGGATAGTATAGAGAAGGTGTAAGTTCTCTATACTATCCGCTCCTGGTATCTGCCATCTAAAAAAGTGTTGATGAACTACTTCAACAACACATTTTTAGACAAACTAAGGGTCGCGAAGTGGTCTAAATTCGCCTACAGTTAAAATAACTTGGAATGCATTAAAAAATAGTTTTCTCTACTTCTCCATACTTTAATGTGCCTTTGATACTCCTCCTTCAGCATAATTTTCGTAAAACCGGCATTTATTTCTTCTGGGTGGGGGATAATTATCAAATGACTCCTCCCGCTGTGAGTGGAGCGGAAGGGATGTCAGACTTCTACTAACTTACCCCCCCCCCCAGCTCGATCATTTGTCCTTGCCTTCCGAGTCTCCGTTATCTCGTTAGAACATGCTACAAAACTACGAGCTATCGTGCGATTCAGTCTACAGATGGCAACAGTGCAGCAAATCAGCACTGTGTAAATGTATCATCCCAGTTACTCTCACTTTCAAAATTGTTGCTAAATTGATATCGCATCTAAATAACAACAACATGGTTTGTTTTTTAATTTCAAATGTCCTATTGTAGTCATATCCTTTATCCCAGATTTAGAAAATCAAATCGTTGACGCGGCTTTGTTAAATCTACCCCAGTATACAAAACCAGCATAACTCGCAAAAAACTAGACACTCACTTACATAGACAAGCCAAGATGCAGTTTAAGATAAGACGGCAATGTTTGTAAAATTTAAACACACAGTCTTATATTCAAACTTTGTTTGATACGTGTCCACTTTCATGAACTCCTGGTACTTTACATATAAACTTAATAGAATAAGCATCATGTCACAGTCCTACTTTATCCGTTGAAATGTTGCCCCTATCCAAAAAAAAATTTAATGATAATCTTAGAAAGTTTTGATGTTTTTTATTCCAATCACGCAAAAATGTCTTGCGGGATTTGGACTAAACTTGGCATACATAGACATAGTTTATATCATGAAATAACACAACAATCCATTTAAATATAAACGCATAGTCAACTATGCTTCACTGTGTAGCTTTTCTAGAGCCTTGAACATATTCGACGAGTTGAAAGTCTATCGGTTTCCTTTAGGATACATTTCGGGAGTGTGCGATGGAATTGCACAGTCTAATTCCATCAAGCCCGTTCCACAATCAGACTACAAGACGAACGGCGATGTGCCATCGTTACATGGTGGACATCCCACCCATACGCACAAAACATTTTGGTAATAATTCTCTGGCGGAGTCTGTGTAAAAGCTAGAACCTGGGGGTCTTTAAGGTTACTTATAGGTAAGCGTGCTTGATGTTCGACCACATCATTGCATCAAACGCGAGATATCAACTATAATAATAAAAGAAATATGATAACGGTTTTTCAGCGTTTCTTACTGCAATGGCTACGAGGCAAGTTTCGCATGCCAACGTACGCAGCGCTCTGCCTATTACAGTAGTTGTACAATAATGTCGTTATCGCCAGCAAACGCAGTACGATGATCTGGATGAAGAGTACCGCATGTTCATCGAGAAGTACAACCACAACCATCGACCCGCTATGCACAACTTTGGCACTTATGTAAATATGTGTACATAATATTTCGTTAAGTAGTCAATGTGTAACACAATTTTTTTATCTTGTGAAACAATGATTTCATAAAGAACTATGCATGGCGTGTATAATTCAAGAAACTATATATCCTATGAGTCCAAAATTTTGAGTAATCTGTTAATAAAGTTAGCAAATTTCTTAATTTTTGCAAAGTGACCCATTTTCTATAAAAAAATAAATAAATGTGTTGTAAAGTATAGTTTCCTGCTCTCTGCATTGCTCCTAGAAATAAGTCCATAATTTCTAAGTTTTCTGTGTCTGAAATATTTCCAGCTTTTTCCATAGAAATTCCTAAAGCTATGAAAAAAACTACCATAATGGTGGTCAAACGCGAGCTTATAAATAAAAGAAAAGTAATGGTTAACTTAGTACAAAATGAAATTATTACTAGGTCTTTGAAAGCAGATTACTTAAAATCTAGAGCTGATAGACAGTTTCTTAGATGATTACACACGCTATGCATAATTCTTTATGAAGTTTACATGTTCTTAGATGTTACAAAACAAAAGTAAAATTTTGTTACACAGTGCAATTTCCGGTAGAAGTAGTAGTTTGTTGTCAAGAATATGAGATCTGTAGAAGATATTATATTGGTCGCGTGTGTACTTAAAAAAACTTTTTAACAAAAAATTAAACCGACTCCCAAAAAACACTGCAAAGTGAAAAATAACTTTAATTTCGGTAGTCGGTGTCTTTAGTTTTGTTTTTTCGTTTTTGGCACCGACTTCCGAAATTAAAGTTATTTTTCACTTTGCAGTGTTTTTTGGGAGTCGGTTTAATTTTTTGTTAAAAAGTTTTTTTTCACTCTTTTTAGTTGGATGATTTTTAATTTACCTAGTTACAAGAGCCTAAATGTCAACTACTTATAACCTTTTACAAAATATTGCTTTTCCCAATGCTGGGCCGTTAATTGTTGAGGAGTTCTCCTGGTACTTCACCATCAGCTCTACATCACCATATGCATTGTGACGAGCATAAAGTGCTTAACATCCATATTCAAGTAATCGAATCGCAATCCACTTAATACTTATTATTGAGTAGTTTCGGCGGCCATCTGTGGTCTTCATCATCAGTTCCACTTCCCCAAATGGTACTTTTTGAGAGCAACTGCACAAGTTACTATAAGAAATACCCAAAACGCCATAGGTGTGCCTATAATATTTGAAGAGTTCCCTCGATTTCTCCAGGATCCCATCATCAGATCCTGACTTTGGTGATAATGGTACCAATTTCGAAGTATACCCATTCGAACAAAAAAAGAATTTTCCAAATCGGCTCAGCCGTCTTCGAGTACTCGATGATCATACATAAAAAAAAATATATATATATACGCGTCGAATTGATAACCTCCTGTTTTGGTCGTCGGTTGATAAAGACAGGTGCGCTTTCTGTATCCTACTCTTCTAGTTCAATGAGACGGAATCCGTTACCATAAAAGAAAGCAAAAAATATTGCATACAGTTCATGACTACACAGATTTTCCAGATTTTCATACTAAAATAAAAATATTTAAATTGAACGCCCTAAATGCTACGAAGTCTATGCGAAGCAAAAGAAAACGATAGAAATCGCGTGAACTAAAATATGACGAATTTTTAAAAGTCATACAAAAGTTGTTGATTATGATGTTAGTAACATAGTCCTGAGAGGTTTTCGGTGTTTTACAATTAACCCTGTATACATATAAGTATAAAAAAGAAACAAAGACAAACATAATAACGACAATTTAAGTAGAGAGATAAAGGTCCTTTATCAAGTTAGACGATAGGGTTTGTGCTTATCTTACTGACACGGGTAGATTGTGTTACTAAACCTACTAGAGGTTGTGCAAGTCAGATACTCGCTGCATCCGGTTAGACCGGAAGCCTTTTATTTATATTTTTATTTTATTTTTTATTCAGAATGAGCTCACTCTTGACCTCGATCTCGCCTGATGGTAAGCGATAGATGAGGTCTACGATAGGATGTATACGAGGTCTAGTAGAGTGGATGACCCAAATCGACAACAATCAGTAACTTGAACAAAAGGTATCCTTAATTTAGTATGCAATAAAAACTTTTTTGCAAAAAATAAAACCGACTTCCATATCAAAACACTACAAAGCCAAAAATAATTTTAATTTCGGTAGTCGGTGTTATTGGTTTTGTATTTTCTTTTTTTTTTTCACACCGCCTTCCGAAATTAAAATTATTTTTGGCTTTGTAGTGTTTTGATATGGAAGTCGGTTTTATTTTTTGCAAAAAAGTTTTTATTTTCGTGCTTTTTAGTGGATCAGTGAATTTTCCAAATCGGTTCGTAAATGACGGAGTTATGCGCGAACAAAAAACGCAATGCAGAGTAAACGAAAAGATCATCAACGTAAATATGTTTTTTAGACTTTTGTTGATTTTTCAGAAACGGCTAGTCCGATTTCGATAAAATTTTCATGGGACCATTTGGGAAGTATACCCTTTCTAACAAGATAAGAATTTTTCAAATCGGTTGGCAAGCGACGGAGTTATGCGCGGACAAACATAAAAAAAAATAAAAAAATACAAACATCCGAATTGAGAACCTCCTCCTTTTTTAGAAGTCGGTTAAAAAGACAGAAATTGAAAATAAGAAAGTTATTAAAATTAGTGTAACACCGTGTAGTATCCCAGTAATTCCTTATCCTAGTACATTATTCCCTTAATATCTCCCACCCTCCTCTCCTCATTATAACATATTCCCCCTACAGCGCAGTGATATTGAGTTCTGGTGCTGGGGCGACCACGAGGACTCTCGTTATAGTGAACACGACATGCGACGCCCGCATAGGAAGACGAGGGTAACTGAGCAATAGCCACGTAATGTCGGTTTTTATGTCGTATGTGGAGTGTAGGTCTTATTTTCATAGTCGTATGTTGTGTAGGTCTTATTCTCTCGCATGTTGAAAGTAGGTCTTATACATAGTCGTATAGTTAATCTTATTGTCATAGTTGTATTTTGAGTGTAGGTCTTCTTGACAGAGTCATATGTTGAGTATTAGTCTTATTTTCATAATCATATGTTGTGTGTAGGTCTTATATTCCCAGTCGTATGTTGAGTGTGTCTTATTTTCATTGTCTTATGTTGCGTGTAGGTATTAAATTGCGTCTTTCACAGGTCACTGTTTGTACCTAATGTGATTGATAATATTAATACATTTTCCTATTTTCGAACATTGGTTAAATTCGTAAATACTCAATTATAATTTTAGTACTTTAGTACACAAACAATATACTTTAATAGTTAGCGTAGCAAATGCTTACAACTATTGGAGAGATTTGTTTAAAGGAATGGCCTATAATGGACATAATGACCTATAATCATTTATATGTGTGTGTGTGGGAAATGTGTCATTGAACTAAAATATTTGAACTTGGTAGTTCAAATATTTAAAAACGTGGTTTAAAAATTTAAATAGTTAAATGCGGTTCAATAGATGGTTCTAATCCGTACTTATTTTACTTATATCCGTACTTATTTTTCAGTAAGTTAACATTAAATCTTCACAAATGATAATGGACTTGTAGAGTTTTGAATGTTTACTTATTGGAGCTTCAGCTGAGGTTCTTTCTGTCAACAAAATAAAATATATATTTTTTTAAATAATTGCTCATCTTACTTCTTACTAAAAAAAAAATTATTAATGCGAACGTTTGTGAAGATGGGTGGATGTGTGGTAATTTGGTGTAGGTTTTTTATTCTTTCACGGGAAAACGACTGAAATAATCTGAATGATATTTGGTAAGTAAATAGTTGACATTCTCCAATATCACATAGGCTACCTTTTATCTCAGACTTCCCACGGGATCGGGATTTACGCGGGAAAATCCGAGACATATTAAGAATTCATATAGATATGTTAAATAAATATATTCAATGACACCGATGCTAGGGAAACTTGTGTTATAGCTGTCGCCAAATAACTTGACAAGAGTTGTTCAATGCGCAGAAGTCGATTTTTAGTTGTCAGCGGGACGCGGGGTATGACGTAGCGCCGCTCCGAGCGCGCGATTGGAGCGTCAGTAGTTCTCGTTCAATTTGCTCCCGAATACACTTGCGTACACGAAAGTTGTACCCTTTGTTTTTGTTACGAGTTGTTGTTTTAAATTTAGTTTTTGTTACGTTGATTACAGTGCCAGGACCAAATACCGTTTTACGCAGACTATTAAAACGTCAGAAAGAACAGTTAGACACTATAGTCAAGGAAGGTTGAAATTCCGAATTTGTCACTGTCTTTAGGACACCGGGAAAAAAGAAGAATAAAACGGGTAGCAATTTTATTAACTAATTGTGACGACGAGAACATATTATTTTAAAGTTTTTTTTAAATACATTTTTTTCACTTTTAAATGTATTTATGTATTATATATATTTTATTTATAATACCGAATGAATTCCTCTTTGTTCAGTACCAAGCCAGCCAACGGTAACTGTCCGCGGTTACACGGAGCTTGAACGTTGATTCTCAAGAACAGTTACACAATAGCCTCTTAGGCTTCACTAACTAATACTAACCACTTACCTGAGCTGGGATGACAGCTACGACCTTTCCTAGTAGGTCACGTCCGTGTGGTATGTGTGAAAATAGAAAATGAGTAATTGAAAAGTGTAATAATGGTCAAGTGTTCATGGACGTTCCCAAGGCGCTGATCTTCAAATGGCGTGATCCAGACAGCATTCACAGCCCACTCTGCTACACCCCAGCACCAGATTGGAGCAGCTATTCATCACCAATTAACAATCACTTTCAACAAACTCGCGGGCCATTCGGTTTGGCATCATTAGGCGTTATTGTTCCAAAATATCCCAGGTTTTTCGTCAATTCGGGATTACAATTTCAACTTATCGTTAATCGCGACCAAATTATCTTTTAACCGCGTAGATTCCACAGGATTTTTAATTTCAATCAATGAATCGATCTCAACAAACAAGGCGGTTGCTTTAACCAGGAACGGAAATGTCAAAGTGAAAAAAGTCAAAGACAATAGAATAATGTTGCCAACCAAAAAGGTGCGTTCTATTTCACGTTGGACGAAACACTCTTCTTTCTTTAACATTCTTCTGAACAGATTAAAAAATATTAAAAATAAATGATGACAATAACCATAGAATAATGGCAAGCAGTAAAAATGACCACTTTTTTCTTCCACTAAGTGCATGATGCGCGAACTTACCCCCACTACGCCAAAACATTGCCAAGTTATTTAGCGACAGGTATACAGGGGTCAATGGAATTAAATAGAATAGAATTTATTGAAAACAATGTTAATTTTTTTACAAATTATCGATGATCCCCAAACTGGGCTATTTTTGTATGTTGGGGGCCTGAGTTGTGGAAGATAATGTTGTAGTTGCTAAAACAGAGATTAGAACAAAGAACAAATTTGAGATTAGACAAAAAAAATTAAAAAAGAAATCGGTTGTCTGTAAAGTCGGTTTACTGACGATAGTTGAACGTGACAACGTCATAACAAAATACTGATGTGGAATGGTTGCATTTTTCAAAAGAAAATTTTAATTTTATTTGTTTGATAGATATTTTGTTGTAACATTGTTCGACTCTGCCCCTGAACGAGATGAAGATGTAGTTGTCGCTTCAAGAGAACCAATGGCAATAACCAAGTTTGCAGCTTGGCGTAATCTGTTGTTGCGTTGTCTTTCGTTTTTTGATTTTCTCGCAGCAGGTGCCTGAGCAGGAGTTCTAGATGCTGCAATACGCTGTCTGTACTAACGTATTTTTTGTGCTTTCGATTTTAAAGCAGCGATTATTGGCTGCGCGAATGGCGTTGCTAAAGTATATTTAATATCGAAAGAATCATTACCTTTATCGCCGCAATTATCGTTGCTATAAACAATTGACACCACATTCACTTTTCACTGCACTTCATACTTGACGAAAACATGTAAATGTATTATTGTATAGCAGCTGTCCACGCGGACGCATCGCTCACTCAAGTAGGAGAGAGACAGATGTCGAACGCTGCCGAACGCGGAGGCCGATTGTGCCTCTTTGTCGCTCGTTCCACGCTCTCGCTTGCACTTCAAGCCTGCTGACCTCGCTCTGAGGCGTTCCATTCTTAAATGGAACGCCTCAGAGTGAGGTCAGCAGGCTAGCCAGCCAGCGAGGTAACGCCGCATGAGTCATGTATTTTCGTGCGTACAGCCAGCTTCATCAAATTATGAGACGTTGTCACGTCAATAAGATCGACTTAAAAACAACAATTAATTAAACTATTTTTCAATTGTGATAAAATTAAAATCTAAAGTAAACAATAAAAAAATTGTGTGTGTAGTGTCGGTGTTTGTCTATGATAAAAATGAAATTCCATGTTGGAGTGATGATCATTGTATGAAAGACCCAAAAGCCATTATATTACACTATTGCCGTGAACCCCCTCTAAACACAAGCATATTTATCGTAGAACTTAAAACGGGATATTTACCATGTGTATTTATTTCGAGATATTTCGGCACTATTGCAAGCGCTATGCCTATGACTATGACTTTTGGGCATCCTAAAGTCATTGCGGGTAGACGTTTATGAGCATACGAAGTTCTAATGATACTGTTAGTGAACATGTCTAGACATGATTGAAACTGGGGTTAACGAAATTTCTAGTAATGTGGAGTTTCCACATTGCTATTTCCCTTTTTTTTTGTTTTGACAATGAATGGTTGTGCGGTGTTTTCAGCAGTCGGGCGGTACTAACGAGGGCTTGAGCCTGGAGGCTCTCCGCCGCGCGGCGGGAGGCCCGAGCGCGGCGGACAGGCGCGACGCGGAGCGGCGGCGCGCCACGCTCAACAACGCCTTCCGCACCGCGCCCTTCGACCAGCTGCTGCACATCACGCAGCCCAAGGTACCTGTTATACCTCACACACTACATCACGCAGCCCAAGGTACCTGTTATACCTCACACCTACATCACGCAGCCCAAGGTACCTGTTATACCTCACACAGTCCAAGGTACCTGTTATACCTCACACACTACATCACGCAGCCCAAGGTACCTGTTATACCTCACACACTACATCACGCAGCCCAAGGTACCTGTTATACCTCACACACTACATCACACAACACAAGAGAGCGGCGGCGCGCCACGCTCAACAACGCCTTCCGCACCGCGCCCTTCGACCAGCTGCTGCACATCACGCAGCCCAAGGTACCTGTTATACCTCACACACTACATCACACAACACAAGAGAGCGGCGGCGCGCCACGCTCAACAACGCCTTCCGCACCGCGCCCTTCGACCAGCTGCTGCACATCACGCAGCCCAAGGTACCTGTTATACCTCACACCTACATCACACAACACAAGAGAGCGGCGGCGCGCCACGCTCAACAACGCCTTCCGCACCGCGCCCTTCGACCAGCTGCTGCACATCACGCAGCCCAAGGTACCTGTTATACCTCACACCTACATCACACAACACAAGAGAGCGGCGGCGCGCCACGCTCAACAACGCCTTCCGCACCGCGCCCTTCGACCAGCTGCTGCACATCACGCAGCCCAAGGTACCTGTTATACCTCACACACTATATCACGCAGCCCAAGGTACCTGTTATACCTCACACCTACATCACGCAGCCCAAGGTACCTGTTATACCTCACACCTACATCACACAACACAAGAGAGCGGCGGCGCGCCACGCTCAACAACGCCTTCCGCACCGCGCCCTTCGACCAGCTGCTGCACATCACGCAGCCCAAGGTACCTGTTATACCTCACACACTACATCACGCAGCCCAAGGTACCTGTTATACCTCACACCTACATCACACAACACAAGAGAGCGGCGGCGCGCCACGCTCAACAACGCCTTCCGCACCGCGCCCTTCGACCAGCTGCTGCACATCACGCAGCCCAAGGTACCTGTTATACCTCACACCTACATCACACAGCCCAAGGTACCTGTTATACCTCACACAGTCCAAGGTACCTGTTATACCTCACACCTACATCACACAACACAAGAGAGCGGCGGCGCGCCACGCTCAACAACGCCTTCCGCACCGCGCCCTTCGACCAGCTGCTGCACATCACGCAGCCCAAGGTACCTGTTATACCTCACACACTACATCACGCAGCCCAAGGTACCTGTTATACCTCACACCTACATCACACAACACAAGAGAGCGGCGGCGCGCCACGCTCAACAACGCCTTCCGCACCGCGCCCTTCGACCAGCTGCTGCACATCACGCAGCCCAAGGTACCTGTTATACCTCACACCTACATCACACAGCCCAAGGTACCTGTTATACCTCACACAGTCCAAGGTACCTGTTATACCTCACACCTACATCACACAACACAAGAGAGCGGCGGCGCGCCACGCTCAACAACGCCTTCCGCACCGCGCCCTTCGACCAGCTGCTGCACATCGCGCAGCCCAAGGTACCTGTTATACCTCACACCTACATCACACAGCCCAAGGTACCTGTTATACCTCACACAGTCCAAGGTACCTGTTATACCTCACACCTACATCACACAACACAAGAGAGCGGCGGCGCGCCACGCTCAACAACGCCTTCCGCACCGCGCCCTTCGACCAGCTGCTGCACATCACGCAGCCCAAGGTACCTGTTATACCTCACACCTACATCACACAGCCCAAGGTACCTGTTATACCTCACACAGTCCAAGGTACCTGTTATACCTCACACCTACATCACACAACACAAGAGAGCGGCGGCGCGCCACGCTCAACAACGCCTTCCGCACCGCGCCCTTCGACCAGCTGCTGCACATCACGCAGCCCAAGGTACCTGTTATACCTCACACCTACATCACACAGCCCAAGGTACCTGTTATACCTCACATAGTCCAAGGTACCTGTTATACCTCACACGCTACATCACACAGCCCAAGGTACCTGTTATACCTCACACACTACATCACACAGCCCAAGGTACCTGTTATACCTCACACGCTACATCACACAGCCCAAGGTACCTGTTATACCTCACACACTACATCACACAGCCCAAGGTACCTGTTATACCTCACACAGCCCAAGGTACCTGTTATACCTCACACCTACATCACACAGCCCAAGGTACCTGTTATACCTCACATAGTCCAAGGTACCTGTTATACCTCACACGCTACATCACACAGCCCAAGGTACCTGTTATACCTCACACACTACATCACACAGCCCAAGGTACCTGTTATACCTCACACGCTACATCACACAGCCCAAGGTACCTGTTATACCTCACACCTACATCACACAACACAAGAGAGCGGCGGCGCGCCACGCTCAACAACGCCTTCCGCACCGCGCCCTTCGACCAGCTGCTGCACATCACGCAGCCCAAGGTACCTGTTATACCTCACACCTACATCACACAGCCCAAGGTACCTGTTATACCTCACACAGTCCAAGGTACCTGTTATACCTCACACCTACATCACACAACACAAGAGAGCGGCGGCGCGCCACGCTCAACAACGCCTTCCGCACCGCGCCCTTCGACCAGCTGCTGCACATCACGCAGCCCAAGGTACCTGTTATACCTCACACCTACATCACACAGCCCAAGGTACCTGTTATACCTCACACAGTCCAAGGTACCTGTTATACCTCACACCTACATCACACAACACAAGAGAGCGGCGGCGCGCCACGCTCAACAACGCCTTCCGCACCGCGCCCTTCGACCAGCTGCTGCACATCACGCAGCCCAAGGTACCTGTTATACCTCACACCTACATCACACAGCCCAAGGTACCTGTTATACCTCACATAGTCCAAGGTACCTGTTATACCTCACACGCTACATCACACAGCCCAAGGTACCTGTTATACCTCACACACTACATCACACAGCCCAAGGTACCTGTTATACCTCACACGCTACATCACACAGCCCAAGGTACCTGTTATACCTCACACACTACATCACACAGCCCAAGGTACCTGTTATACCTCACACAGCCCAAGGTACCTGTTATACCTCACACGCTACATCACACAGCCCAAGGTACCTGTTATACCTCACACACTACATCACACAGCCCAAGGTACCTGTTTTACCTCACACGCTACATCACACAGCCCAAGGTACCTGTTATACCTCACACACTACATCACACAGCCCAAGGTACCTGTTATAACTCACACGCTACATCACACAGCCCAAGGTACCTGTTATACCTCACACAGCCCAAGGTACCTGTTATACCTCACACGCTACATCACACAGCCCAAGGTACCTGTTATACCTCACACACTACATCACACAGCCCAAGGTACCTGTTATACCTCACACGCTACATCACACAGCCCAAGGTACCTGTTATACCTCACACACTACATCACACAGCCCAAGGTACCTGTTATACCTCACACACTACATCACACAGCCCAAGGTACCAGTTATACCTCACACACCACATCACACAGCCCAAGGTACCTGTTATACCTCACACGCTACATCACACAGCCCAAGGTACCTGTTATACCTCACACACTACATCACACAGCCCAAGGTACCTGTTATACCTCACACGCTACATCACACAGCCCAAGGTACCTGTTATACCTCACACACTACATCACACAGCCCAAGGTACCTGTTATACCTCACACACTACATCACACAGCCCAAGGTACCTGTTATACCTCACACACTACATCACACAGCCCAAGGTACCTGTTATACCTCACACACTACATCACACAGCCCAAGGTACCAGTTATACCTCACACACCACATCACACAGCCCAAGGTACCTGTTATACCTCACACGCTACATCACACAGCCCAAGGTACCTGTTATACCTCACACACTACATCACACAGCCCAAGGTACCTGTTATACCTCACACGCTACATCACACAGCCCAAGGTACCTGTTATACCTCACACACTACATCACACAGCCCAAGGTACCTGTTATACCTCACACACTACATCACACAGCCCAAGGTACCTGTTATACCTCACACGCTACATCACACAGCCCAAGGTACCTGTTATACCTCACACACTACATCACACAGCCCAAGGTACCTGTTATACCTCACACCTACATCACACAGCCCAAGGTACCTGTTATACCTCACACCTACATCACACAACACAAGAGAGCGGCGGCGCGCCACGCTCAACAACGCCTTCCGCACCGCGCCCTTCGACCAGCTGCTGCACATCACGCAGCCCAAGGTACCTGTTATACCTCACACACTACATCACGCAGCCCAAGGTACCTGTTATACCTCACACCTACATCACACAACACAAGAGAGCGGCGGCGCGCCACGCTCAACAACGCCTTCCGCACCGCGCCCTTCGACCAGCTGCTGCACATCACGCAGCCCAAGGTACCTGTTATACCTCACACCTACATCACACAGCCCAAGGTACCTGTTATACCTCACACCTACATCACACAACACAAGAGAGCGGCGGCGCGCCACGCTCAACAACGCCTTCCGCACCGCGCCCTTCGACCAGCTGCTGCACATCACGCAGCCCAAGGTACCTGTTATACCTCACACGCTACATCACACAGCCCAAGGTACCTGTTATACCTCACACACTACATCACACAGCCCAAGGTACCTGTTATACCTCACACGCTACATCACACAGCCCAAGGTACCTGTTATACCTCACACACTACATCACACAGCCCAAGGTACCTGTTATACCTCACACCTACATCACACAACACAAGAGAGCGGCGGCGCGCCACGCTCAACAACGCCTTTCACACACTACATCACACAGCCCAAGGTACCTGTTATACCTCACACACTACATCACACAGCCCAAGGTACCAGTTATACCTCACACACCACATCACACAGCCCAAGGTACCAGTTATACCTCACACACCACATCACACAGCCCAAGGTACCTGTTATACCTCACACGCTACATCACACAGCCCAAGGTACCTGTTATACCTCACACACTACATCACACAGCCCAAGGTACCTGTTATACCTCACACGCTACATCACACAGCCCAAGGTACCTGTTATACCTCACACACTACATCACACAGCCCAAGGTACCTGTTATACCTCACACACTACATCACACAGCCCAAGGTACCTGTTATACCTCACACACTACATCACACAGCCCAAGGTACCTGTTATACCTCACACACTACATCACACAGCCCAAGGTACCTGTTATACCTCACACACTACATCACACAGCCCAAGGTACCAGTTATACCTCACACACCACATCACACAGCCCAAGGTACCTGTTATACCTCACACGCTACATCACACAGCCCAAGGTACCTGTTATACCTCACACACTACATCACACAGCCCAAGGTACCTGTTATACCTCACACGCTACATCACACAGCCCAAGGTACCTGTTATACCTCACACACTACATCACACAGCCCAAGGTACCTGTTATACCTCACACACTACATCACACAGCCCAAGGTACCTGTTATACCTCACACGCTACATCACACAGCCCAAGGTACCTGTTATACCTCACACACTACATCACACAGCCCAAGGTACCTGTTATACCTCACACCTACATCACACAGCCCAAGGTACCTGTTATACCTCACACCTACATCACACAACACAAGAGAGCGGCGGCGCGCCACGCTCAACAACGCCTTCCGCACCGCGCCCTTCGACCAGCTGCTGCACATCACGCAGCCCAAGGTACCTGTTATACCTCACACACTACATCACGCAGCCCAAGGTACCTGTTATACCTCACACCTACATCACACAACACAAGAGAGCGGCGGCGCGCCACGCTCAACAACGCCTTCCGCACCGCGCCCTTCGACCAGCTGCTGCACATCACGCAGCCCAAGGTACCTGTTATACCTCACACCTACATCACACAGCCCAAGGTACCTGTTATACCTCACACCTACATCACACAACACAAGAGAGCGGCGGCGCGCCACGCTCAACAACGCCTTCCGCACCGCGCCCTTCGACCAGCTGCTGCACATCACGCAGCCCAAGGTACCTGTTATACCTCACACCTACATCACACAGCCCAAGGTACCTGTTATACCTCACACCTACATCACACAACACAAGAGAGCGGCGGCACGCCACGCTCAACAACGCCTTCCGCACCGCGCCCTTCGACCAGCTGCTGCACATCACGCAGCCCAAGGTACCTGTTATACCTCACACACTACATCACGCAGCCCAAGGTACCTGTTATACCTCACACCTACATCACACAACACAAGAGAGCGGCGGCGCGCCACGCTCAACAACGCCTTCCGCACCGCGCCCTTCGACCAGCTGCTGCACATCACGCAGCCCAAGGTACCTGTTATACCTCACACACTACATCACGCAGCCCAAGGTACCTGTTATACCTCACACCTACATCACACAACACAAGAGAGCGGCGGCGCGCCACGCTCAACAACGCCTTCCGCACCGCGCCCTTCGACCAGCTGCTGCACATCACGCAGCCCAAGGTACCTGTTATACCTCACACACTACATCACGCAGCCCAAGGTACCTGTTATACCTCACACCTACATCACACAACACAAGAGAGCGGCGGCGCGCCACGCTCAACAACGCCTTCCGCACCGCGCCCTTCGACCAGCTGCTGCACATCACGCAGCCCAAGGTACCTGTTATACCTCACACACTACATCACGCAGCCCAAGGTACCTGTTATACCTCACACCTACATCACACAACACAAGAGAGCGGCGGCGCGCCACGCTCAACAACGCCTTCCGCACCGCGCCCTTCGACCAGCTGCTGCACATCACGCAGCCCAAGGTACCTGTTATACCTCACACACTACATCACGCAGCCCAAGGTACCTGTTATACCTCACACCTACATCACACAGCCCAAGGTACCTGTTATACCTCACACAGTCCAAGGTACCTGTTATACCTCACACCTACATCACACAACACAAGAGAGCGGCGGCGCGCCACGCTCAACAACGCCTTCCGCACCGCGCCCTTCGACCAGCTGCTGCACATCACGCAGCCCAAGGTACCTGTTATACCTCACACACTACATCACGCAGCCCAAGGTACCTGTTATACCTCACACCTACATCACACAGCCCAAGGTACCTGTTATACCTCACACAGTCCAAGGTACCTGTTATACCTCACACTTACATCACACAACACAAGAGAGCGGCGGCGCGCCACGCTCAACAACGCCTTCCGCACCGCGCCCTTCGACCAGCTGCTGCACATCACGCAGCCCAAGGTACCTGTTATACCTCACACCTACATCACACAACACAAGAGAGCGGCGGCGCGCCACGCTCAACAACGCCTTCCGCACCGCGCCCTTCGACCAGCTGCTGCACATCACGCAGCCCAAGGTACCTGTTATACCTCACACACTATATCACGCAGCCCAAGGTACCTGTTATACCTCAAACCTACATCACGCAGCCCAAGGTACCTGTTATACCTCACACAGTCCAAGGTACCTGTTATACCTCACACCTACATTACACAACACAAGAGAGCGGCGGCGCGCCACGCTCAACAACGCCTTCCGCACCGCGCCCTTCGACCAGCTGCTGCACATCACGCAGCTCAAGGTACCTGTTATACCTCACACACTACATCACGCAGCCCAAGGTACCTGTTATACCTCACACCTACATCACACAACACAAGAGAGCGGCGGCGCGCCACGCTCAACAACGCCTTCCGCACCGCGCCCTTCGACCAGCTGCTGCACATCACGCAGCCCAAGGTACCTGTTATACCTCACACCTACATCACACAGCCCAAGGTACCTGTTATACCTCACACAGTCCAAGGTACCTGTTATACCTCACACCTACATCACACAACACAAGAGAGCGGCGGCGCGCCACGCTCAACAACGCCTTCCGCACCGCGCCCTTCGACCAGCTGCTGCACATCACGCAGCCCAAGGTACCTGTTATACCTCACACACTACATCACGCAGCCCAAGGTACCTGTTATACCTCACACCTACATCACACAACACAAGAGAGCGGCGGCGCGCCACGCTCAACAACGCCTTCCGCACCGCGCCCTTCGACCAGCTGCTGCACATCACGCAGCCCAAGGTACCTGTTATACCTCACACCTACATCACACAGCCCAAGGTACCTGTTATACCTCACACAGTCCAAGGTACCTGTTATACCTCACACCTACATCACACAACACAAGAGAGCGGCGGCGCGCCACGCTCAACAACGCCTTCCGCACCGCGCCCTTCGACCAGCTGCTGCACATCACGCAGCCCAAGGTACCTGTTATACCTCACACCTACATCACACAACACAAGAGAGCGGCGGCGCGCCACGCTCAACAACGCCTTCCGCACCGCGCCCTTCGACCAGCTGCTGCACATCGCGCAGCCCAAGGTACCTGTTATACCTCACACCTACATCACACAGCCCAAGGTACCTGTTATACCTCACACAGTCCAAGGTACCTGTTATACCTCACACCTACATCACACAACACAAGAGAGCGGCGGCGCGCCACGCTCAACAACGCCTTCCGCACCGCGCCCTTCGACCAGCTGCTGCACATCACGCAGCCCAAGGTACCTGTTATACCTCACACCTACATCACACAGCCCAAGGTACCTGTTATACCTCACACAGTCCAAGGTACCTGTTATACCTCACACCTACATCACACAACACAAGAGAGCGGCGGCGCGCCACGCTCAACAACGCCTTCCGCACCGCGCCCTTCGACCAGCTGCTGCACATCACGCAGCCCAAGGTACCTGTTATACCTCACACCTACATCACACAGCCCAAGGTACCTGTTATACCTCACATAGTCCAAGGTACCTGTTATACCTCACACGCTACATCACACAGCCCAAGGTACCTGTTATACCTCACACACTACATCACACAGCCCAAGGTACCTGTTATACCTCACACGCTACATCACACAGCCCAAGGTACCTGTTATACCTCACACACTACATCACACAGCCCAAGGTACCTGTTATACCTCACACAGCCCAAGGTACCTGTTATACCTCACACGCTACATCACACAGCCCAAGGTACCTGTTATACCTCACACACTACATCACACAGCCCAAGGTACCTGTTATACCTCACACCTACATCACACAACACAAGAGAGCGGCGGCGCGCCACGCTCAACAACGCCTTCCGCACCGCGCCCTTCGACCAGCTGCTGCACATCACGCAGCCCAAGGTACCTGTTATACCTCACACCTACATCACACAGCCCAAGGTACCTGTTATACCTCACACAGTCCAAGGTACCTGTTATACCTCACACCTACATCACACAACACAAGAGAGCGGTGGCGCGCCACGCTCAACAACGCCTTCCGCACCGCGCCCTTCGACCAGCTGCTGCACATCACGCAGCCCAAGGTACCTGTTATAACTCACACCTACATCACACAGCCCAAGGTACCTGTTATACCTCACACAGTCCAAGGTACCTGTTATACCTCACACCTACATCACACAACACAAGAGAGCGGCGGCGCGCCACGCTCAACAACGCCTTCCGCACCGCGCCCTTCGACCAGCTGCTGCACATCACGCAGCCCAAGGTACCTGTTATACCTCACACCTACATCACACAGCCCAAGGTACCTGTTATACCTCACATAGTCCAAGGTACCTGTTATACCTCACACGCTACATCACACAGCCCAAGGTACCTGTTATACCTCACACACTACATCACACAGCCCAAGGTACCTGTTATACCTCACACGCTACATCACACAGCCCAAGGTACCTGTTATACCTCACACACTACATCACACAGCCCAAGGTACCTGTTATACCTCACACAGCCCAAGGTACCTGTTATACCTCACACGCTACATCACACAGCCCAAGGTACCTGTTATACCTCACACACTACATCACACAGCCCAAGGTACCTGTTATACCTCACACGCTACATCACACAGCCCAAGGTACCTGTTATACCTCACACACTACATCACACAGCCCAAGGTACCTGTTATAACTCACACGCTACATCACACAGCCCAAGGTACCTGTTATACCTCACACACTACATCACACAGCCCAAGGTACCTGTTATACCTCACACGCTACATCACACAGCCCAAGGTACCTGTTATACCTCACACACTACATCACACAGCCCAAGGTACCTGTTATACCTCACACACTACATCACACAGCCCAAGGTACCAGTTATACCTCACACACCACATCACACAGCCCAAGGTACCTGTTATACCTCACACGCTACATCACACAGCCCAAGGTACCTGTTATACCTCACACACTACATCACACAGCCCAAGGTACCTGTTATACCTCACACGCTACATCACACAGCCCAAGGTACCTGTTATACCTCACACACTACATCACACAGCCCAAGGTACCTGTTATACCTCACACACTACATCACACAGCCCAAGGTACCTGTTATACCTTACACACTACACCACACAGCCCAAGGTACCTATTGTAACTCACACTCCACTTTAAAAAGCGTTATCTTCAGTCAGGTCAGTACCGCATGCAAATCTGCGGGCTAGCATGTTGCAACGGACAGTCAGCGACCTGCGCTCTCAAAAACGTTTTACTATTCAATGCCTGTATTTTCCGAGTCAGTGATTTCTTTTAAGCCGGCTCTACACGTTGGCCAACACAGTGGCGAATGTAGTGGCCAATGACTATTCGCCAACGTGTAGAGGGGGTGTTTGTGCACCCAACATGCACAAACACGCCGTCTACACGTTGGCCAATACGCATTGGCCACTACATTCGCCACTGTGTTGACCAACGTGTAGAGCCGGCTTTAGATAGTACAAATTCAGTCTGAATTTACAAGGAACAGTAGTGACGAGTATTAATACATAACTTTTAATCCTTGAAAAGAGAGTGGGTGTATTCTATAGTGTGTGTGTGTACGTGTGTAGTGAATGTTGTGATAGAGTGAGTGAGAGTTTGCGAGTGGAAACATGTTCGTGGGATGGGGAATTCGAATGAATTCTTTGTATATGTAGTATATGCGACATTTATAACACACTCGGACCGCGTGGTGAATTACCCACATTCCCTTTCATAGAAAAAAGGCCTATGTCCCATCCATAGAAATATAATTATATTTGTGATCCCATCAGTGGGAATATTCCATGTAAGACGGCAGGGAATGGCACGTTGTATATATATACAAGGTGTAACGGAAACCCCATGTCTATCCAAAAGGACTGAAAACAACATCTGGTATGGAGTCTCTATGCAAAGTTTCAGCTCAAAATAAGTGACTCACACTCCACATCACACAACCCAAGGTACCTATTATACCCAATCCCCAAGGTCCAAGGTCACTCTTTCATGTTACACTTGCAGCATTATTTACACATTCAAATCAGAAGTGGAATATCCTACCGATGTCTGTATTTCCTGATTGGTATAAACGAGGGGTTTGTAAACAGATACTCTTTTTTATCGTTTTATTATACAAGGTGTAACGGAAACCCAATATCTATCCAAAAGGGCTGAAGCCACCATCTGGTATGGAGTTTCTATGCACAGTTTCAGCTCAAAATAAGTGACACAAAGAATTGATACCAAATTATCGGTTTCATATGTTTCTTGAATACCAATCATAACAAACGTGTCATAGTACTACGAGGGTCAATAACTTTCCACGTAATTTGCCAATGAAACAATGATTCTCTTCACTCTTCTTAATTTGAAGAATTCGGTCTCTGGTACGGTACGTATTGAAATTTGCTATCAAGTTCCACACATGTAGACATAGGATTTACAAAACCCTTGCCATTTCGTTTGTTATCATCCAAAGAAGCCGTGCACTTGGTGTTTATATACCCTTTAAATTACACGTTGTATAAATTAATAATTGCACCAGGTATAAATTCAAATAAATAAAAAGACAGTACGTGCCTCACGGCTGCACTAAGAAGTGTACGTCTACGCCAGTATGCGGCTAAGATCCCGGATGACATGTTGCAGTACGAGATCAAGGAGAAGCTGGAGGAGATCTTCAACTCCATCAGCTCGGAGCCGCTCCTGGCGGGCGCGGGCGCCGGCTCGCCGCCCGCCAAGCCGCACGTGCCGCCCTACACCAAGTACTTCCCCGAGCTGTTCCTCTACTGACCACGGTAACTGATCATAATTATATTCCACAACTTCCACACAACGCCATCTACTCCCAAACTAAGCAGAGCTTGTGCTATGAGTACTAGACAACTGATATACATACATATATATTTCTAAATACATACATACAGACAAAGAACAAATGACCGTGCTCATCACAAACATTTGTCCTGGGTGGGAATCAAACCCACGACCTTGCGCATAGCAGTCAGGGCCACTGACCACTAGACGAACAGGCCTGTCTCTACATCATCATCACTCACAGTACCCCGTAAACTACCTCGAAAATCTACAACGTGTAACGGAAACCACATATCTATCCAAAAGGACTGAAGACAACATCTGGTATGGAGTCTCTATGCAAAGTTTCAGCTCAAAATAAGTGACTCACAGAATTGACCCCAAATTATTGGTTTCATATGTTTCTTGAATACCGACCATAACAAACGTGTCACAGCACTATAAGGGTCATCACTTTCCACGTCACTTGCCAATAAAACGATAATTCTGTTCGTTCTCCTTAATTTGAAAAATTCGGTCTCTGGTATAAATGTATTAAAATTTCTAATAAGTTCCACACATGTACACATAGGATTAGAAAACCCTGGCCATATTGTTTGTTATCATACAAAGAAACCGTGCACTCGGTATGTATATACCCTTTAAATTACACGTTGTATAACACCCCTAGCGCTTCCCCATAACCGTTCGCCCTTTTTAGGGTTCCGTAGCCGAATGGCAAAAAACGGAACCCTTATAGTTTCGATATGTCTGTCTGTCTGTCCGTCCGTCCGTCATGTCACAGCCATTTTATTCCGAAACTATTAAGACCATACATGTGAAACTTAGTAGGTAGATGTATTCTGTGAACCGCTTTCCGAATTTAAGAAAAAATATACGTCTGTAGATCTTAATATAAACTTTCAACCAAAATTAGTTGGAACGAAATCGGGTCAGCAGTTTTTGAGATACAACATATTTTCTAAAACCGCAAATATAACTTTGTAATTCATACAAACACTATGAAAAACAAAGTTATTTAGCGAAAATGTAAATAAACTAGTTTTAAGAAATTTTTAAGGTTTTTTTTTATTCGTCATATAGATATACATATTATATTATATTATTATAGTTACTACGGAACCCGTCATGGGCGAGTCTGACTCGCACTTGGCCAATTTTTTATAAAGAAAACTAGCAATGTGGGTAGAATTCACATTACTAGCAATCTTTTCAACCGACGACAAAAAGAGGAGGTTATCAATTCGACGCGTATATTTTTTTTTTTTTTTTTTTTTTTAATTTATGATCATCGATTACTCGCAGACGGCTGAACCGATTTGGAAAATTCTTTTTTTGATTGAAAGGGTATACTTCGATATTGGTCCCATTTTCATAAACGTCAGGATCTGATGATGGGATCCTGGAGAAATCGAGGGAACTCTTCAAATATTATAGGCACACCTATGTCGTTTTGGGTATTTATTATAGTAACTTGTGCAGTTGCTCTCAAAAAGTACCATTTGAGGAAGTGGAACTGATGATGAAGACCACAGATGGCCGCCGAAACTACTTAATAATAAGTATTGAGTGGATTGCGATTCGATTACTTGAATATGGATGTTACGCACTTTATGCTCGTCACAATGCATATGGTGATGTAGAGCTGATGGTTAAGTACCAGGAGAACTCCTCAACAATTAACGGCCCAGCATTAGGAAAAGCAATATTTTGTAAAAGGTTATAAGTAGTTGATAATTAGGCTCTTGTAACTAGGTAAATTAAAAATAGACCAACTAAAAAGAGTGAAATAAAAACTTTTTACCAAAAAATTAAACCGACTCCCAGAAAACACTGCAAAGTGAAAAATAACTTTAATTTCGGAAGTCGGTGCCAAAAACGAAAATACAAAACTAAAGACACCGACTACCGAAATTAAAGTTATTTTTCACTTTGCAGTGTTTTCTGGGAGTCGGTTTAATTTTTTGGTAAAAAGTTTTTTAACCTCCAACCAATCTAAATATGCTTGTGTTTGTATTGAGTTACAATGGGTGTGGTGCAATACAAAATACTTTAGCCATAAGACTACTAACGTAAACGTTTTCTGTAAACATGATTGAATAAAATTTTATTTATTTTATTTAACGCTTTG
Source organism: Tholera decimalis (assembly GCA_943138885.2). Classification (NCBI taxonomy): domain Eukaryota; kingdom Metazoa; phylum Arthropoda; class Insecta; order Lepidoptera; family Noctuidae; genus Tholera; species Tholera decimalis. Next base: position 4,488,641 of record OW964570.2, on the reverse strand, counting down.
TAATTGTTAAGTCATTATTTGATTCTGTTATGATATACAATAAACAGTCAGCATTTGCTTAACCTTTCCTCAATTATGTTCATCATCAATTATTGGCCAATTTCGATTCTTCCATTACTATCTCAAGTTCTGGAAAGAATAATTAATACAAGACTCGTAGAAAGGTCTTCTTTCAGATAAACAGTGCGGTTTTCGTGAGGGTAAATCAACAGATCAAGCTGTAAATACTCTCGTGCCTAAATGCTAACAATCTTTCTAGATTTGGCCAAGGCGTTTGATACGATTTCTTTCCCGATTCTGCTCAACAAATTTGAAATGTTAGGTATCAGAGGTACCCAATTGCAACTCTTCAAAAGTTACTTAACAGGGCGTTTTCAATGTGTCCGGGTTGGAAACTGCCATAGTAGCGACCTTCCAATTACACACGGCGTTCCGCAAGGAAGTATCTTGGGACCCTCACTTTTTCTCGTTTATATTAACGATCTCACAACTCAAAGCTTCCCCATGGCGAAATAATCTCATTTACCGATGATACTGCTCTCACGTTTTCTGCCAGTACATGGGAAGAGGTCTTCGATGCAGCTCAATCTAGTTTTGATGACGCGAGGGAATGGCTTGAAGACAATGTCTTGACCTTAAATGTAGACAAAACTAAGTATGTTTGCTTCAGTAAAAGGTCTAGCACAAAACCTAACTTAGATATTCATAGTATCATACCGCATGAATATTTATCTAAAGAAAATTGCTCTTGTTCAAAACTAGAACCTGTCAATACTATAAAATACCTTGGCGTTACCTTAGACAACAATCTAAACTTTAAAGACCATATAAAGTTCCTTTGTGGTAGAATCAGGAAACTAATGTATGTCTTTAAAACTCTGCGATATGTCACCGAACCCCATATACTGAAGCGAATTTATTTTGCTCTCTTCCAGTCCCTCATTACATATTGCATAACATCTTGGGGTGGATCCTCTAAAACCATAATAAAGCATTTTTAAATTGCCCAGCGTGCCATACTGAAGATTTGCACTTTTAAATCGAGATTGTTTCCCACGTCTCTCTTATATGAGTTTTGTAATGTGTTAACTGTTAGACAGCTCTTCATCCTGAATATTATAATCAAGCAACACAAAACATTTATTTTTAACACTGCAACTCTAAATAAACGAACAAAACACTTAGTATGTCCACAAAAAAAAAACTTTCAAAACAACATTTAGTACTAGATTTATTCCCTTCATTGGCCCCTACATTTACAACAAGATAAATAAAATTCTCAATATATATCCGTTGACCAGTAAGTCCTGTAGAACTATAGTAAGTTCTTATCTTCAGAAACTTACGTATGAGGAGACAGAGGAACTGATAGAAATACCGGAATAAACTATAAACTTTTTTAGTTTAATACTGTTTAATTCCATCTAATATCAATATAGTGCAACAATCACGCTTCGATTTAACACGCACACATCTTACACTCATGCACTCACACCCACATATCACATAAAAAGAGGACATACTACACATATACTTTCTTCTTTCCTATTTTTTAATTTACTTATTTTATGTTAAATTGCTATTAGTCGATCATTGTATCGGTTACTCAAGGGGAATGGCTTTGAGAGCCGAAATACAGGTTTTGTCTAGTTCGGCCTCAAATGCCTTTTGTGTACAATTAAGCACATGATAAATATCCCGTTTTATACATTCATCATACATTCATTCTTTCATACATTCTTCTGTTTTCAGTTACGAACGGTGAGAGACATCACAAACTTCGTTAGTGGCGTGTAACAGCAGTGACTAGCGACGTACACTAAGCAACTAGTTGTTACAGAATTGATGCGCAAGCGCAGGCGACATCGTTAATATGTACTAATATTAATAAATATTCCATCTTTTAAGGCTTTTGGGTAAATATCTGACTAAGAATATCGGATCTGGACTAGAATATGAAACGTGGAGTGTATTTAGACATGAATCTCTCAATATCATGAGGTCAGTGCGTGGATGGTGACCATTATATACCGAGAAACATCTGCAACTCGAAAGGTCATCAGCCGTTTCTAGTAGTCTTGGTTAATACCTCTTGGTAAGATTAGTTTGACTGGCGTTTTGAGGATAGATAAATCCTACATTCATTTTAAATACTTGTCTGCTACTCAGCTGTAATAGTTAGCCTGGAAGCTGAACTCAAAATATGTTAGAAAAAAAATAGGCTGAGTGGTGTAAGACAAGAAAGAAGATCTATCAATTTACATCCTCTAAATAAACAGCTCCGAGAAAGGTTAGTGCGTGGATGGGTTACTATTTTATACCGAAAACCCTCCATACATTGAAAGGCAGTCGAATTTAACGGTCCCAGCTATTACCTGGAGATCGTTAACGCTTTTTCTGGTAACCTAATAACCAATCTTACTAAGAGGTATCCAACCAGTGAGGTTTGTAACCAACATACTGATATTGATATGAACGGATAATTGATATATTCATTCAAAATGCTGATATTAGAGACTGGAAACTGACCCTTATATATTTAAGAAAAGCCACGGCTATCTACTATAGTAATCCATCACATTGTATCTATCAAACAAAGTATGATTCAATAAAATACGAAATGATAGTCTCATTTCGTATTTTATTGTACCCAATTATTTTATACTAAAATAAAACTTATTCAGTACTTTTTGAGATCCGTAAACAGATACAGATACTGTATTCAAATCTTACTTACTTACTGATAATGTTCGCTCTAGGCTTAAAAAGTGTTAAAAAATGTGTTCAAAATATACTTTTAACTATGTTGCCTGCTGTTAAAGCAATTTATGACTTAAAAAATAATTATTCGACTTAATCTGACTTTGGCTCCAAACTTTGATAATAATCTACTAATTTATAAAGAGTTACATTCCCGTTGCTTTTACTAACTATTATTATTAATAGATATAATTATTAATATTGTTGTAGGTGAATCTCTTATTATGGTGAGTGTATTGTTGTTATTAATTGTGACAAGTTTTCTTTATACAGTGTGTTAGGTTAAACGAGGGATTTATTGAGGGAGGGTATTCAGTATTCGATTCGCGTCCCAAATATGTGAAAAACCTATAACCTAAATTTTTGACGTAATTGTCCCATATATACATTTATTATGTACACTGAGCCGCAAGAGGTGAATGAACTTGTAAACAGTACCTAAAGGAAGCTCGTGTGTAAACTCCGACCCCGCGGGAGTCCCCCGAGGAATTTTGGTATGGTTCTGTCTGTTATTTATCAGTGTTTTCTTTTTGTTCATATTTTTATTAGTATTATGTAAGCATACATTATTGTAGGTTTGAATATGTCCCTCGTTTAAACTAACATACTGTATAGCTTTCCTAATTAATTTTATCCCGCTTTTGCTCGCGGCTTCGCTCGTGTGGAATGTTTTTTCCAGTGAATGTCACTCAGGAATTCCTTAACTTTTACTTCCACCAAAAATTACCTCTTTATAGTATTAATATAGAAGTATAGATAATTCGTAATACCATGACAGTATACATTTACGTATTATACATAAGTCAAACAATTTCTATACTCAAAATTTATTTATAGGGGTTTATTACACGCTTCTACCCGTGGCTTCACGCACGTGAAAAGGGTTTTTTCAGCGAAATTAAATTAGCCTATATTTTTTGTTGATAATGAAGCTATACTTTAGTTTTTGAGCTTTTGTAACAAAATATAAAAACTCCTCTTTATAATAAAAATGTAGATGAACATCTATACTTCGATACTAATATTATAAATTCGAAATTTAGATTTCTATTCTAGATCTTATGTTACAGTTTAGCCATAATAACATAAAGGATAAAAACTTTTATGTAAACGTACTACGATGTCATAATTATTAACAACAGTAAGGTTTTTTAAAGCTATGATATTTAGAAGCACTAAGGAACGGTGTGGTGGTGAAGCAATATTCTGTTTTTATGATACATTGGTAGGGGCCAATGTATCGCGATATTAGTGAGAATGTAATATTAGTTTTACGAAATCAATATAATTAATTATGAGAGAGAATTGTTATTATTATAAATAGTTGTTGTGTTTAATATTGTGTTTAAAATCTGAGCACGCTTACAAAAATGTATGGTATTATCAAAAAATTGTGTGAAAATTGAATAAGTACCAGGATTGTATCAGAGCTAGGAGAGTTATTGCTGAAAACTGTAAAGCATTTGATGACTTTAAAAAGCGTATAACTTCTCTTTGTCAAAGATTTTTGCAAATTGTAATAATCTCGTAACATACTTTAGACGAATATTAATTTGATTTTGTTTATTCTGACCAAATGTATAAAAGTGGTTAATATATTGTCATTGTTGAATAAAATAATCATTTTTATTAAATCATATATTATCATTATTGTTTAGTTCAAACTACTCTCAGATTGTATTATGATTGTACCCGTATTATTGGTGTATTTCTTAGTTAATAATGATAATTAATTAATTAATATATTATTGTGATTATGTTAAACATTGTTATTTTATTTCTCTTTCAATGTTATTAGGTATTTAATAGAACTGATTTATCTAACACAAACGTATGACTTGCCTACATACAAGGGCATTATACAATATTATGTCCAATTCACAATATATCATCGCCTGTATACCTCAAAGGGTACACCTTCTTGGTAACGTTCAGCAAAAATACCCTTCTGATTATAATAAAAAATATTGTAACTCGTAGATTTGCAGTTAATATTGGTCTTTTTTTAGAGAGATCTAGCAATGTGGGTAGAATTTAGATTACTAGCAATCTTGTTAACCCCTCCAACTAAGCTAAATATGCTTGTGTCTGGAGTGGGTTCACATCAATAGTATGGGTGGGGTTCGAAACCGTGACCCCTCGATCACAAAGCCGATGCCTTAGCCACTAGGCTATTGACGGCTATCAACACGTATAAAGTGTACTAAGGGTTGGGTAAAGGTGTACTACCTACACACATATTTCGCTAGTTTCATACATTCTATTTTGTAGAAGAAAAATAAACACGAATATTGCGGTTGGTAACGGGGGAAAGGTTGGTGAATATATGTAATAATGTAAACGTTGCATTGTTCATTAAATTGTAATTAACGTTAAATATTAATGTATGTCTGTTCAGTACTCGGTTGTGTTCGCTAAATAAATGTGGTTCTACATAACAATTGTTTTATTGAATATTAACACAATCGCGTTTGTACGTGCGGTTTCGCCTGCACGACGAATAATATGCATTACACAAGCGTTGATAGCAATGTTTAATTCAGCTCCATTATAAAGGCTACAATATGAGTTTAAGTTTATACGTTGTGCTGCAGGTGAGGTTTTGATCTAAGATCGTATAATAGCTACGATACGATAAGGAAGTATTTTAGCAAATAACTAGCTAACTCGACAAAAGTTGTATTTCTAACCATTTAAGCCTTCCCTGTACGTGATGGAACATCATACAAGAATAATTAATGAAATCGACCCAACCGTTCTCTAGTTTTAGTGAGACTATTTTTATGTACAAGAGTCTCGCTTAAACTCGAGAACGGCTGGACCACTATCTTTTAAAATATTTTGGTAGTCCAGGGTTAATAGGTGAGAAAATATGGAAATTAAAAAATATTTGAAGAAATATTACGCAATTAGCCAATGTGACTAGTCGATCGGATTCCAAATTTCGAGATCCGAAGACCTACGAATGTATTCGATATCGGAAATCGCATTTTGGAACTCGAGTGGAGTTGGGCAGGACACCTAGGAGGCTAGGAAGGTGCGGTGATAGCAGGTGGAGTAAGGCTCTGACGGAGTGAAAAGAGCGTTGGTTATCCGGCAGCGAGATGGGCAGACGACATCGTGGGTATATCCTGTATGAGACTGGTACAAGAACGTGGAGCTTGGCACAAGCGATTCAATCTGAGGGGCTGATTCAAATATCACTCAGTCCATGCTAGCCTATAATAATTATTATCAGCAATCATTATCAGCCTCCAAGCATCAAAAAGCTCATGCAGCCTGTCGCTGCCTCATTGAATATCTCCAGGGTCAGACGGACTGCATAACTTAGTCTAGTTATTTTTAACTTAAGTAGTTTTTTAATACTGAATTAACTATATAAAAATAAACCAGGAGTAGGTGCTCCATAAATCTGGTAGCACCGCGGAACCCAAATATAACAGACTGGTTTGGTAATCCATCCATAATATCTTTGATATCTGATTGCTGTTATTATGCCTCCCCTCTGCCACAGTAGTCTTGAGCTCTCCTGGGCTCGTAGAGACTGGAACTCTTGCTCGTACACGTCTTTTGAAGTGGGTAGTCACTATGCTCTGCTCTCGAGCAAATTCAAGTCGTGCTGGACCGTGGTAATAATAGATATAAGTTTATTTGCCATTAACAGAAACAAAATAAATTTTAAGCTACAGAGTTCTTAAAACACATTTAACAATAAAATGAATGACTCTCATGCTACGAAAATTCTGTGTTATGGGGACATTGCATCCATCCATGTGAACTTCTTAGATTAAAGATGTTTTAAAAGTAAGTTAGACATTTCAATCAATCAATCAATCAATATCATTTTATTCTCAAGTATCATAAGACTCATTCAAATTATAACCCAACTAACATTCTGCCGTCAGATACAGGTTTCATTATAACTTTAATCTGTTCAATTGCGTAATAATTATCTCAGTTCTAACTTAAAACGATATAAAGGAGTTGAAAAATAATTTGAAGTGCAATGATGCTTCAAGAACTGTAATGAAGGTCTTTAAGCAGTTTTAAGAGTTAGAATGGTTCTAATTACAGCACATGTAGTTAAGATGTTATAGGTTTAGCCTGTTTCTAGCAGCTAAAGCTATACAACAGTGCTCACTGACACCCGTTAACACTTATTGTTATATAGTGGTTGTTACGAAGAGACTTATATATATTGAGGTATTATATTGACTTTAAGGTGCAGGCATTGGTTGTTAAAGTGAGTTTGCGTAGGGTGTACTAACACAAGATATTTAAAGTGTTGAAAAACTCCTTTATGTAGTTTTAACCTGTCATATAAAATTTACTAACGCTTATTGTGTTAAGCTGGCACAATTTAAAGTCATTATAAAAGTTATGGTGTTAGGCACTCACGTGTGAGTCGTTATTAACACATAGAGGCAAAAAGGTTTTATATTTATGTAATAAACGGACTGAATAAATTAGATTCCTGTACAGGTTTTAGTAAGTTATAGAAAAATGAAACGATTACAACCTTGGAGTAAACAAAAGAAAAAGGATTAGGCAGGGATGTCGTAAATTTTTGGAGTGGGATAATAATGGTATGAATGACAAAAAAACTAGTAGTTCTGATAATACTGGATTAAATCCTCTTGTTCCAGTTATTACGAAAAATAAAGAAGATTCACTACAAATCAAACACAAAAATAATAGTAATACGTGTAATTTAAGTCAAGTTCGAGTAGAATTACAACAGGGTTCCGCAGAACAAGAAAAAGAAGAAACTGCAGTCAATCACGATTTTGTTGAATTTTTCGATTTCTTACCACTAAGTGAGCCCGAATGCGAAGAAGAGGTAGAAAATGTAGTAAAATTGAAAAAAAGAAAATACTTCACTAACAAAAAAGTTAAAAATCTGGTCCATTGAATATATTTCCCTGTATGGGTAATATCATTTTCTTCAAAACATTTGCTGTCGATTTTAAATGAAGGCTACGTTACGTTAGTACTGAAGTATTGCTTCCAAAAGACCCACGAACAATTTTGCAAACTCCAAATGAAATTGTTATTAAAAATATTGAAGGAGGACAACACTTGTCAGTTATGGTATAAGTGAACCTTTAATGAAAATACTGAAGAATTCGATACTATACTTGTTAACCTCTGATAATGGAAAATAATTTTCACTACATGGTAATTATTTTTAAATAAAGATGTTATATTTGACAAACCTATTAAGTCATCGTTAGGTAGAAAGATAGGTAAGTTTAAAGTAAAAAAACCTTTTGTAATCTCTGATGACATTATAGTAATCAATCCAAATGAAATTAAATGCAAATTAGTTTGTGTGAGTCATAAAGATATATTATACTTTCTCCCATTAGTACATACACCATAAGTATTTGGTTAAATATTATGCAAAGATACCACACTAGCTCGGGATAAGTCGAAGGTGGTTCGTGGGACAATACAGGCTCTTAATAATAATATAGTAATAATAAGAAAGCTTTTTTTAATGTCTATTAAACCAGTAAATGTTCAAAAAATATGTGATTGCACAATTGTAATGACATTATTATAATACCTCAGTGGTAATGAAATACATGTACCTCCATATGTAACATTTCAAAATTAAACAATTATTTAGCTGTGTAACAATCAACAAAGTTATTTACCTACCTACTAGTATTCTGTAATTATGTACTCGAGAAAATAAATTTAAATAAAAATTTAATTTAAATTAATTAAAAATTTTTCTTCTAAATAATTTCTTTTCATATTTTCCTCTGTGGTTTTATTGGCTAAATCATCTCTTTTTCTATTTTCTTTGGAATTTTCTTATACTGAATTTTTCCTTTCCTTGCTTTTTCCCATATTTTGTTTGTCTAAATCATCCCTTTTTTGTTTTCCTCCTTATTTTCTTTTATTAAAACATCTGAATTTTGTTTTTCTCTGTTTTGTTCTACTGAATCCTTCTTTGTTTCCTGTTCTCCTTCGGTGTTTTTTTTTTTCAATTAAATCATTTGTTTTTCATATTACATCACGTTTTCTTCTTCATTTAACTAATTCTTATTTTCTTCATAATACGTGATATTTTTTGCATTTTAGTCCCCTACCAAACAGACCTAAAGAATGCATATTGCACACTCAAGGACAGCGCTCAAAAACTGAATAGGTACTCTGTTGAATCCTGGACAATCCTGAAAAACAAATGTTTTTTAGAAAGAAAATTATTATGTTTTATATAGGTATGTATATTAGAAGTATGCAAAAATGATAGTCCCCCGTTTTTAATCAAAAACTCTAGAATTATGATCAAAATCCTGAATTGAGCAAGGAGTATGCTCAAATCAGATTTTTTTCCACACAACAAAAAGCCTAAAAAAGTTAGACCATTCTGAAATTATATTAGGTACCAGACCATTCTGTAATTTTATTAGGTTACCTACTATCATAAATTTCTGTATTATTTTTTGGATATACTTAAAGGTTTTCATTATTTCAATAAGGAACCCTATTCCAGTCAGTTTGTAAAATGCTTAGGCGCTAGTATTCTCTTGGCAAAACTAATTGTACTCGTTTAAGACTATTTTAACACAGCTATGTGTACTCAGGACTGCACAATACTCTTGACTAAAGGTGCTTTATCTCAAAAAGTGTAATAAATGACTCAGGTTATTACATAAAGCTTTAATATATATCCGCCATTTGTTTTGGAAAACTAACCTATAAATTTACCGAGTTATTCAATATTTCACTGTAAAATACTTAACCCTTTATGGCGCAAGATAATTTTTTTAATTAATTGTACAGAAACTAGGTAGCAAATGGGGATTTATTAATGGGAAAAATAATTTAAAAAATTTCATTACAAAAAAAGTATTTATTATTCAAAAAAAACTACGTGTTGTAGAAATGCAACATTGCTTCATTATGCTTAAAAATGTAAAAGAAAGTTATGAGAGGTGAAATTTTTTAAAACAGTTGTTTTGTTTATTGTAGCATAAGCTAACCCCACATTTTTCGCAGACTGTTTGCGTATACCCTGTGCAGCCAGGAAATTTGCATCTCATTCTTTTATCTACCCAAACTGACCAGTGCCCGTATTGGTCCAACCTTACATCTTTCGGAGGAACATGTTGAGCTGGACCTTTCTTCTTTTTATCTTGAATGAGACATTCAATATCACTTTTGCGTTTTGTACGGTTAATTGTCTTATATTTGCATAACGTCTCTGCTATAGCTACTCTAAATTCGGCAGAGTTGAGAGTTTTACTGGTACCACCCTTTTCAGCATTTACTCTTCGGTATAAAAGCCATGAGTTACACATAGCCATGTCTAAGAAGTGATAAAAAATTCGTAAATACCAACGTTTACTACGGAGTTTGATCTTATAGTGACCCATCACACAATCTAAAAGATCGACACCACCCATATGTCGGTTATATTCTGCTACGACAAATGGACGTTCAACAGGAATGTATTTCTTTTCAGACTTATCCCACCTTCTTACTACCGATGTTGGGTGTTTTCCTGCGAAATTGGATGCTAGAGTGACAATTTTGTTATCTCTCCATGCCACTACAGCGACATCAACGCCACTGCAGTTACCGACCTGTTCTATTGACGTACCACGTGGTTCCTTTTTAAAAACTTTTTCATCCGTCAGCTTGCAATTGGGAATTCGGTTTTTTCTTATTGTTCCTAAAGCTGAAATGCCACGACTGAACAAGTATTCGATAAGCGGTATCGAGGTGTAATAATTATCGAAAAACAGTCGGTAGTTCTGATTGGTAGGCACATCGCGGGCAAGGCGAACTACCACATTAGATGATGCCCCTAACTGAGGCTCGTCTGCTGCGCATTTGTTTTCCTGTCCACTATAAACTTCAAATTTATATCCATATCCAGATACACCACATATAACAAAAAGTTTGAATCCCCATTTATGAGGTTTGTCAGGTAAATATTGTTTCAGCGCACTTCGAGCCTTTGTGGAACACATTTGTTCATCTACCGATAAATGCGCTTCATATGGAACTTTTTGAAAGTTGCGGTTGAGTGCTTCTATCAGTGGCCGGATTTTATATAATCGATCAGAATCAACGTGATCATATGGCAACATTTTACTATTATCATTGAAGTGTAACATTTGCCTAAGTAATTCAAATCGTCTTGACGGCATTGTCTCTTGTATCGGCGCAAAGGCAATATTTTCAGACCAATACATTTTTACATTTGGCATACGAACTATTGACATGTAATATACAATACCAATAAATTGGCGTATTTCTTGGCTAGTTACATTTACGGGTTTATTAGCATCTTTCTGGACAGAGTATAAATTAGTCTGGTCTCTTATAAGGTTGATAATATCTTCAGTAAACAAATATGAAAATACCTCAAATGGAGTGTCCAATCGAAATATTTCTGGAGGTAACGTGTCAGATCCATGAAAACGTAGTTGAGCATCATTTAGATTCAAGCTTTTCGTTTTCCATACGATGTGTGTCCTAGGCACACGATTAGATGAACTTGGAGCAACTGTAGAACTAGTACTAGGAGAAATGATGTCTGGACTTGGATCCGTTGCTGTACTATTGAACTGAGTATTTATGGATGTAGTTTCTAGAGTGGTGGCAGCCTGAACTTCATTTTCTAACTCAGGGGGCTCCTCTGGGTCCTCATCAGAACTTTCTTGGTCATTCGGCTGGAAGTGATATGTTGGATCGGCGACATCATCGTCGTCAGAAAAATCTAGGCCATCTTCACTGTCATTCCATTCTCCTAGTATATTTTCCAGTTCTTGAGTAGTCAAAGTATGTAATTTACGACTCATTTTGATCCTAAAAACGAAATATGTAAAGTTCAAATAAACGTCAAAAAATCGACCACCAACGCGCAATGTTGCATTCATGCAACAAAACAAAACTAAAAAAAAAATCCAAGAAATACTTGAATTTGCAAAAAAAATATTTTTGATTATTGAAATACATCAACTTACCTTTTACTCACATCAATTTCAATAGCTAAATATTAGTATTTCACCAATAAATCACTTTTCGTAAACCAATTCAAAGAGAGAGAAACCGGTTAATACACGTTCATCATTTAAATGCGAATTTAATAAAAGTGTCGCCATCTAGTTAGCCGATTTGTTACTAAATCGGTAAAAAGCTTTATTGCCGGTGTACAACACCGAGTTAAGTCGATCTATCGGGATTTGATATAATTTTACGTCTATTGGAATGGTATGTTGCAGAAGTACAACATGGCTCCATAAAGGGTTAATTATTTATGTATACTTTTATCATTTCACTGATGCCAATTGATATATAATGCCAACAGCCATAGAGCAGGAATAAAAAAAAATTGACTACTGAGAATAATCGTATTTTATATTCACATAAGTTTAATCTCTTTAATAAATCCTGAGCGCGTTAAAATTGAGATGGGAAACATGGTATTCTTTACCATGAAATCAAAACGGCATACTGTTTTCACTTCACAAAATATGTATAACTTGGTTGAATACTTACTTTTATTATTATACAGATAACACTTCATGTCCATATTATTATGTTTTTCCACGTGCACTTAGTTCTTATTAACTCCACCGTACAGGAATTTTGAGAAGCTAAAACTACAAATTGGGGTAAAAAGTACTCAGAAAGCGATAAAATACTCGCTTGACACTTTTTTAGATACCTAATACGCATCAAGGTATCAAACAACTACTTATAATAGGTATTACAAGTGGCATGCAATGCTTAGCCGACGATTTTCTGTAACCTATAGTGTTAACCAACCCTTCTATAGTTACAAATATACCGGTAAAAGTAATAACCAAGAGTGTATAAACGGTTTTGTGCAGTTACTTTAGCTCTCCAATAACACCATTCTACAGGCTTTCTATAACCTTTACCTGCAAAATCGAGGGCCTCTTTCGTGGGTACAAGGGTGTTAGGGCACTCTATAACTCTGCTATTACACCTATTCTTACAACTTTTATACTCAAATGGAACCGATATATAACTGCTATGCAGGTTGTTTTAACGCTAGCGTGCTAGTTGGGAAGTTACATGTCTGTCACAATTAAAATACAATTAAATTAAATTAAACAATTATTATTAATATTCAAATTAAAATATTACAATTTTTAAAATTACTAAAAATACTCTATAAATAATGTTCCATTCCTGCGTGTAATGTGCAACCTACAACAGTGAGTGATGTACGCACAATCCAGCCTACCCGCGAGCGCGGCCAGCATGCTGTTGGCGCTCCCTCGCACTCGCCGCACAAGCGAAGTGCCTCTCTTGCGCATTATAGTGTAGAAGCAATCTACGCGCGCCTCCGCGAACATCGCCGATGCGCTGCAAAAGCGCGGGAGCCCCAACAACATCCTAAACGCGTTATTGAATTGGACTCGAAGGGCGCTGTACGATGTTTGCGTGTAATCTGTCCACAGACTGCACGTGTACAGCGTCGATCAATAGGCTCTAAGCAGAGTTTAAGTTAACTCTGTTTAGAGCCTATTGACATCTCTTGAGCAGCGAGCAAACCTGCGGATCACCATGTTCGCTCTGACCGACAGCGCCCTTCGCTCCCGTTCAATGTCAGTATCGTCTTTAAGAGTGGGGGTAACTAGATGGCCTAGGTACTGAAAAACCTTTACTCTTTCTAAAGGTAAGCCATATAGAGTTACTATCTAGAACTTTTCTTCGCCCACCCTGAAAAACCATATACTGACTCTTTTTAACATTATATAGCAGCCCGCAATCATTAGCATAGCTCTAACAGATACATATTAGCTTTCTGAGTCCACAGACCGAGGCGCTCAGCAGCACCATATCGTCCGCGTAGCTAATGTTATTAAAACAGACGCCATCTATGTAACAACCAATATGGTGTCCACTCAGCGCCTCGATCAGTCCATTTATGTATAAATTAAAAATGGAGGGTGAACTTAACCCCTTTGCCTCACCCCACATTCCATCCTATACGGGTCCGAAAATATCCCTGCCCATTTCACATTGTTGACCTGATTATTGTACCAGTACCTAAAGACATTAATTAGTTCATTAGGAATGTTAGACGATCTCATTTTATGCCACAAGATGTCATATGACATAAGGTCAAAGGCCTTGGAAAGGTCGAGGAAGCAAGCGTACACAGAAGTTTTTCTGTCTGTGTAGTATTTGACAGCACTCTTTAAACACAATATTGCGGTTTCTGTTGACAATCCCGGACTAAACCCGAACTGATTTTCATGCAATTTTAAGTATTTATTTAATTGTGTATTCAAAATGCTGTCAAATACCTTTGCAACTGTAGTTGCCAAAGAAATAGGTCTATAGTTCGTCTGATCAGACAAATCTCCAGCCTTATTTTTTACCACAGGCACAACGATAGTCCTCATCATATCGGTAGGCAGGTACGAGTGTGAAATACAAAAGTTGAACAACATAGCCAACACTCTGCATATATGTGGCCCCGCGTGTTCTATATGCTTCACACTTAATCCGTCATGACCAGGTGATTTGCCATGCGAAACAGATTTTATTGCCCCGAAACATCCTTTAGATTCAAATTCCGACCAACAGACAAGGATGAGTTTAAAAGGTATAATGTAACGGTGGGCTGCCGTTATTGATGGGCCTGTTGCAACTGTTTGGAATCAGGTTCCGTTCAGCAAGTCTTCATCAAAATATGAACTTCAGACCAATTGGCGTTAGTCACAGACTTAGCTGAACTTGAACTGCGTTGAGCCAATAACAATCAACTACATATATCGTTATATCCAATTTACTGTTGCTAGTCTGTATCAACAGTAAATTGGATACTTTGATTATATAAGGATACTAGCTTCTGCCCACGACTTCGTCCGCGTAGAAGTCGAAAATATTCCACGGGATCCCGTCCCCGACTTGCTTGACAAAGATTATAATAGCTCGGCTAATATGCATGATATAAAGATAATGTATAGCCTATAGCACTCAGGGATAATGCAGCTACATGTAAGCGAAAGAATTTTCAAAATCGGTTCGGTAGTTTCAGAGATTACCCCCTACATACAAACTTACAAATTTTACCTCTTTAAGATAACGATCATCTGCAGCTGATGTAACCCTATGTCTGTCCACGACAATCGAATGCTCCAGTGTCTAAGTATCGTCAAGAAATGCACTTTCTGTAGATACAACTTTGGTAGCTAGTTGTCAAGTCTTATACTTTTTAGAAAAATCGAATCAGTGTCCCTAAGTAGTGGGTGGATTTATTTGCTGACCAGGGTATGTACTACTTACGTACTTACTTTGTTTTCCTCTCTTAATGAAAGTAGGGTTGTCCGATGGAACCCTGGTAAGCTTCCATTTAGAGATGATGAGCAGAACTTTAATTGTGTCAGGGGGGATTTTTGGCCCTTGGGGTTAGTCTGACTGTCCACAAAAGGTATTAAAATAATCCCCTTAGTATTATAATTATATAAAATTTAAGACTTTGAATAGAACAAAAGTTCCGTAATATTTTACAAGATTTAAAGTGTCTGGGTGAAGTTACCGCCTCTTAAATGAAACGGGAAGCAGTAACAAATAATAAAACACACAAATATATTTAACAACATTTATATTTTAAAATAACATTTATCTATCTACATACATTACAATTTAAGTTAGTTTCCCTATCTAGCTTTGGACGAGTTATTGAGGTTGTTACAAATCAAATATCAGTTACAATATATTTGTGACAACAGTTAGGTACGATGCTCTAGCCAATAATATGTCTACATCGATAAGATAGATAGATATACTCTTAATAGGGTAGTTTCCTGTGTTACAAAATAATTATTTTAAAATATTGGCCACGTCATTTTTGCTTTTTCAAGTCAAAAATTCACAAAGATGGAAAGCTTCAAAGTACAGGGGTGGGGCTGCTGACGTCACACATCGCTAAGAATTATACCGAGGTGTGACGTCACGCGAAATTACAACTCACTGTATTGTCTTAATTTTTCAATTACGTGAAAAAATAAAAAATACGTGTCCAATGTTTTTTGTTAAACTACGTGACGGACTAAATAAAATATTTTACGAAACTACTCTATTGTATACCAGAACAAAATTAAATGAGGACTAATCATTTTGAATGAGGAAGAATGGGGTTACTAATATTTTGGATTAGAGAATGTTAGTAATCACTCGCATTTTAGTGCATAATAAGTGTACATATTAACAATATTTAAATTTATATTAGGGAGAAGCTTTCAGCGTCAATAGCCTCTAAGACTTGTGGTCGAGAGGTCACGGGGTCGAACTCCCACCATTTTGCACTATTGACGTGAACCCACTCCAGACACAAGCATATTTAGTTTAGTTGGAGGGGTTAACAAGAATGCTAGAAATGTGAATTCTACCCATAAAATAAATCTAAAATTTTACAAAATAAGATGTTCCAAATACCCGATTTGCCAATAAAAATAGAAGGCTTCCATTTGTTTTATAATTTGTGCAATAAAATTTGTATTGTGCAATAAAGAAAACTCGTTTACTCTATATTTTATTGTTGGTGACCCCCCCCTCCAAATTCCAGGCTGCGACCTGCTTCTTGCTTCTTCTTCGTAGCTTCTTGGGGTAACATTGACCCTCAATTTCGGTCCGTTTATCGCGGTTACGGCTCAACTAGCATAAAAAAGTTAGGAATCCTAGCAAAGGTGAGACGGTACTTCACACCGGAACAGATGCTCAATCTCTATCAAGCCCAGGTTCGGTCGTGTATGGAGTACTGCTCTCATCTTTGGGATGGATCTGAGAAACGGGCCAAGAGACTCATTGACTTGACTTGTTCTTAGTTATTGATTTAGACACTAATAGTTGAAAAAAATGCAAAGTTGCTGTGGTCTAAACTAAAAGCGCAGCTATGAGAAATGGACGGCTTTCCATACTTTTCCACATTTTTTATATTGTTAAATTATTTATAGATTTAGATTTATCGATGTAGACATACATTGGCTAGTAATATAAATGGCACGTTATAAATATTAAGTAAACAAGTGTATACCGGTAATATTGAATATCATATTTTGATAGTACAATACAAATTAAATACAGTTTTGTATTAGCGCTATCAAAATAATAATATAAAAGCTCATTTTTGTTGGTTCACAGCGAATGCAAATATAGTAAATTGTGCGTTACAGAAACAGCTTTAAGTATTCTTCAAATAATGCAACAAGTTCATATTACGTTTCAATTTCCACAACAAATGTAAAAACAAGAAGTAGTAACTGCATAAACTGTATTTTTTTGGTTTAACAGTAGAAGTAATTTCGGTGTGCACTGCCCAAATTATACATTCAACTTAATTCAGATTTAATTTCTAATAAATAGTTTACACATACGAAATCCACGCAAAGTCGCGGGCCCAGTGCTAGTTCAAAAAAAAGGGTTTACATAGTTTTAAATTTTTACCCTGAACTACACACAACGATACCCCACACTAGGTTGGACCTCACAGAGTATCCACTATGTTTTGTGAAGTCCAACCTTCGTCACTTCGTTAAAATCCGTTGCAAAGTAAACGAAACATCAAGAGTTACTATTTTCCCCCAATAAACAATCATATCTTTCTCTTACAGGTTTGATTATTTTTTACAGCTAAAAAAGACTGTAAACCCGAGTATCTAATATAAATTTCATTTTGATAGCGTTAAGCGTTCCTTCTTGACAGACTGACTGACAACGAAGTGATACTGTAAGGACTAGTGATGTGCCGGATCGTTAAAAATGTAATCCGCGGATACGGATCCGAATACGGATATTTGGTGTCAAGATCCGCGGATACGAATACGGATCTTTATTTTCTTACTCAATCCGTGTCGACGTGCGAGACTTTGAAACGGTAATTGAAGCCACGCTCGCCGCAACGACAGGCAAGACATGTTTCGACTTGTATTGCGCGGGTATTACTTTTGTTTTGTTCACTGTTTAGTGTGACAATGGGCCGTGTCGATAACGTTTGTGTATGGTTATGGTATAAAAGTAAAAATCATGTCTACTAAGAAGTTTTCTAGTTTAATTTGGAATCATTTTATTAAGGTAAAAAATCCGCGAGAAAAGTAACGGATACGGATCTTTATTTTTCCTCAGATATCCGCAGATACGGATACGGATATCCGGAGCATCACTAGTAAGTACTCCGGTTTTCATTTTGAGGTACGGGACCCTAAAAATACTCAAGTAATATTCTGCCAAACGAAGTAAACAATGCTTTCTGGGAATAGTTACAATTTGTATCTGTTCGCATAGGTATGTACATAATTACGTCCATATGGAACTTATTAATTATTTGAAGAGTACAGAATGTTGCACTCAGTGTGGCCGTATTTAAAATGGCAGCAGTAAAAAGTGCGGATTTCAATAAATTTAATACAAAATCTGTCTATGTACATTGTTTTGAGCACCTATTTGATTTAGTAACTTTATTTACAGTATTTACAGATCTGTTTACATATTACAGTCTTGCGATGTTGTGACTTATGGTGGGTATAAGTATATTATAGTTTACACATAGTTTTACAATAGTACAGAATGATTTCCACTCTGATGTGATTAATGGGTAAATTAAAATTAAAACTTAAAGAATTAACAAATAATATCTAAAAAATTAACATTTCTTTTTACATTTCCACAGCTGGCATAACTTTTTTACATTTTTGTGCTGTTATTTAAAAAATAACAATAAATATACAACAAAATAAATATTTTTTCATAATGATATGACTTCTGTGCTTGAAATTAATTAACAATCAATTCCTTTTTGAGGACATACTGTTACGAAAAAAAATAACAAGAGCTTGTAAGATTGTATCATTTCTAATAATTGTCATTATTACACGTAATGATTTTCACTTAATTAATTTAATGATGATTAATGATTTTGTAAGTCGATCCAAAAATCTTAAAAAATGCCGATTACAGTAATCTTATTTAAAAAATTAGGAACAACATTCCATAGGAACATTACGTACAAGTTCCTTATTGCATCTAAAGGTTTCTGCGGCCCTAGTAACAAGGATTATGGGTCCATATATTTTGGTAAATTTGTAGAAAAATAACCATTTTGGTCGCTTTCGCTGTTATTTGAGCGATAGATAAGCTTAGTAAGCTGTAATAAAGTAATGAGATGTGAATTATTACTAAGGGAATCGTATGACTGTGGTACCGATTGCGTCATCACTGCACGCATGGGCGAGGGCGCTCTCGAACTCTTGCGGAAGGTATACCTGAAATAGAAATGTTTTATTAAGGCTTGCTTTACCTACATTATGTTTTATGGCTCCCTAATAATGGGGCGGCCTGTCTACTCTGGAGTGCGTGAATATTTTATTTTATTTTTATTTTATTTAAATAGGTTCACCAACAATTGCTTACACTAGTTTTATGGCTAACACAACATGTTTAAAAGCAGACTAAAGTGTAACAATCACTTAAAGGTAAACTCTGCATGCATTAGTTATATTTATATCTATACTATAATTATAAATAACATAAATCTATCGATAATTTAAGTACACACAACAAGATCTAATATTGGCTTAATATTCTAATCAATCCTGTGGTGGGCAGAGTGGCGTTATTGGCTTCCGAGGTATTCTGGAAGATATAGGTTGTCAACATCGCCCATATAGACATAATTACAATAGAAATGTTCTGCATAAAATAGATAGAGAAATACACAGCATTGTTTGAAGAGACGTCCTTTGATATTGCCTTAGATTTAGTCAATCTTGTCAATTTTGGGTTAATTTATTCTCAAAAAAGACAAAGTAACTCACGAGAGAAGAACATTATTATCATTATGTTACATGAATATCGTCACTACACACTACAAATTACCATCTCTATGATATACATATCCACGCTCATTCAATGTTATCAGTGCTGTTTGAGTATTTAGATATCAAATACCTACTGAGTAAAAGACTATAAAAAAAGTCTTTAATTTCTAGCTTTGAACTTGTTTCTTTGAACTTTTTCTCTGATTTCCGTACCTCGGAAAACATGTTAAATCTTTGGGCCCAGCTGCCTTTTGTAGATCTTTAATACGTACGTACGTTTAATGTGACACCAAGCTTGCTAAGGATACCACGTTAGCAGTTACCCCTTGGCAAGTCTGATGTTTGATGTCACTAGGTAAAATACTGCTGTAATGTCAAAAACCGACCCGGACTTAGCTCGTAAGAGACTTAAATGTGTAAGAGATTTCAGCCTCTAAGACGTGAGTACCAATTTATTTATTTAGGGACAATAAACAGCTACAACATAAGATGAGTGCACAACAATAAATCATTCAGTTTATAAACAATATTGCAGCCCACTGCATTATCCGCATATTAACATTGAAAATATAAGCAGTATACAATGTGTAACGGAAACCCCATATCTATCCAAAAGGGCTGAAGACAACATCTGGTATGAAGTCTCTATGCACAGTTTCAGAACAAAATAACTGACTCAAAGAATTGATACCAAACTATTGGTTTCATATATTTCTTGAATACCAATCATAACAAACGTGTCACAGCACTACGAGGGTCAATAACTTTCCACGTCACTTGCCAATAACACGATAATTCTTTTCGTTCTTCTTAATTTGAAAAATTCGGTCTCTGGTATCAGTTTATTGGAATTTGTAATAAGTTCTACACACGTAGACTTAGGATTACAAAACCCTTGCCATATCGTTTATTATCATCCAAAGAAGCCATGCACTTGGTATGAATATACCCTTTAAATTACACATTGTATAGCAGTAATTTACATGTATTATTATTTGTCTTGTATATTACAAATATAAAGGAAAACATATACTACAGCTATACGAAACCTTTACTACACCGTTACTGCCATACTTTGGTTACCGTTGCAATGGTCTAGAGAGCTGAAGAAACGGTTTAAGGGTCCCTCTATTCTCATAGACCCGAGCGGCTGTTTTGTATTTATACAGCGTATTGTGGCTAAATTTTCCATACCTAGCTTTTTCCCGCGGCTTCCTTCGCGTGTAAGGTTCTGCATCAGGTGTCCCAGATTCCAAAACCAACTATAGCCTATATGTTGCCCAGACTTAATAGCTATCAATTTCAATTCAATTTTCAATTTTATTTTCACACACTTAGGTACAAACATCAATGTTGCCTTGGCTCTTGTACTAGGACAACCTGTATCAGAAGAGCCAGACTTCTCAAGATACATAGTAAAGGTGAATGACAGACAAAACAATGAGCAGTAAACCATTAAATACATCAATAAATAAATAATTTCTGCATGCCAAGAGTTGAAATTAAACTCTGAACATAATTTAAAAAAATGGTAGGAAATAAAAATAAGAAGAAAAAACGTTAAACTACAGTGTACCACTCCCCTAATCGTGTGAGTGTGTGTGCGGTGTGGATGTGAGGGGTGAGTGGGTGAGTGGGTGAGTATTTATATAGTGTATCGTGTGATTCATGTTACTGATCCAAATAAGTTTTCCGTTCCTTCGTAGTCATAGGTGTACAACCACTGCATTATTGTTTTTTGAACTGAAAGTTGGTCAGTCCCTTGAGATGTTTTATCCCCTTCTCATGACCAATTCTGTTGTAGAGCCGTGGGGCAACGAAGTGGTAGTGTTTTCGAGCGAACATACTCTTAGCGCTTTCAACTGGGCAACTTTGAATGCGCTTGGAAGAGATTGGCAGACATGGAACGGAATAGCGATGGTACCTGCGCAGGCATTCAAATAAATAAATCTTGCGAACGCAAAGTACCTTAGCCAACAGCGCATTGCAACCGGCATGCGAGTTTTTAACGTGACGATCAGTCACCAACAATTGAACCAAGTGGCCCTCCTTGGGCAACAAAAGGGGGTGACGGGCCCCATAAGGAAGGCTAGAGTGCCTCAACCGTCCTCCAACACGCAAAAGACCCGTCTTATCCAAGAAGGGATTCAGCTTACTAACGGCTCCCGACAACTTAACCCTACCAGACTTCAAGACCTCGATCTCCTTCTCAAAGTGTGCAGCCTGCACAGAGCGGACCCAAAGGAGGAGCGACTCCTGTCGCTCTTGAGGAGAGAGAACTGGTGACAGGCGCTTGTCCCCTGGATTCCTAGAATTATGGCCAAAACGCCTGATCCACGAGGTAACGTTCAACAATTTGTCGAGGGAGCTGTATCGATTCATTGATTGAAATTAAAAATCCTGTGGAATCTACGCGGTTAAAAGATAATTTGGTCGCGATTAACGATAAGTTGAAATTGTAATCCCGAATTGACGAAAAACCTGGGATATTTTGGAACATAACGCCGTATTGAAGTCAGACTGACTGGCCCGCGAGTTTGTTGAAAGTAATAGTGAATTGGTGATAAATAGCTGCTCCAATCTGGTGCGAATTTTGTGCTGTGATTGCTGCCGGACCGCGTTGGGAGGACCTGCATCTTTGAGAACCTTCGTCCATCCACACTCGACCTAACTATACGTTTCAATTACTCATTACCTACATACACACACACACGGACGTGGCCTCAGGAAGGGTCGTAACTTGTCGTCTCTGCAGCTCAGGTAAGTCAAATTGTGTAAAGTATTATGTATTGGTAGGGCCCAGGAGCCCATATTGTGTTTGAAAGACAACGGTACAGCTCCACGTACCGTGGACAGTTCAGCATACCAGTTACCGTTGCTGGCTTGGGACTGAACATTGTCCAACCTGCTAATTAAGATCAGAATTGAAACAGTGTCGAATGCCTTCTGAAGATCAAGAAAGCTATGTAACTAAAAAGGTTTAATTCAAAATCTAGCAGTTCCGGAGACAAGCGTCTACAAACAGATAAACAGACACACTTTTATTTTAATTCTTGTTATATTACTGTTTCTTAACACCCAAATTATTTTTTTGTAAATTTACACAATGTACAGATACACGTTTTACTATTTTATTGTATGTATATTATAAGTTATTAAGCTAACATGGCCACTAACAGAATCATTAAAAGTTAAAACGGCATATTTTCCATATTGTGTTTTTGTCACGGTTGCAAGCGCCATGAATATCGGAAATTCGTAACAATAACTACACATGGTAAATATCCCGTTTAAAGTTATAATGATACTTGCCGGGGTTGCGTGAATGTTCTAACGAAATAAAGCAACCCCGGACTACAAGGGCAACTGAAGAAACAGGGTGGGTTTTTCGTCAGTAGAAGTCTGAGTCTCTTTTCCGCTCCACCCCAGAGGTGGAATCATTTGAGGATTTACCCCAAAAAAAAAAGGCTGAATATTTCATAATTGGCAATAACGTCTATCAGGCATCAATGATCCACAACCAGAAATGTTAAAAATCTGTGTTATATAACATAGATTACAATTTAATTTGTGTTATATAACATAGATTACAATTTAATCTGTGTTATATAACATAGATTACAATTTAATCTGTGTTATATAACATAGATTACAATTGCTAGTTGTATAATTTGGCTTGTGGTAAGAAATAAACTTTTATCTTATCTTTACCTATCCTATCTATTATGAAGTCCTCACCTTATCAAGTATAGGCGCCATGGCCCCGCGGTCGACCAGCTTGGTGAGAGTGTCGAGTCCATCTCTCAGGCGGAACCTGTCCTCAAGCCAGTCTGTGTGGGAACCACAGCCCAGCAGCCACTGAAACCAACAAATAGGACTTGATTAAAAAAAAAACAAATTAAATTCATTTATTGCAGGCACGCAGGCCTATAAGAAAAAAAAAATTAAAATTAAATCATTATAGAATTAAAGTTAAAAAATAAAATTTTCAGCACTATAGGGGGGCGGAGGGTCTTTGCTTTGCTTATTTTTGATGACATGGGGGATGGGGGGATCTAGATGGTGATTAGATTACATCAGCAGTAATTATTTACTTTTTACACATATGGCAAATGTAAAATGTGGACACATAGAATGCTGTCAAACAAGAAGTGGCTTATTTAGATTACTAAACAACAGGTTTCTTCCACCACCAGTAAGAGCGGTTTCGTACTACGTCCGATCCGAACCCGTGAAAGTATGGTCCGTAGTAGCCATAGAACTATTTCTATGGTAATTTACGCACTAGATCCGATCTCCGTCATCCGATTTCTTTCCGTCATTCTAGAATCTCCATTCCGGAGAAGAGATTTAACGGACCGAAGTAGCCATAGTATTATTTGTATGAATGCTCGCGCACTGCGTCCGAGTTGAATCCGAGCTGCGTACGAGCAGGGAGGCAGCGGGGCGGGCGGGGTATGCGGCTGGGTGACGTGAAGCGGCAGGCATCCAGTGTAGAGGTGTAAAAGTAACGAAGCGTACCCGTATGTATCCGTTACTATAGCCATAAGTACTCGTTACTATTGTATCGTTACTACATCGAGTCGTATTGCGTATTCGTACGGTATGACGTCACGGCGCACTAAGGAGCATTTTGCTTTTTAAACCGGACAAAATTAATTACCACTTTTATTTTATTGGAAATGAATAAAAATATGTAAGTGAATACAGACAATCTTATATTTTTTATAAACATGACTTAAAATATTTAAAAAAAAATCTCATGGATCTTATTCTGAATCATCTGAGTAAACATGTCTCGATGATTGGTCTACTTCTGTGTCCAGTTCTTCTGCCTCGAATAACTCTATGGTTTCACTCATGAAAGGCTGGCTTTTGCTCGGTTTACGTTTCCGTAGACAGCTTATGTAATGATCTGATGTGAGAAGCAGCCTGTTGAGGACATCTTGGTTACAATGAATCCTCGAAAATTTTCGGGCATAATTTTGCCGGTATGAACGGTAGTGCTTATTACGGGCTTCTGCGGCCTCTTTGGATAACTGCCTGATAGGCAGGATGGCATATTTGATCACAGTTGTACCGTGCACTAAGATTTTGTGAAGAGTCAGCGTCATTAGATGCCAACCGTACAGTTCGACATACATTTTTGCAGTACCTCTTTGCAGTATTTTCCGAACTTCTCTGCATTAATTTTGAGTCCAGATGACATTACTTCCATAAACACCTTAAGTTTAGTTATGAACTCTTTATTTATGCCAGTGATTTCAGCAGCTAGATCAGGATCAGTGAAGAATCTTATAGACGTGTCGCCTGAATTGGAATTGCCGAAACCAGGTTCCGGCATATCTAAAACAAGGCCAGTCTTTTCTCTGTATTTATTTTGTTTTTTTCTTCTACAGTTCGAGCTTGCCATTTTTGCAGAGGAAGTTTGTAGGCTATATGTAAAATCGTTTCAAAGAAACGGATTCTTGCGTGAAGAATTGACAATCCGAATTTTAAGGATTGAGGATCCTCCACATTTAAATTTTCGAAGTATTATTTTAGCAGATAATTTTGTTGTATCTTCTATCAGTTTTGAAGCCGTAGCATTTCCCGACATATATTGTCTGACGCTAAGCTGCGAAGGTAAGCACTTCCACTGGTATATCCTCACGGAGTTCTTTAGTTTTTCGTCTTTTACTGCGATCAGTCAATTCTAAAGTCCTTGCTTGGGCACCCCGGCTTAGTGTTTGGCGTCCATATATGTATTAGTATCGAAACATTAAGCCAACTTTCGTGTTTTTTTTTTCATGGATCTATCTAAATATATATAACTCAAAGGTGACTGACATAGTGATCTATCAACGCACAGCCCAAACCACTGGACGGATCGGGCTCAAATTTTGCATGGGGGTTCCTTTTAGTACGTATATGCTCGCTAAGACGAGATTTTGCGAAATTCCCACGGGATCGGGATTTACACGGGAAAAACTTCCCACGCGAACGAAGTCGCGAGCAACTGCTAGTCTTCAATATAATTACACGATGCCCATCTCTTCGTTAAATCAGATTTGAAATGTCGTAAATCATGACTTAAGTTTCGATACTCGTTTTGGGGACATTTCGTAATTTCTCAGACCTTGTTTTCCATAAATGATAACTTGTCATCTAATCTTCTTCTTGCTGGGCTTTCTTTAGAAAGCATATACAACGATATCCGAGTCATATCAATCACATTTGATGTCATATCTGCAAAAAAAAAACGACTGCTAAACGATTAAAAATTCCTAATATCACTTTAAAAGTACAATTTTTTGGAGTGGTGGAATGATGTGGTAAATGTTATTTATTACTGTTTTGATGAGGTCAAACTTTATATTTTACCAGAAACTTATACTAATGTATTAATTAGTAAAAAAATACAAGATTTTCACTTTTTCCCCTCTATTGATGCTGGTTCTAAAAATATAAAATAGTCAATCGTATTAAAGATAACATACATTAAAATTAAGTACATACCTTGTTCTTCAGACTCCATGGTTAAAACTTTTCACTATCCACTTTTAACCACTTTTTAAACCAAATGCAAGTTTGAAAAAAATAGAACGAATCGTGAAAGTAGACGTGCGTTAAACAATGACTAGTTTACGACTAACTGAACGGGGCGCGCGGAGGGGAATGGTCTGAGGTAGGATCGGTTTATGATAGTATAATTACTCAGGTGCAATAAAATGACAACTTAAATGACATTTACAGATATTTGTAATTGTTACTTTTGTCCGGTTTTGAAATCAAAATGCTCGTTAGTGTGGCGTCGCACAGTGGTCCGGATTTTCAAAATGATGGACTTTCGATCGAAGATGGTTATTTCACTAAACAAAAAATGGTATCGCATAGTATATATAACGCTGATCAATATTTATTACTACAAATTTTCGATAAAATCGCTCCTTCAAGTAAAAAAAAAATATTGAAAAAAATAATGTATGGGAGAAAATGTATTTTTTTTTCTCCGGCTAGTATCAAAGTATAGCAACCAAACTTTATATTCTAGTAAGTACTTGTTGCCCTTAATACGACGACATATAATTTGCTTGCGTATCCCTGCGGCCTTGGCGCCTACGATGATTCAAAGTTTCAAATGTTTTAAGTCGATTTTTCTTAATGTTTTTGACGATTCATCTTAAAAGAAACGGTTAGAAATGGATAAAGCCCTGAAAAGGGCTATTTTTAGAAGTCCTCAAAAGGACTATTTCAGGTATTTTAATACAACGACTTATCTTACTAACTCAATTCAAACAATAATAATATCACTAAATCTGTCACGCTATTACGCTAATGGATCGTATGCAGCTCCTGTAGTTCAGTTTCTTCTGTTGTTACCGCAGGCAAAGTTCTTCGGAAAGAATACCAATTGGTAGGAAGCCAAAGTGTTCGCTAATGTCTGCACCATGTATGAGCAGCTTGTGCACACTTGCGGCCATATAAAACCACGCGTATAGATGAACAAACATCTCTGCTTCGAAATTTTTCAATATCTATCGCACATCCAGATAAAATTGTTTGAAGAACAAACGCGAAATGCTTTAGTAGGTCTTTATCAATATTGGTAATTTGGGCAGATTTCTCACAGTCTCTAAAAAACCTTCTGGCTGTATTTCCGTCGTTTGTGGTTCCAAAGCCTTGCTTAACAAAATCTACAAGAATTCCCATTTGCTGCTTGAATTCTTCTTGTGTCAGTTGTTTTTTCGCAGCTTTTAGTTCCTTGTTAGCACCTCGTGCAGCTCACATTTTAAAGTCCATGTTGTATGATATATGTAAAATACACTCCATACAACGGATCCACATATGAAGAGTAGAAAGTCCATATTTATAAACATTTTCTCGTACAGGTCTTGAAAATACTTCTGACAGCTTGTTCGTCTCAGTCGGCTTAGCAAGGCAAATATTGCAGACAGATGCAGATGCAGTATCAGTTATAATAGTGGCCACTTTTCCGTCGATCATTGTCATATGAAGGTCGTGATTAATCTCCAGCCCGGCACACTTTGTAGGACCAATATTATCTATTTCTTCTTTCAATGAAGCTTCTTCTTGCTTGATATATTCTGCTGTCTCTTTACAAAATTCAAACTCAATAGGCCTACAATAATGGGTTGAAGAAGGTGTTCGGTTTTCCCATATGGTGATATAATTAGAAACTAATTTAAGAGGGACAAGACTTGACATAAATACCGATGAATCACTGAAGTTTACATCTTCACTTCTTTGCTTGTAGGTGCTTTGTGAAGAAGCTCCATCGAAACGCCATTTACTGATTAATTTCAATCCTTAATTTCACGAATCAACTTGGGTACCAGTAACCTGAAGAATCTTCTAGACTGTCAGATCCAGTAGCGCTTGAATCTTCACTTTAGCTCCTCTCTCAGTAATTTCTAAATCGCTTGGATAGCATTTTTTCTTAGCTTCAAGGAGTTTGTGATACGATGGTAAAATTGTAACTTCACAATCTATCAGCACTTTCCTTAAACATAAATATTTCCACTTTGACAAGTTCAAAGATGTATAAAGACCTAGAGCGTGATCTTCGTCTAACGATTTTTCGCTTACTTTCTTTTTAAACAAAGTGGTTTGAACAATCGCAACACTATCAGGGTTTTTCGTTATGTGATCAATAATATTAGCTAAGTCATTCTTCTTTTCTGTCTTAAGTCTTGTGACTAATGCGAAAGTGAGTTCTTTCGGTAAGTATTCCAGAAGAGACCCTGAACGTCTTTTCTTCTGTTTGTTGCCGAGGTCAACAAACGGTTTCCTAATCTGAACTAAAGTCGTAGATGTGCCCACAGTTGATGTGGATGAAATCACAGCTGCTACAGTATCGATATCAACGGAAGTACTCGTAATGTCTGACGATATGCTTTCGATAACTTCATCTTGAGCTAGAAAAATTTCTGATAAATTCACTGTAGTGCAATTTGGCCAACTAATATTTAATTGTAACCACTCAGCATGTCTGTTCATGAATGTCTTTTGATTTCTGGAAGCACTTGCCCATCTGCGACTCATATTACTAATATAATTTTTTAAAAAGGTCTAAATTGTCCAATTTTTCAACATGAAGGAACATAAAAATATCTAAATTCGTAACAAATGCAGCCATAACGAATCTTACAAAACTTTCACACAGCACATGATAATAGATAATGATGTTACTTCCTCAAGGGTTGAGAAACAAGTGCCCTTAATTGTTACCTGCACACATATTTACAACAAACACAAGTTCGCAAGTATACTTACATATCTAATTAGTACCGCTGCGTTCAACAACCAATCAGCGTCGTCGATATTATCCTACCACCCTTGGTGGTGGGGGTTAATTATTATTTTATCAAAGTAATAGTTTTAGTCATTTAGGTATAGATAGTCAACGTTAGCACATGACTGTCTTCAATTACATGCATCATGTTGAAATTTTATTAAAAAAATATGTAATTTTATTATTTTCTTATAAATGAAATACCTACCAAATCCCTAAATTTATATTTATTAATTCTTATTGTATTGAAAAAAAAAATATTTTTAGTTCTTCTTAATTGTAAAACTCGATAATAGCCATTAGAAAATACAACATAAAAATTTGAAACTTTGAATCATCGTAGGCGCCAAGGCCGCAGGGATACGCAAGCAAATTATATGTCGTCGTATTAAGGGCAACAAGTACTTACTAGCATATAAGGTTTGGTTGCTATACTTTGATACTAGCCGGAGAAAAAAAAAATACATTTTCTCCCATACATTATTTTCTTCAATATTTTTTTTTACTTGAAGAAGCAATTTTATCGAAAAATTGTAGTAATAAATATTGATCAGCGTTATATATACTATTCGATACCATTTTTTGTTTAGTGAAATAACCATCTTCGATCGAAAGTCCATCATTTTGAAAATCCGGACCACTGTGCGTCGCGTCATTCGTAATTTGTAGAAAACATATCTATAGTTACATGTTTATAAGGTGCTTTTTTTAATCTAAATTTACTTTGATTTAAAAGGGTTGAAATTACAAGTAAACTGCGACGAAATCAAATGTTTTATTTGAGACATGCGTCCTCAGTGTTAGTAAACATAATAATGTTAATGTCTGCTTAATAGCAGACATTATCCTCTGGTATTGACCCTCATCCAGTGACAGCAGAGGAGAGTTCCTACCGGTGTATTAACACGCTCAGGAGACTGATGGTGGTGTTACGCATACCAGAGTCAGATAAATTTAGCCTGTGGCCCGTACCAAATTCTGACAGGGGCCCCAGGGCATGGTTTCTTTATCATTTTAAATTTTCTTTGCTAACGAGAATAACATTGGACGCAAAAAGCGAAATAAATTCGAAAATGTTGCTAAGCCGCCTAGGATATTGAAAGATGTGTAGGTAAATAAACCTAAAACTTTAGAAATTAAAGGAGCGTAAATTTTTTCTTATACCATCGCTTTTAACTGCATTAAGTATAGATAATCTAAGACTGGTTAATCGGCATGATATGGTATGGGCCCCATTAATTATTTGTGCTTAGAAGCGCAGAGCTACCGCAGGCGCGGAGCCCGTAGCATTCGCTGCGTCCTGCTGTATGGATATTTCAGCTTCATAATTGAGAAAAGTTACCATAACTACGAATCGATTTCATGATTTAAGAGTCCCGATAACTAAACAGTACTAAACTAAACAGTATTTATTTATTTCATAAACAGGTACTTACACATTGCATTTTGTACATTCGACATTACATAATTTACAATTTGTCACACTAGCACATAATATGAATAGGTAGGTATACATATACTTCCGTTAGTTTTGGACTGGATGGTGCTGATACTACAAAACGCCATCTACTACGATACTTATAATTATACCTACCTACATATTAATACATCATATTTAATTCATTAATAACAATATAGCTAAATTACAGAGTGCGTGCGTATGCCGATAGGTTTATATATCAGCATTGCTGGGCGGCAGACATAAAGCGCTGATTCTTATGGCTCCTCACAGTGACATTTTTAGAATTTAGAATTCTGACGTCCTATTTAGATTACAGAGTAATCTGTGTTAAGGACCGTCAGCCTATTTTTACTATGAGAGAGAAAAAAAAAGAAGATTGCAAAATCCGTAGGTGCTGCTAAGAAAATAAATATAAACTAAACAATCTTAAAAATAAAAATAGTGAGCAATTACAATCTAAAACTAAAATTAAACTGAAAAATAAAGAAATATATAGAATAATACTCAAGCACGATTTTTGTACTTTCACGCGTGTGTATGCGTGAGTGTGTGTGTCTGTTTGTGTATATGTGTGTGCGCGCGCGTGTGTGTGTGTGTGTGTATGTGTGCATGAGTGTGCGTGTTTTAGTGTGTGAACGAGAGTGTGATGAGTTTTAAGGTATATGCAAAACATACAGTAGGAGTTAAAACAAGTTTAAATAAAAGATTTAAGTAATTTTTCGGTGTCATCGTAGTTTCTTTGCAGTAGAAATTGTGTTGTCTGTTTTTTACAAATAGCATTAGAAGATCTGTAGATAGGGAGTAATTTGTTTATTTTATTGTATAGGGAGGGTGCAAGGTAGTAAGAAAAGCGTTTTGTGAAAGCGAAGTGAGAATGAGGCACTTCACATAGCGTTTGACGACGTTTGTGAGTGACTTTATCAGGTGAGAATGGGGTAATGGAGTGTTGAAGCATTATGGTGTGGAGTATGTAGAGTTGACGAACCGTGAGGACATTGCATTTCTGATACAAGTCAGTGGTTGGGTAAAGTATAGGACGGAATGTAGCTACTTTAAGTATGGCCCTTTGTGCTACTTCAAGAGGTTTAAGGACCGTCTTGGCAGCACCACCCCAACTTGTGATACAGTACGAGATGACCGATTGGCCCATGGCAAAGTACACGGAGCGGATCAAATGAACATTGGCAATGTTTCTTAAAGTTTTAAAAAGATATATTAATTTACGGACTCTTCCACTTAACTGGTCAATGTGGGCTTTAAAGTTCAGGTGTTTATCCAGTACAATGCCTAGATATTTTATGGTGTCTGTGGATAAAATTGAGGGACAGTTACAGTTTGGTGATTGTAGTTGACAGATGTGAGCTTTTAGTGTAATAGGGCTAGTTGGTTGTGAAGTTATTTTTAGGGAAAATGTGATGATTTTTGTTTTGGAAGAGTTTAGGGTAAGGGAGTGAGAGATAAGCCAATTGAGAACACGGTTGAGGCCTTGTTGTGCTACAGCTTGAAGAGAAGTCCAAGAGTCACTAAAAAATGTGATGGCTGTGTCGTCGGCAAAAGATGTAATGTTACCAGATGAGACATTAATGTTGCAGAGGTCGTTGATGAAGATAAGAAAAAGAGTAGGGCCAAGGACGCTACCTTGGGGGACGCCATACGAGATGGGCAGTTCGTCGCTCAGGTAGTTTTCGACTTTTACTCTTTGAGTTCTACCAGTGAGATAGGATCGAAAAAGATTAAGTTGTGTACCTCTGACACCCAGGCGTTCGAGCTTGTGTATTAGGAGAGGGAGAGGAACTGTGTCAAAGGCCTTGGCAAGATCGAGAAATACTGTAAGACACTTTTTGCGTTGATTCAGTCTATGAACGATACCACTGACAAGTTGCAAAGCCGCATCAGAGGTCGACATCTTCTTCCTGAATCCAAACTGATTTTGTGATATAAAGTTGTTGGTCTCTAAAAACTTAATGAGCCTATTATTTAGCAAACGTTCTAGGATCTTAGAAAGCGCAGTTAAAACTGCTATAGGGCGGTAATTGTTGACATCAGTCCGATCTCTCCCTTTAAAAATGGGATGGATAATAGCCTTTTTGAAGGAAGAAGGAAAAACGCCACTGTTAAAGCAAAGGTTGAAAATATGGCACAATATGGGTGTCAGTAGTGAAGAGTATCGTTGTATTATGGTGGTGGATATGCCGTCGGAACCAACGGCTGCAGTTGGTTTAAGAGACCTTATTATGGCGGCTATCTCCTCGGGGTTTGTTTCCAACAACACAAAAGAACCAGAGTTGATAGAGGTATTAGGGATCTGAAAAGCGGGAAGTGTGGTAGTATGTTGGTCCTGTCTCATTTTATTTGCGAGATGATTTCCTATGTTTACAAAAAAATCATTGACCCTGTTTATAGATTCAGGAGGAGTACTGTACGATTTTAAAAGATCACTAGATGGTATTTTTGTTTTAGAGGTGTGGGTAACACGTTTAATTGTATCCCATAATAACTTGGGATTAGATCCTGCTTTAGTTAATTCATCTGTATCAAACTGTCTCTTTACTTTTTTCAGTATTTTATTACAAAAGTTCCTGTATCTACTGTAAGTGATTTTAAGGACTATGTTATCTGGAAATTGCTTAGATTTTTTGTAAAGCCTGTCTCTGTTCCTCATACATTTGAGTAATCCTGGAGTAATCCAAGGTTTAAGAATTTTTTTACGTCTAGGTATTTGTCTTATAACCGTTGCCTTATTTATTTCTTGAGAGAGTGATTCTATAAGAAAATTAGTGGCGTTATTTGGATTATTCATATTTAAGATACAATCAAGGTTTCGATTTTTCATTGCAAAGTCCAGGACATTGAAGTTTGTCTTGGTAACGGTAATAATTTCAGAATTACATTTTGGTTTAATGTTGAGGTATAATAGGGTCGAAGAGTGATCAGTTACTGTTGAGTCGAGAATAAATGTAGTTGAAGATAATTTTGTCTTAAGAAAAATGTGGTCGAGGCAGTTTATTCCCCTTGTCGGTAAACTGTGGGATGGTAAAAACCCATGGAAAGCAAGGCAGTTAAGGTACTCATGTGTCCGTTGGTCTATATCAGACATAACGGTATTTATATTTATGTTGATATCACCAGTAATAATCACAGATTTGAAGCTGGCTAGGGATGGTAGAGTTTCATTAAGTGCCTGTAAGAATATATCTATGTTAGCATTTGAGGGCGACCTGTATAAACAGAGAATTGCCACGTCTTTACCCATGGTAATGATTAAACCAGAGGCAGAGTCGTGGAGTTCTGGTTCTTGGACGTTGCTAGTAAGACTTGATTTAATATATGCAACAACTCCGTCACTCTGGTTGCGGTGATTATTAGAGTGATAAGCTGTGTAATTTGGAAGCTTGGGCAAATTAGAGTTACCTAAGCAGGAAAGCCAACACTCGGTTAGAACGATCACATCACAATCAACGGAAAGACGGGCAAGTAAGGTCTCGAAATTGCAAAAGTTACGATTAATAGATCTTATATTTTGGGAGATTATTTTGAGATGGTTATCATGGTCTCTTAGGATAGAAGAACAGTTTTCTGGCGTGCAATGATATATTTTCGATACAGAGAACTCATCTAAGTTGTTATTTAGAATGTTTATGTTATCGAATATTAAGCTTTTTAGAAACTATTTGAGTGAGATGAGATAGTTCCGATACAATAGTCAAAGTACGGTAGGGAGTGAGCAGGGAAGGCCAGAGAGTGGGCTTGCAGTATGGGATCATATAGAATATGTTAGATAATAATACGATAGGTGAATAATATATTAGGTTGTATGTCTTGTATGTAATGCAGTGAATGTAGTGTGTGTTTAATGGGAATATTAGAGTATTCGGTGTGTGTTTGGTGTGATAGTATAAGTAGAGTATATGTTTGAATATTATAACCTTGAGTATTACATGCCTTGTAAAATTAAATCTAAGTGTTATTATAAAAGTTGGAAAAGATCCTACTATTTTAAGAAGAGAAAATAGTCATGCTACTCGAGTCTTAGACATATTTTGCAGCTGTGCTTCATTCTTGATAATAATATACGGAGATTCACTGTCTTTTTTCATCAAAATACGTCCGTTTGATATCCAGCAGAAGTCATATTTGTGTGATTTGGCTAAGTTCCTGGCCAAATAGTATAATTTTCTTGAAAAAGGTGTAAGTTGTTCTGCAATGAATATAGGCAATAGGTTTGCAGTGAATCCTAGATTGCTAGTGTTCAATTTCTGGCCAGGATTATGTTTGTTATAGGATTTTGCTTGGTCGAGAAATTTATTTTTGGAGAGGGTGTTTGAAAATTCAATCGTTAAAGCTGATGTGTTATTGGGTTTATTGATGCGGTATCTGGATATATCTCTTATGTCTGATTTTAGGTTAAAGCCAAGGTCATCTGATAACTTGGAGATTGAATAATAAAGGTCTTGTTTCGACTCCTTTACGCGTAGGGGAACATTTCTTATTTCCACACAGGTTTTGATCATATGAAGTTCCATGATATCTATTTTTTGTTCGAGAGTAGAAATTTGGGTACTTATCGCATTTTTGTCCATTTCGAGTCCTGTGATCTTAGTTTCCATAGAAGATATTTGATCAGAAATATTATTCAGGGAATTTATGAGGTCATTATTCGAGGTTTCTATCTTAGAGTTTTGATTTTTCAGATCCATAATAAGTGCTTCGAGTTTTTCAAATCGAGAATTCTGTGATATTATGAACTGTTCCATCATTTCCTTTAGTTCCTTCTGGAGGGTAGTATTTTTGGTCGTCTCCTCACACGAAGACCGAGGACGTTTTGCTCTTTGCGTAATGTTTGCGGGTGTTAAGTCTGATGTTATTTCCTCGTCGCAAAGTTTGTTTACGTCGGTATCAGAGCGCGACTGTGTGATGTTAGTTTTCGGAGGGGAGCGCAGCATATTTGACATATAGATGAAATTCAGAAAACGTACCAGAATCGCAGATATATGAAGGAGTTCTTAGTCTTTCGTCTTGCGGCGGTTTGACAGTTTAACAATGATCTTCTTACACTTAAGTTGTCGCACACGTAACTTGGTAAAACTTCTTAAAACCAAACGAAACGAGAGTCGAGCGGGTAACGAGCACTTTGTCTATGTAGATAATGCGCTCCAAGGCCGGTCATTGACCTTGACGCGTCGCTTAGCTGATCGCCGACACAGTGACTCACACACTTCGCAGCGTAAACTTAAATATTTTGCAACCGGTATATGTTAACACTGAGTTTATTCGGTGATTCCTTCAGATATAGGTTAACTAATCCACGTATTAGGTAGCATATGCACTGGACTACACAACAGTATATAATATTCAAGCGGGAATTTACTTATGTAGCTTTATAGATTTTTTAAGTAGGAGCACACAGTGGGTACGTGTTTACGCGCGCAAGCCCGCGGGGGGGATTGAATCAACTGAATTTACAATGGTGGAACTATTTAAAAAAATCATTTTTATTTGGGAGTTTTTTTTAATATTATTTGAGAATGACATATCACACTAATATATCGCAATCATTGCAGTAAAAACGCAGTGAAAAATTTGGATAATGAATTTTCAATAATCTCCTTTTTCAAGTAAATAAACATCGAATGCTCGCGTATGCGTAAAACACGAAAAGGAAACCGCATTCAACACTCTTATCAACGGTACTTGCGCGATCTGAAACAGTTGTAACGAAACATGCGAATAACGAATTGCATTCGTGAGTAACGTTTCGTTACTCGGTACTTGATGGCGCACCCGTTACTCAGTACCGAATAGATACGGTTTGCTACAGCTTTATTCCAGTGTATTAGTTCAGTGTGGCAGCGAGCGCATGCGCACGTTGCTATTTGCGTTATGTTTCCCTACGATGTTTTTACTTTAATTGAAACTGTTGAAAATAAGCCCTGTTTATGGGACAAATCTATAGACGATTACAATTATGATTACATTGAAAGAACTCTTGATCAACGACGTAAACACTGCTGTGGCTCCGCGTAAAATGACGTCATTCCAAAAGATGGCTCCTGAATTGCTTGGATTTGTACTTATCAGAGATCGGACTAGTGCGTAAGCAATATCCGAATTCGGTTCGAGTTTTCTAGACCCATATTTTCACGGCTTCGGATTGGATTCAGATCGGACGTAGTGCGAAACAGTTGACTTTCTCAAACAAACCCAGTCAATTTAGCTCTACGCTTAAATTCTTCACTCAAGATTTCCTGCAAATGCCTTACGATTATTTTTGTCCGACGGTAAAATTTAAGCTATCTAATCGAACATACTAAACGTAGTCTCTATCATGCTTCCGTAAGTCACTAAATCGTCACATCGAGAAGATCCATAAAAAAGTAAACACGCACACTGATATAAAAGTTAGGCCTATAAGAGTGGCTGCTCGTCATGTTAATGAATTGATGTGCATTAAAAATCTCTTTAAAAATCTCTCAAAACTTAGAGCATCAAGGTGTTGAATGGCTCGATGAGAACGACATAGACATTCCAGAATCGGATGAAAGTGAGCAGATGCACAACATTGAGCAGCAAACATCCAATGTCATCGAAAACCTTAGCCTTTCCCCAACTATGTTGGTGTTAGTGTGATTAAACATTAAGAAATATAAATTTATACGTGTCGACTAAAGAATCTCCTACATTTTTTTGTCGGTTAAAAATATAAGAAAGTGGACTCACCCTGAAGACCCGGTAGGTATAGAATGTAGTGGCGAATATGATGGCGAAGGGAGTCGGCAGGCGGTCGGTGATCAGCGGGCCCGATCGCAGGTCCAGGAACGCTCTGCGAGGTGCTGTGGCCCTGGTCACGCAATGCGACATTTAGTATCATTGGGGAGCATTTTCTTTTACAAAATTCAGGATTAACGAACAAACTGGAGTTGAAAATAAATTTTATTGAGTTGTTACAAGAAACACGTTAAACCAATAAATTATAAAATCATGTTAACTGTTAATCTCCAAAGGATTTAACTGTTGTGCTATGTAAAACTTTGTTGGGAATCAAGCCAAAACTATATATAAAAATAAAATTTAATCTTTATTAATCTTTAATAAAATCAATAAATATGTTGTAAATGTAAAGTATAAATCCTACTCTGTTCATTGCACTTCAATGTTAAT
Organism: Tholera decimalis; assembly: GCA_943138885.2. NCBI lineage: Eukaryota > Metazoa > Arthropoda > Insecta > Lepidoptera > Noctuidae > Tholera > Tholera decimalis. The sequence continues at coordinate 4,451,143 of OW964570.2, read as the reverse complement.
TAAAAATAATGCGACTGAATTCTAGGACTTTGTCAATAGATTGATCAAAATCTAGAACTGATAGACATACTTAGGTTGATCAATAAATACCCGTTTTTGCGGACAAACATTGTACGATACAATCAAGTTTTATCGATTTAGAGGTTCATTTTTATTTGGTGCCCATTTGTGGTAAACATGTGTTATACTTTCGTGCAAAAAAGGAATATCGATCCGTTATTCGCTTTTAATTTTTGGATGGAAGAGAAAATCAATGTTGGATACCGATATTGGTACAATGAATTCAAATGTAGTGGTAAGTCTATTTTTGATCTCTGGGCGCCCAGCTAACGAGGTTGCTGAGGGAATTGTAGAAATGGTTCAGGTAAAGTGCGCGAAGTAGTAGAATATCACATACGGGCAGCCAAAAATATTTTACGAGATAAAATGAATTAAAGAAAGCTTTCGGCTAGTGCCGAAATACATTATTACACAGCTGAAACCAAAGGGAATTTGAAGCATTATATTTCTTGGAGAATCTGCTCCAAAAAATAGCTAAGACGGTTACATCGGCCGCAAAAATCATGGCCACCATTTTTTGGGTCTCAAAAGTAATAATACTCATTGACTTTCTGCAAAATTTAAAAAATATTACAGATCGATTTGATCAGAAATTGAAGGACACAACCCGGTCACCGGTCAGCTTTTATTGAAGCAGTCGAATTTCATGAATTGCGTCACAAATTACTATCCTCATACTCACCTAACCTGGCTCTGTGAGACTTCTTTTGGTTGGAAAATATGAAAACCTATCTCGGGAGCAAAAATATCAGCTCAAATGAAGAAATTATCGTCCAGATAGAAGAATATTTATTACAACACACTTGCTCGTAAAGTGAGCCTTATTATATCGTTCTTAGGGCCATAAACCGAACTATAACATACACGTGCATAATAATATTACACACTAGTGCATAATAGAATGATCCCTACAAAGTTAAGTTAGTACCTAACTGCAAATTATATGCGAGTAAACAGAGCATTTTCAATTTAACCGGGTAATACAGTTTTTTTTTTTTTTTTTTGTAACAACAAAGAGGTTTTATGCCACCGAAAATCTATTTACATTTTTGAAATAAATAAATGTGTCCCTAATTAAGACGAAAAAACATTTATTATTATCAAATTATTTATAATTCACAATAATTTCTTATAAAATATTTGCATTTTATCACAAAAATTATCATTTTGAAGTAGGCTGTATGGCTGTAATCAATCAACTTACATTTGGCGCGTGCAAAAAAAAAAATTGCGCGCCATTTCCCAATTTTCCCCTAATTTTCATATTTTGTTTGTATCGCATTTGTTGCTGTGTGGTAAATAATTATAAAAATGTCAGGTTTTAGTACAGAAGATGAACAATTGATTGATTTAACCCCGCCAGAAATACTAAATGCAGCACAAAATGCAAACGAAAGCCTAATACCTGCAAAATCTAGAGAAAAGTATTTAGCTGCTTACGATAGTTTCCTGCAATGGAAGAGCAACAAAAAAACCCAGTCATTTTCTGAAAATGTGTTTTTGGCGTATTTCTCTGAACTCGCCAATACATACAAACCTAGCTCCCTGTGGTGCATCTATTCCATGTTAAGAAGCATGGTTAAGCTCAAACATGGTGTTGATATCAAAACGTACTGTAACCTGATGGCATTTTTGAAGAGACGCTCGGATGGATATATTGGTCGGAAATCTAAAGTTTTGTCTTGATATCAAAACGTACTGTAACCTGATGGCATTTTTGAAGAGACGCTCGGATGGATATATTGGTCGGAAATCTAAAGTTTTGTCACCAGCCGACGTTGAAAAGTTTTTGAATGAGGCTCCGGATAGTCAGTATCTAGCAACAAAGGTACGTTTCATATTTTTAATCGAAACGAATCTACAATATACAAGTGTGTAACTTTAGCATAATTTCTTAGAACGAATTAATTGATTTCTTTGCAGGTTGCCTTAATATTCGGTGTTACTGGTGCTTGTAGACGACAAGAGCTGTACAATATTACAACAAAAGATGTAGAAATCCACGGAGATATGCTTCTTGTCAAAATTACCCAGACTAAAACCAAGATTCCACGATCTTTTACAATCCAAGGAACGTTTCGTGAAATAGTGAAAAAATACCAAGATCTCCGTTCAACAAAAACAAAGAATGACCGCTTTTTCCAAAACTTTCAGAAAGGAAAATGTACTGCACAAACAATCGGTATTAACAAATTTGGTAATATGCCAAGAGAAATAGCGAAGTATTTAGGTTTGCCTGAGGCCGATTTTTACACTGGACACAGTTTTAGAAGAACGTCGGCTACAATGTTGGCTGATTCGGGGGCTGATATACTAACTTTGAAGCGACATGGTGGATGGCGTTCTGACGCAATCGCTGAATCGTACATAGAAGACTCAATTCATAACAAAGCAAAAATCAATGACAAAATAACGCAAGCCATTAATTTGGAGCCAAAGGCAAAAAAGTTTTGCCCCGAACCACAACCATGTACATCTACTAGCGTGAGTTATTTGGTGCCCTCTCCTTCCAGTAATTTGTATGATTTACCTTTGTCGCCGACATTTACACAAGAAGTAAATGAAGGTACTAAAGAAGTGGCAAGTACCAATGTAACACAAACTGTGAAATTGCCATCAAAAACAATCCAATATCGTTTTGAAAATTGTACATTCACCAATTGTTTTAATAATTAAACGATTTATGCAATACATATTTGTTTTTTCCTCGCAAGTGTGTTGAAAAACGTCGTATGATGCACGTGTGTATTGATGATTACCGTCCTCGGCTCTCTTAAGACCCTCACCTGACGGCTCGGGTCTCAATGGCGCCTCAGCGGTAATCACCAACATTACACACTTGTACCATAATGTACTATTATTTAACAGTTTTAGAAATCATATTTTTCCAAGGTTTAAAATTGTGGCCCAATCGTGGGTAAAATATATCATAAAGGAAAAATAAATCAGTTTGCGAAAAATAATCGTTTTCATTTCTAACACGTACTTATTGATCAACCAATGTAACTACACTATGCATCTTCATTCCTTTGTTCTTTAAGAAATTAACATTGTTTTAGTTGGAATAACAAATAAGACTATGTTAACAAATAAAACCAGTTAATATTATTCGCACACCAGGACAACATACTTCGGTGAGCAGGGGTAGCTAACCGTCCGGTAAGGAAAAGACCCGAGTCGGCGGCGCTGAGTGTTCCACGTGCGCCTTAAAGAGCAGTCTGCAGCATTGATAGAGCCCGATAAGGCCATTCTAACGAGATACCGCGGCCCCGGAATGCAAGTGCAACCGAGCAGAGTGAATTTTTAGTTAGTAGAAGTCTGACACTCCCTTCCGCTCCACTCACAACAGGAGGAGTCATTTGATGATTTTACCACCCAGAAAAAATAAATAAACAGGACAACATACTTGAGCAGAGCCGGTTTGTTGGCGAGCGCGGGCGGCGGCACCTCGGCGGCGGAGCAGGCCAGCACGGCGTCCCACGGGCCCGAGCGCTTGGCGCGCGACTCCAGGCTACTCCACGCGCCCGTCTCGCGGTTACCCTCTATATCCACGAAATCCTGCGCGCCTGGTATCACAATATCATTATCATAAATCATCACAGCCACTTTTGGCATTGTTGGAGGCGCTCGTGGCTAAATCAAGATGTACTGGTAGATCATCAAGGTTAAACAATGCTCGCCGCGGTCTGTCGGTGGATGAGTGACCATCATTTTCCTCCGTACCTCGGGAAGCACGTTAAAACGTTGGTCCTTTCGCAGTCGTTATGGAGCAAACAGTAGCCAAAATCTGACACTGGTCTGGCCCAGGAATATCTCTTTACCCTGCTACTGGGTTGTGGAGGTCAGATAAACAGTTGCTTCATGTAAAACACTAATAACAGTCAGCTGCAGCCGGTTAAACATATGACTCAAGCGGGCTGGACAAATCTTCAAAATAGCTCACATTTAACTAGGTCAATAGTGCACTTTATCTGACGGCTAAACACCCTTATTTCAGAATTTGTGACGCTACAGAATCTTAGATAATCGATCGACAACGCGTCCAGCCAGCTTGAAAAACCACTTTTCGCTGGTCTCTCAATCTCGGTAACGGAAGTGATTTTCACGACTTTGAATATCAACGGGCGTCACATAAATTTGTGACAGGCTTAGAAGAAAGGCTGCAGATAATTATGTACTGTAAGATCATACTAAATTGACCCAATCACGTAAACCAATAGGGACAAAGTGTATTTTTATCCTAACTAGTTAAAGTTTGAGTCAAAGTTAACGCCCAGGGCCAAAGTATATCGTTCCAAAGAGTGTACAGGTAACTATATAAGCTATTAAATGCTCACATTGGTTGTAAAGGTTCTCTGGTTCAGTATTTTAGGTCATGCAGTTTAGTTTTGTTTTAAAGTGTATATAGTGCATGCATTATGGTGGATTTACAGATTTTTCATCTTGCCTAGAATTTGAAACGTCGCGTCGCTCGAACCCGGAATCCTATCTCTTGCACAGAGTGTGCCAAATGCCAAGTGTTCGCGGATCAATGGAGACAGGTCTTGCCTATATGCTTTGTTTTTTACGTGTGGGAATATCATCGAATGACGTCTCCCGCTCTGGGTGGAGCGGGAGAGAGTGTCAGACTTCTACTGACTAAAAACCCACCCTGTTCCTTCAGCTGCCCGTAAGTCCCGGGGCCGCGGTATCTCGTTAGGACATCCGTAACCCCGGTTACCCGGTTATATATATATCGACTGTGTTGTTGGCGTAAACATGTTAAGTCTTTTTACCCCACAAAACCGAGATAAAGGGTTTTAATTCCAAGGTTTCCTATAATCTAACCAGCTCTGGATTTGGAGTATGTTTTTCTCATGCAGCGACTTTCCATCTGGCAAGATATGTTAATGTATTATACAAGATCGAAAAGAAAGAAACATCTTGCACCGAGCCTTAAAAACATGACAACAACTCTTCGAAACGTTAGTGGTAAATTTTTTCGATAAAGTCTATAAAAACGGGGGGTTCTTTATCAAGTTTAATTAAAATTGATTTATTCATAGAGAGAGAGGCGAGAAGTAAACGCTCTAAACAGATGCTAAATATTTACATTAAAAATACTAGCAAAGTTAATAGAAAATAACCAAATAAAAAGTAAAATTTTTAGTCATTTTTTTTAGCAAAACTTGTAATATTTTTGTAAATGACTCTGGTGACTCTGAATGATTCTGGTGTTCTTCATCAGGTCCACTTCACAAATGGTGATTTTCAAATGCAACTATACAAGCTACTTACTATAAAAAATACTCAAATCACTATAGGTGTGCCTATAATATTTGAAGCGTTCCCTCGATTTCTTCAGGATCCCATCATTAGATCTTAACTTGGTGACAATGGGACCAACTTTGAAGTATACCCTTTCAAACAAAAAACGAATTTTCCAAATCGGTTCAGCCGTCTTTGAGTAATCGGTGATCATACATAAAAAAGAAAAATATATATACGCGTCGACTTGATAACCTCCTCCGTTTTTTTCGTCGGTTGAAAAGAAATATTTTTTATCTAAGTACTAGAAGAACATAACTATGAAGAAGTACATAGATTACCTAAGTCTTTCAATGTGATCGCGGCGTGTCTGGGCGCGACTACAGTGACGTGCACTCCCCACGTGCTCAGCAGTTGCACTAGCGCGCAGCCCTCGCCGCTGGCAGCGCCGCACACCGCCACGCTGCAATATAACTCGTTGAAAGTTATGCTACCCTGGTACATGTAGGTCAACTTGAATGGAAACGGTTCTTAATTAGATAGATAAAATTATGTGTTGAATTGACAGATTAATTTGAAAGAAAAACATTAATTTGGCATCAGTTTGTCAGACAAACACACACAAAAATACATGTAAATAAAATTGAAAACAAAACGACCGTGCGTGGCTCACGGCTGCGCCTAAATGGTTCATTTCAGCATTAATGCTAGGCAGATAATACTGACTGACGCGGGTCTTCTAATAAGTTTTGTAAGTTTTTGCTGAACCTGTACCTGCTGTATCATTTATTTATTAAAACTTTATGCAACACAAAATTTACGAAGGCGGACTTGCCATAGGCATTCTCTACCAGTCAACCATGGGTGGTGAAGAGATAAAACATGGCAGGTTACATAAAAAAATAAACTAAGTAAATAATATATTCAAAGATGAAAGAATGAAATTAATGAAAGTTTAATTAAAACGTTAAGTTCACCGATTATTTATTTAAACCTTTAGATTTAATAAATAAATTTGTGCCATCTCCTATTCAAGTCAAAGCCGTTGTTGATAAGGTACTTAGTCAATTTTATTCTTGCGCATAATGGATCTTGTACAGTAAAATAATAGCTTACCGTTTTCCTTTGCAGTTCTCGGGAGTGTAGGACAGGTTCCGGAGAGCTATTAGGGCTTCGCCCCCCGCCCAAGGCAAGGACGCCGCCGTATCAGCTGCTAGATTGCGGGGACGTTTGCTTACACGGGTACTAGGAGAACAAAGATAGAAAGATCTTTATCATCATAACTCTTATCAAAAAGAAAGGCCTGTATGACTATGGACTCCGCTAAGAATGGAAGGTTTTCTTGATGGCGAGATATTAATTGCAAATTTTTATGAATGTACGGAATGTTCATTAAATGTGAGGAAACAGATGGAAATACATAGAGCAGAATTCCATCATTTATAAGGTGTATTAGGGCTTCGCCCCAGCCCAAGGCAAGGACGCCGCCGTATCAGCTGCTAGATTACGGGGACGCTTGCTTATACGGGTACTAGGAGAACAAAGATAGAAAGATCTTTATCATCATAACTCTTATCAAAAAGAAAGGCCTGTATGACTATGGACTCCGCTAAGAATGGAAGGTTTTCTTGATGGCGAGATATTTAATTGCAGATTTTTATGAATGTACGGAATGTTCATTAAATGTGAGGAAACAGATTGAAATACATAGAGCAGAATTCCATCATTATTAAGGTGTCTTAGGGCTTCGCCCCCCGCCCAAGGCAAGGACGCCGCCGTATCAGCTGCTAGATTGAGGGGACGCTTGCTTACACGGGTACTAGGAGAACAAAGATAGAAAGATCTTTATCATCATAACTCTTATCAAAAAGAAAGGCCTGTATGACTATGGACTCCGCTATGAATGGAAGGTTTTCTTGGTGGCGAGATATTAATTGCAGATTTTTATGAATGTACATTAAATGTGATGAAACAGATGGAAATACATAGAGCAGAATTCCATCATTTATAAGGTATCAAAGGCAACAGGCAACATCCCCCGTGCCTTACCAGGCTTGCATAGACCCCTCGGAAGTAAGACTCACCTGCGAATAGTGAGCAGTTCAGTGGCAGCGCCGCCACTCCATTCTGAGACACAACCCCATACTTCATCACCCATCTCTAAGTCTGTGACGCCCTGGCCGACATCTAATACCACGCCTGGAAGTAAATATGAGCGATACTTAACCGACGTTTATGCAGAATGATTAAAATTCTACACATAGTAAAATTAGGTACAGTGCGTTTCAACTGCTATTAGGAAAAACTGAGCGCCATATTGTGACGTCTTTAGCTGTCAAATCGAACCATTTGGGTAGAATAGAATAGAATAGAATTATATTTTGCAAATATGGGTAGAGTGAACAAAACAAGGATTTATTAAATTATGTACAAATATTTTGCGAAACAAAACTAGTCCTATTTCCATATTTTTGAGGTCAAACGCGAGCTTATCATCAAAAATAAAATAAAATAAAGTTTTAATAATTTTAACATGACTTCTGGGCCTTTGCGCCATGCGTTCTCTTTACTTTCGGGCGTATTGGTATCAACAATGAAAATAAGAGAGAAAGGTATGTTTAAAAAAAAACGAATTATGACATTAAATAAATAAATATTATATTTAAATTTGATGTGTAAACAAAGTAAAATAATAAGTTATTATTTTTCGCCATTAAGTTCTTTTTGCAAACCGTACTTTTTGGGTCACATTTGACAGATAAAGGTTATTGAAATTCCTAATAGCATTTGAAACGCATAGTAGGTAGCTGCCTCGTTGGTCTATCGTTGGTCTAGTGGCCGCAAGCGCAACTGTTGATGACATGAGATCTCGGTTTCGATTACCGGGTCGGACAAAAAGTGTTATTGGGTTTTTCTAATTAAAAATTCTCATACACCCGTCATTTACCTTTGGCAGTCGTTACAGTCATCAGAAGCCAGAAAATCTAATACTGATCTGTCTAAAGAGCATCCTGTTACCCAGTTACTGGGTTGTGGAGGTCAGAAGGCAGTCGCATCGTGTAAAACTGCATCCGGTAAGAGTGGAAGCCAACTCCAACATCGTTGGGAAAAGACATCTGCTTTTCTTTCTTACGAGAATGCTCTAACGACATGCCGCGGCCGAAGAACGCCAGGGCAACCGCAAAAATCTAACTATTTATTTCCAAATACATCATTATAACAACATCTTTCATAGACAAAATATGTACGCTATTAACCGAGCGTAAATCGCTCTGGATAACGAATAGCAGGTATGTTCTAACAGGGCTTCAGTGTGATTTTCAACACAAAGACAATAATCTATGAGGGAGCAAAACTTTATAACTCTCTACCAAGAGATATAAAAAATACACACATATAAATAAAAATAAAAATATACACATACAGTCTTTATTTCTATCTAAAAAATTATTAAAATGCTACATCTTAAAAGGTAATACCAAAAATAATTAATTAATGAACAAAACTAATTTTTCACCCAGTGTAAACCAGTCCTTACTTCGCTAACATAATGTGTCATCGCACGGCGGCGGTAGGCAATTCAATTAACTTGTGAAACTTTTAAAAGTACCTTATTATTTTGTATATTGTATAAATCATTCACAATAAGCTCGTACTACTCCTGGACAACGCAAAAGTTTTACAAATTAAGTAATATTAAGTATTTATTTCTGTATAAGTGATTTGTAATCTTTAGAAATAAATGAATTCTAACCGTGTTTTGCACAAAACGCATATTTTGGCGATATATTTATATGCGGTAAAGCGAAAAACGTAGAAACGAAAATGGAGGCCGACTTTCTTTTTTTGGAGGCGATTAATTATATCATTCATAGCTTATTTCCTCTCCAAGCCTCTCAGTTTATGTACTAGGAGACTATAAGCAACAGGAGCTTACCCGCGAACCCTCTCCCCACGGTGACGTGACCGCGGTAGATGAGCGAGCGCAGCATGTGTGCCCGACCGCGCAGTGCGCCGCGGTCTACCGTGCAGATACTGAACGATTGCACGCGGACTTACATATTATGTGAGATTGCACAGAACGCAAATGAGGTGTGATATATTTATAAATGCGGTAAAGCGAAAAATGAATCACCGTAATTGGAGGAAATCTTACTTTTTTGGAGGCGATTATATCATTCATAGCTTATCCTTCGCTTTGTACACAGTACCTAGCTTCTCAATTTATGTACTAGGAGACTATAAGCAACAGGAGCTTACCCGCGAACCCTCTCCCCACGGTGACGTGACCGCGGTAGATCAGCGACCGCAGCATGTGTGCCCGACCGCGCAGTGCGCCGCGGTCTACCGTGCAGATACTGAACGCTTGCACGCGGACTAAAACTTCGCCTGAACCAGCACCTTGGGAAGACAATAAAAAATTGAACATGGAAATAGTTGTTTTCCTAAGAGTTTAAAACAGTAATTAATTAAGAGATTCAAGTGATCGGGTCTGTTTTCAAAACTGAAATTAACATTCATTATAAATATAATAAATATAATATCTCACCATGCTCGGTTAATAAAAAAGCATTTATTCAGTTAAATTTTTGATGACGTTTATTCATACACTTACTTTAGTTATATTTATAAAACAATAAAAAAACGATAACGTCATCGATTATTAATGACATGGCGCCATTCTACTGATTTTGCGACACAGATAACGAAACAACCGAGCTTATCCTCCGACACGTTACTTTGTTGTGTTGTCTGTGGATACAGCCGGTCACTATGTATACCTTTGATTTATTTTGGAACTGTACGATATGAATCAATAGGTACCTAGATAAGCAATTCAAATTAGATAAAAGTACATAGCCTTGTGTTTCAACACCCATCAGATATGCACATTTTTTACTAATACCTCACTAAATTGTGTTTCGCAGCGTCGTATTAAGTATTATTTATGTATAAAGGGTCTAAAGTACCTAACTGAAGGAAATGACGGGGCTTACTCCTTAAGCCCCCGTCATTTCCTTCGAACATAACCTGTCTTGGAAAGGGTGCTCCAAATTTTGTTTCGGTATTTATGTAATTGTGTCAGAAAAATTGGTCAGCAATTGCGATAAGCATTTAAAATGTAGCCATATAAATGGTTTATGTATACAAAAGAGACTAAGTATATAAGTATTATACCAGGGGCTCGTGGCTAAATTATAATAGCCACACGGGACGATCTTCAAAGTTAAGCAACGCTTGCCAAGATCGGTCTGTGGACGGGTGACCATCTTAACATATCTAGATTCCTCTTTTATAATTAAAAAGACACATTTACTATGTATAATTTTCAGGCTAAACACCAAAAATCAGATCAATTGAAGCAATAGTTTAGTCACAGGAAAGTTTTTTCTAAGTTAAAATTAAACGGGCTATGTTCCGCTTTGTTCGAGCCCGCCGAGACGCTGCACCGACGCACGCGCTATGCGACGTTGCCATTCAGTTACGCATAGTGTTGAGTAGGACTTTTAGTAGTATTCAAATAACTTGGCAAGAGTCGTTCAATGCGCGAAGTCGATTTTTAGGTGTCAGCGGTTGTCAGCGGGACGTGGGGTATGACGCAGCGCCGCTCCGAGCGCGCGATTGGAGCGTCAGTAGTTCTCGTTCAATTTGCTCCCGAATACACTTGCGTATACGAAAGTTGTACCCTTTGTTTTTGTTACGAGTTGTTGTTTTAAATTTAGTTTTTATTACGTTGATTACAATGCCAGGACCAAATACCGTTTTACGCAGACTATTAAAACGCCAGAAAGAACAGTTAGACACTATAGTTAAGGAAGGTTGAAATTCTGAATTCGTCACTGTCTTTAGGACACCGGGAAAAAATAAGAATAAAAGGGGTGGCAGTTTTATTAACTAATTGTGACGACGAGAACGTATTATTTGTTATGTTTTTTTAAATACATTTTTTCACTTTTAAATGTAAGTATTTATGTATTATATCTATTTTATTTATAATACCGAATTAACGAATGAATTCCTCTTCTTTCTTTAACATTCTTCTGAACAGACATGATTAAAAATAAATGATGGCAATAACCATAAAATAATGGCAAGCAGTAAAAGTGACCACTTTTTTCTTCCACTAAGAGCACGATGCGCGAACTTACCCCCACTACGACAAAACCTTACCAACTTAAGTGACGAGGACTATACAAGAGGCAGTACAATAGATGTAGAATATTTCCATAGATCGGACTTGAGAGTGAATGAGAGCTCCCGCTCTTAACGGAACCTTGCTGTGTTAGAAAGAGAGAGGAAATGACTCTGTTAACAGAACCAAAACACGCATATGCTACCGGCCCATACCGGCCCCGGTGACTGTTTACGCGAGCGTTTCATCATTTATTTCAGTAAACTACAGTGATAACCTGCGTTGAAACAATTATAATACAATGGTGTCTTGTGCAGTACCAGGATGTGAATCTGCCAAAAAGAAAAATCCCCAGGATTACTCGTTTTACCAGTAAGTTTAGAAGTTGTTTACATCGTTATTTCTGCAATAACAATGCACTAATAAGCCGGCTTTAAGCAAAATATGATGAGAACAGTATTTTATTTACGATTTAGACGAGTTAGCATACCTAAAACCGACGTATTTGAGAAATAACAAATAGCGAAATACGAAGGAGTTATAACCTCACTTTTTAGTGATGCGATGGCCTAATTTTTGTTGATATCGACAGCTACGATAGCTTCATACAAATGCATAATCTTGGAAAAATAGATTATATATAGGTACTTATTGTAATAAACAAAATTAAATATAGATATATTACAATCGTATCTATACTAATATTATAAAGCTGATGAGTTTGTTTGTTTGAATTTTAACACGCTAAACTCGGAACTAGTAAATACCTGATAGTTCGAATAGAAAAATATTTTAGTGTCCATTCAATTTAGTAGGTATCCATTTATCGAGTAAGATTATAGGCTATATAATAATATATATCGACCAACGGAAGTGGAGCAGTAAACAAAACAGATATGGGTGAAGCCGTGGGGGACAGCTAGTTAAATAATATTGATAGACTAGATAACAGATTTGAAAAATTATGAAACATTTTTCCATTGAGATTTGAGATCACTTAACAAGACACATATTGTTTGCAGATTTCCTACAAATCCGGTGATAAAAGAAAAGTGGTTGCGAATGCTACGTAGACCAAATTGGACTCCGTGCAAATATTCAACAATATGTAGCAAACATTTTCATGCACACTGCTTTTAGTCACTTTGGGTCAAAAAAGAAGAAAGTTGCGGAATGGTTCTGTTCCAACTATTTATATGCGCCGGTAAGAAAAAAACAATGTCACAATATTTATTTAGATATCACTCAGACTATATGTTATATTTGGTAAATTCAACAATATTTTTTTAATTACATATCCTTCTCAAATTAGGTATGTATAGTGCGACAATGTTGTGTTAATTTATTTAGATATTAAATAAAATAGTGGGATTATGCTGACAATAAGATGCTTCTTATAATATTATAAAAATGCTAAATACACAATATGTTTATTTATTATATAAAGTATATAATAAATAAATAAATAATATGTATAACAAAATTATATTTTTTGTTGTTTAAAATTAAAAAACAACTAAATAATTATGTTTAAGTGCGCAATTAATTATTTTTGAATATAATTTGTTATGCACTTAAGGACAATTGGCATAAAATGTAAATACCTTTTAAAATAAATCTTCTTTACCCATTTAAATTATTTAAATTCCAGGTTTAACTTCAATGTCCACGCCGAGCAACTACATATCAGTACAGAGATATTGAACCTGTACCTAGTACATCTACTTCTACTAGTATACTATCAGTTAGTGGTATTGAATTGACTCCTAAAAAAAAGAAAATGGTGAAGACTATAACTAAATTAAGAAGAAAAATAATGGAGAAAGAAAAAAAGCTAAGAAAATTGCGGGCTCAAAAGAAACGTAAGAAATTTAAAATCATTCAACTTAGCCAAGTTATTCAGGACTTAAAGTGCCGTCCATCATTGAAAAATGATATGACGACTATTATAGAATCTTGCCCAAATGAACTCTTGTTACAATGTTAAATGCTGATAAACAAGAAATTAAAGCAATGCTCTTGCACACGGCGATATTATATACTCGTATATTTAACATAATATTTAAACTACCTGGTTTTCATATGATTTGACAAGTGTCTGGGCTTAAAAAGATACTGTAACATTTGATCTTGTTTCAGTGTTTCTCTCAAAGTAATCAGCTAGGAAATACCGAGGTCAACTAAGCTCAAGACTGTTTAGTCCAACTCGACATTCGCTCTACACTATTTGTGTTGTATATGTGTGTATCGCCACGCGGACATACCAATTTTTACCTAAACTCGAGTTTTCAAATTTTGTACAATGGCTCTTAAAAATGCAAACTGCATTTCATTAATAAATCATTATTTACAAATAAATCTTTTTGTTTTACTATTTTCCTTAAAATGTTAGCTTTATGGCCGCTCAGTTAGTGGCACAGCGTGGGATTACATGGCAAAGCATTAATTAATAGAAATGTCTAGGGACGCTCGAGAATCCTTCTGGTTAACTTAGGATCCCCTGTTATACCGAGAGTTACCGGGACATACTGCGTTAATTGTGAAGATGTTTTTTGCCATTGAGTAAGTACATATTTTTTTAATCTTTCTAATAGAAATTGCGTGATACTCTGACAAATAAACATTGTAATGAAACATACTTACGGCATCAGTATTGTTCTTAGAAAACGCACCTAGTATTTATTTATTTATTTTATTATTTATGTACACAGTAAAATACATTAGGATAAGCATAATTATAATTAGAATTTTTAACTTTTGTATATACTTTGCTGTTCGTCCATCTCACGTTTTACCGCTAAATGAGGCTAGTCGCATGCCGACAGCATTTGCATCAGACCTATAAGACATTTAATAGAATGACTCATGACGTTACATAAATTATCGATAGAGACTAACCAAGGAATGGACAAGTCACAACACTGTCTATGCACACACTCACATTTTACACACACTTAGATCAATGGTTTTTGGTCACGTTTGATTGTTCACATTACCAATCTACGGAAATATTCTACATCTATGGGCAGTACATTTGTCCCGTACATGACGTCAAAATGTAAGAGCGGTTCGGCACTATAAAATGTACTTTTTTTTTTTTTTAACGTGGTAAAATTATCAAATAAGTCCTCCCACTCCGGGCAGGGTGGGAGGGACTGTCAGACTTTTACTGACTAAAATCCACGGTGTTCCTTCAATAACCCTTTACATACCGGGGCCACGGTAACGGGATGAGTCCCACGACCCCGGCGGGCTTCGGCCCTCTGCAGAGGGGGCCTCGTCATGTTGCTGACGCTCTTTGAGGCGCGCGTGGAACACGACGCGCCGTCGACCCGGGCATGGTCCATGGTCGGACAGCGAGTTGCCCTTTACTCGCTGTCCGCATGCCCGCGCCTACGGTGGCCGGAGATCGTCGGCCGACGTCCGACGCCGTGGGCGTCTACCACTGCGGCTAGGCTGGAGGGAGGACGCCATCCTCTCCCTCACGCGGCCCGCCTCCTCCTTCGAAAGCATGACTGCTTCGCAGAAGGAGGCGACCGCTTCCCACTCCCTCTCGCCCCGCAGCATGGCCTCGACCAAGGCCGGGCGCGAGAGGTCTCCGCCTATCGCCGCCGTGAGGACACGTCGGTGCTCTGCCCAGGCGGGGCAGTCTTGCACCGTGTGCTCTACGGTGTCCTCAGGGCGACCCTCGCAGTGGTGACACCCAGGCGTTTCCTCCTTTCCCATCAGACACAGGTACCTCCCGAAACTTCCGTGTCCGGTGAGGACCTGCGTCATGCGGTAGGTCAGGACGCCGTGACGCCGATCTAGCCACTCCTCAAAGAGGGGTCTTACCGCCGCAATTGCGGCGTGCCCGACTATAAAATGTACTACTTCAAATTTTATGTCGCGGTGCACGCTCGTCACTTATCGTAAGGGTGAGAGAGACAGAAAGCGCGGCACATGCTGCATTAGTACGACATTCTTCAATGAACCGATGGACGAAACAAGACCGCGACTCGAGACGTAATGATATATTTTATTCACTGTAATGCTAAATAAATGTACTATGATGCGGCGTGAATTGAAACGGGTAGGTTAAACGATTTAAATTTAAAATTTTGTAGCCAGTGCAAAGGTTTTGGTAAAATTATTGTTTTTAATTGTTTGTGCAGTTGCGAAATAAGTTAATAAGTATTCTTTCTACGTAACAATTAATATTCATGTAAGTTTTTGTAATTATTCTGTTTAATGAATGACTTTCAATAACTATTTATTATGCTCGTTTAGCTAGTTTGTGTTATTATTTTGGATTGGTTTATTATTTTTATATTGGTTTGAGAGAAAAACAGAGTGTAATATTATGACAATACTAACACAATAACATCAAATGTCATATTCCCGGTTACTTCAAATGTATCGCCGAGCTTTCAGTACGCCGCGCCTCATTTGAAGTGGGACATTGTATCGGCTCAGTACAAAAAAGAGGCTTCTCTTACAAACTCTTTTTCAAGTCGTGTCCTACCCAACACTAGATACGCAGGTCAGTGGAAATATTTAACAAAGGATGTTTAAGTTTTATTTTGAGCTTTTGAAGTTTTTTGGATAAAATGGATTGGTCATATTGATATGATATGTGGAAAACTTAGTAAGTTTGCTTATGCTCTATGGCGTTTATCTAACCTATCAAGTAGACAAGCTACATTACAGGCTTATCATGCATATGTTGGTTCAATACTGCGTTATGGTATACTGGTATGGGGAAACTCGGTGCATCTCGGAAGAGCCTTCATCGCACAGAAGAGTGATACGTGCGATTTGTAATGTAGACCCACTCACATCCTGTAAACCACTGTTTAAGAAACTTAGAATACTTACATTAACTGGTATTTATATTGAGGAATTATGTAAATTTACCAAATCTCATCCTGAGATGTTTGAAAAACTGGGAGAGAAATGCAAATTCAAAACTAGATTTCCTAATAGGTTGATTAATCCTAAAATTAAAACGGAACTATACAGGCGAAGTTGTTACCCTATGTGCATTAAAATTTATAACAAGGTTCCAGACCAAATTAAGGAACTTCCTATGGTCCGCTTCAAAAGGGCTTTACGCAGATGGTTGATTGAGAATCCCTTTTATACAATACAAGAATTCCTCCAGTTCAAATTTAATTAATTTAATATCTAATTTATTTTACATTTAACTAATTAAAATAATATCAACAAAAATTTGCATGTCATAATATTATGATTAAATATGTTAAGCTACTATTATACCATTATAAGAACTTGTAACCATATTTATTTGCAAATAAATCTTTGACTTTGACTTTGACTTTGACTTTGAAAGGTTTTCCGCATTTTTCTCATAAACTTTTTTTTTTAATAATTTCGGATTTACCGTGCACGCCTCTCGCTTTTATTAACGTTGTTTGGGGATGCGGAACAGGGTGTAAAGTTCAGCAATCCCATTGAAAAGGGAGGATCCTTCGACCAGACCAAAGAGTATGTAATACACTATGTTTTAAGAGACGGAACTTTTTTTTTTTAACGTGGTAAAATTATCAAATAAGTCCTCCCACTCCGGGCAGGGTGGGAGGGACTGTCAGACTTTTACTGACTAAAATCCACGGTGTTCCTTCAATAACCCTTTACATACCGGGGCCACGGTAACGGGATGAGTCCCACGACCCCGGCAGGCTTCGGCCCTCTGCAGAGGGGGCCTCGTCATGTTGCTGACGCTCTTTGAGGCGCGCGTGGAACACGACGCGCCGTCGACCCGGGCATGGTCCATGGTCGGACAGCGAGTTGCCCTTTACTCGCTGTCCGCATGCCCGCGCCTACGGTGGCCGGAGATCGTCGGCCGACGTCCGACGCCGTGGGCGTCTACCACTGCGGCTGGGCTGGAGGGAGGACGCCATCCTCTCCCTCACGCGGCCCGCCTCCTCCTTCGGAAGCATGACTGCTTCGCAGAAGGAGGCGACCGCTTCCCACTCCCTCTCGCCCCGCAGCATGGCCTCGACCAAGGCCGGCGCGAGAGGTCTCCGCCTATTGTCGCCGTGAGGACACGTCGGTGCTCTGCCCAAGCTGGGCAGTCCTGCACCGTGTGCTCGACTGTGTCCTCAGGGTGACCCTCGCAGTGGTGACACCCAGGCGTCTCTTCCTTACCCATCAGACACAGGTACCTCCCGAAACTTCCGTGTCCGGTGAGGACCTGCGTCATGCGGTAGGTCAGGACGCCGTGACGCCGATCTAGCCACTCCTCAAAGAGGGGTCTTACCGCCGCAATTGCGGCGTGCCCGAAGAGACGGGACTTAGTACTAAAAAAAATAAAAACAGGTAACAGTTCACTTCAATACCAACTGAACGAACATACACGTGGAACAAGACGTCATACAACAGTACTACCAACCTATCAGACTAAATAGTGCTGAGCAATGGCAGTAACTTCTTTATCGATATCGATAAAGTATACAGGTCTGTAACGGGCTTTCTTTTAACTTTTTAAATTTAAAAAAGGATTTGTGTTGAATTTATTTCAACACAAATCCTTTTTTAAGGATTGTAGTTTTTAAGAAACCCAGTATATTCTTAATTATAAAACTACTACAGATTATTAGACTAAATAATATAATTATGTCAAGGATTGCAGTAATTTAATCCCGATCTTCTTCTGGACGCAAACACATAGCGGTTATAAACATTTCATATTTCATTCGATGGAGCTCCGTCGTCAGAACGTCAGTGACCATGTCCTCTTTATTCTTGTATTTGATAATCATTAACTGCAACGTTATTGAAATAAAAATATACCAAATAACTTTATATGATATGACACACGCACCCTCTATAGGTCTATCATCAGGTGCTCGGGAAGATACTTTGTGTTTTAACTAAGAAAAAACTTCAAAAATGTCCTGTGAACGCACAAAACTCAGATCACTAGTTTGTGATCTGAGTTTTGTGCGTTGCCTGAAAATTATACATAACGCAAATGCGGTTTCATTTAATGCCTCTCGCAAAAGTAATTGTTTATAAACAATGTTAATTTTTATTAACACACAACAAACCGGGCACGCCGCAATTGCGGCGGTAAGACCTCTCTTTGAGGAGTGGCTTGATCGGCGTCACGGCGTCCTGACCTAGCGCATGACGCAGGTCCTCACCGGACACGGAAGTTTCGGGAGGTACCTGTGTCTGATGGGTAAGGAAGAGACGCCTGGGTGTCACCACTGCGAGGGTCGCCCTGAGGACACAGTCGAGCACACGGTGCAGGACTGCCCCGCTTGGGCAGAGCACCGACGTGTCCTCACGGCGGCAATAGGCGGACACCTCTCGCGCCCGGCCTTGGTCGAGGCCATGCTGCGGGGCGAGAGGGAGTGGGAAGCGGTCGCCTCCTTCTGCGAAGCAGTCATGCTTTCAAAGGAGGAGGCGGGCCGCGTGAGGGAGAGGATGGCGTCCTCCCTCCAGCCCAGCCGCAGTGGTAGACGCCCACGGCGTCGGACGTCGACCGACGATCTCCGGCCACCGTAGGCGCGGGCATGCGGACAGCGAGTAAAGGGCAACTCGCTGTCCGACCATGGACCATGCCCGGGTCGACGGCGCGTCGTGTTCCACGCGCGCCTCAAAGAGCGTCAACAATATGACGAGGCCCCCCGTAGAGGGCCGAAGCCTGCCGGGGTCGTGGGACTCATCCCGTTACCGTGACCCCGGTACGTAAAGGGTTATTGAAGGAACACCGTAGATTTTAGTCAGTAAAAGTGTGACAGTCCCTCCCCCCCTGCCCGGGGTGGGAGGAAAAACACACAACAAAACACAAACAAATACAAACAGACACACCATTTATCGATAATTGATAAGAGCCATTTGCGTTACAGCACATCACTACCACAAAATAAAATTGAAAATTAAAAGATCGATTAAGCCCTTTAGTACCATGTTTTAAATAAAATATAGAATCTAATATTTAATTCAATACTTACCGAGCCTCATCTAATGGAAATTTTGCTATAAACTTCCTTTTTTCATTAACTTTACGACTTCACAAGTACGATACTTCACAAGTTATAAATCGGCTATTAGGTGGCATTATGGTACAATTATGTTTACTGAACAAAATCACACTTTTAACAACTTAAGATAAAAAATTAACCGTAACTAACTGCCAGAAAATAATAAGCACAAACTTACAAAATACTACAAGACACACGACAAGTAAACATATATGGCTAACTGTCATGAAAGAAAGAGAAAGCGCACGGAACAGGGTGATTCTTAGAAAGGGAGGATAAAACGTGTCCAGGCCCAATACTTCTTCGTAACAAAGCCATATTTGATAGCAACAAGGTCTTAAGATACTTTAACTACCGGCACAACTATTAACACACTAAAATATTATATTAAACATAGTTAAATTTCTAATGTATGTAAAAATGTGCCTCAAACGTCATTATCTCGCATGTCCCACAAGGCTACGCATGGATATTTCGTCTGATAAAAAAATCAAATAAAGTTGGATGTCTTATTTTTATATGCCAAATCATCCTCAAATGATCAAAGTTTCCAATTACCGTGTATTATATACATTTAATTCATTTAAATATTTGAAACCAACTCACATAAAGTTTGTCATTTAAAAAAATCCTTATACGGAGCAAAGATTGTTTCAAATATTTTCTTAATGATTTTGCAATGCACGGAGTTTAGAATCCCGCAGAACACTCCCCGCACCTCCCTCACTTGAGCTGCACGCTTTGAATGGAGTGGACGTATCGTGTTTTTCGACAAGGTAAGCTTAAATTTCGTTATTACAAATTTGTTTTACCAGAAGTCATTATCCTTTTGCTGTCTGTTGTTGCAAATAATTGTTACATTAATCATATTTTTTGCTACTATTATAAATCGAAAGTGAACTTATTCATATCAATGTGTTTCAAAGCAAAATTTATTGAGGTTCAACAAGTTACAACCTGTTTTCTCGAATTCGTCATTTTCCTCTACATCATTAGCTTCAAAATGTGTGTTGCATATAATGACAAATATTTAAGGTTTTGTGTTCTTTTAGAAACACTTTATATAAAGTTTTTTATACATTGCAAATGTATTTTTTATCACTTTAAACGATAACTTTTGTTTTAAGGTGTCTGTTCATAATGCCACCAAAGAACATAAAGGCAATAAAAGAACGCCGTCTAGAACAACAACGACAGTGTAAAAAGAAAAAATATTTAGAAATAAAAAATGATCCAGAATTGTTGGCCATAGAACAAGAGAAAAAACGTAATAAATATAAGAAAAGAAAAGAAGAAGGTAAAATTAAACCTATAAAGGAACTAACACCTCGCACTCAACGTGAGCAAAGAAAAAATGGAAGGAAAATTCCAAGAGGTACGTAGGTAGGCTGATGAAAAAGCAAGAAGAAAGGATGCCTACATTTGAGCCAGTTGTTATAGGAGCTGAAGAAGAGGCTATAGATAGAACAGAGGCTCAAACCAAGACAGAGAAGTTACGTGATCCTATACATAAATTTTCTCCTGCTATGAAAGCGGTGGTAAGAAAGATTCGATATAACGAATATAAGAAGAGGTATGTATTGCTAAAAACTATTAATAAATATAAAAAGACGGTTGAAACCCAAAGAAAAATAATACAAAGATTAAATAAGAAACTTCAAGTGCAAGAAGAAGAGAACAAACATAGTCAAATAAACATCTCTAAGTCAGTAAAACAGGATAAAACTAAATTATCATCTTTATGCATAATAGCAGGTCATAAATCATATGTAGAAAAAGTTCATAAATTTTATTACGATGATGCTAATAGTACTATAAGCGCTAGTAAAAAAGAATTTGTGACGAAAAATAAAGTTAAGATTCAGAAACGGTATCTAAATGCTCCACTAAAGATACTTTATGCAAAATTTATTTCTCAAGTTGGTATAAAAATAAGTTACTCGACCTTTTGTAAACTACGACTTTTTTGGACAGTTTTTCCAAAACCTACCAATAGGGATACTTGTCTCTGTTCACGACATCTTAATATGGAATTACTTATACAAGGTTTGCATAGAGCTTGTGTAGTAAATGTAAGAACTTGTGAGCAATTACTATCGAAACTGTGTTGTGATTCGAGGAATTTAGCTTGTTTAAGTAGAAGTTGTAATACTTGTTCATCAAATCATCTAGAATATGTTAATGTTTCCGATAGAAATGTATCTTTTTACGAATGGCGAAAAACAACCAAAGATATTACACTGAAAAATGGAACTAAGAAAAAAATACAGTTGACTGAAAAAATAAAGACTACAATTAGTATTAAAACAGCAATAACTAGATTTGAAGCAGATGTATTAGCATTCCTGAATCATGTTTACAAAATTAATTTCCAATATAATGCCATTAAAACTCTTAAAAACAACCTACCGGTTCAGGAAGCATTTCTACATGTCGATTTTTCAGAAAATTATGTTCTAAAATTTGCCAAAGAAGTCCAGGCTTTCCATTTCGGCGGTAGCCGCCAACAAGTGTCTTTACACACTTCTGTGGTGTACACTCACAATTTTACTTCCGGTGTTGTTACTCCGATTTCTTTTTGCACAGTTAGTGATTGCTTGCGGCATGACGCTCCAGCTATTTGGGCACACTTGGTACCCCTAATTCAGCACGTTGTTGAAGTTAATCCTTTAATTGAAACCCTACATTTCTTATCTGACTCGCCATCTTCACAATACCGAAATAAGTATATGTTTTTTTATAATAACACAAATATGCCAAGATTTTCATCAAATTAAGAAAGTAACATGGAACTACTCTGAAGTGGGGAACGACATGGCAAGGGTGCCCCTGATGGGGTAGGAGCAGTTCTTAAAAGGACGGCTGACCATATGACTCTTTTTGGTAAAGATAATTAATGGCAGTTATGATCAATTTTGTGATACGTTAATTCAAACTATTGATAATGTTATTATGAAGAAGGTGGATTAACGGGAAATAAAAACTAAAGAAGGATTGATTCCAAAAAAATTGAAACCCTTCAAGGGCACTCTTTCTGTGTACCAGGTCCTTTGGGATAATACTATTCCAACGACAGTTCTTAGACAACTCAGCTGCTTTGATTGTAATGCCGATACTAAATGTATCCATGGATATGATTTAGGATGTCTTCCAAATTATAGCTATGGAAATATTGAAAATATTGATCCTAATTATGTGGTCTCATTGTCAAAATTAGTAAATCGAAACCAAAATAAGCAAAATCCAAATAAACAAATAGTTGTTCTTTCTGACATTAAAATAGGACAAAGCAACTCCTTTTATATTGGTGATTATGGTGAACCAAAGCCCTCAACATCAAAATTTTAATGTAACTATTAATTTAATGATTATAATATTTGTCTTGAATGACGATTAGTGGACGCGTTTAATGTTAATTTTACATGTTTTACAAGTTCCTCGTTTTTTAAATTAATTCAATTGTTGGAAAACTGTTTGTACGTATAATGATAATAAGCCATGATCAGAATCAGAAGTTTTATCGAAATACTTATTTACATATTAATCTCACATTAACATGACATCCCTTGTAACGCGCTCGTTGCCTAAAATTTGCGATCCTGTGATAACGCGTATTTGACTAAAAACTTTCGTAAATTTAGTACCTACTTAAGCTTACTTTAGCTTTTGTTGACCGACAACCTTAGATATTTTGTACTTAAATAAACACAGACACATCGATAGTGCTTTTGATTCTGTTTTTTTTTTTAAGTTTGTGTATTGTACAATAAGAAATGAAAAAAAAAAAAACAAAATTATTATAATGTTCCTCTTTTAAGAATTATGATTACCAAATAATAAGAAATATAATTATTGTAAAAGTGAGAAGAAAACCATTGAGATTAGAAAAATAAGTATTTTATATGTGTACCTACGCTTTATTTTAATAAAAAATAATGTACCTATATTCAAAATTTATATTATTTTAGACATACATATATTTTCTATCTGTGATTTTATGATTAAAATATTATGTTGATTCTTAATCGGGTTTGTTTTATTTAATTCTTTTTGTAACTTTAAACATTATAATTAACACAAAATCATTATTCGTACCAGTTATCATTTGTCCTCACCATAAAGTCATTAACTTCCACACATTGTCAATATCTTAAACAGTCTTTTTTTTTTTTTAATTTGATTATCTCCGAAAATATTGACTTCACAATGGTGCCTCTTTTATCAATTTCAATTATATTGATCAAGAAATGATTCTGGCATAAAATAATTGTTGTGCCGTGAGGTTTAATTTTTTTTTGATAAAATCGTCAAAAATATATTCCGGACCAAGAATCACCCACCCCTCAAAGTCCATACAATTTTTTTCGCCTTGAAGTTGCAGTAGCCTGGACCAGACAGGTGTTTTTGTCTGGTGGGCAACTGCCCTGTTCTTTATCGGGTGATTTGTATGTAGGCTAGTTGTGCGGTAAACTCTGCTTGCGCGATACAGGATTTCTATCATTAGTTTGTATGTTGCGAGATAGATGTCGCTATAGTTTTATAGTAAGGTACAAAGTTTTAGTTAGTTCCCCTTCTTTCTCAACTATGCATGTAATATTTATTAGTATATTTTTGTATTTTATTGTATGTATTTTATATTATTATTTTATTTATTTATGTACACACATGAAACTTACAAAGGAAAAAATTTAAATACAGACAAAAGAGCACAAAAGTGCTGCTTATTTCCTAAAAAATTTCTTCCAGCAGACCTGCGACAAGAGAGTACAAGAGGAGATGATATTATGTTCAACTAGCTTGTGCCAGCGTCTTCGCCCGCGTGGGAAGTTTTTCCCGTGTAAATCCCGATCCCGTGGGAATTTTACAAATTCCTTTCTTAGTGGATGCCTACGTCATAACATCTACCTGCATGCCAAATTTCAGCCCGATCCGTCCAGTGGTTTAGGCTGTGCGTTGATAGATCACTATGTCAGTCAGTCAGTCACCTTTGAGTTATATATATTTAGATTAATATTATTATTTTATGATGTTTCTACACTGACAGCCCTAAATCTGTATCCTTTAGTTTTGTCCATCCAAAGGTTGTCTGTAAGAGATCGCCCTGAGCGATAAGACCGCTCATTGTACACTAGTTTTAATTTTTGTATCCAATGAAATATTGTAAGGTGTACAATCCTTACTAATATTATAAATGCGAAAGTAACTCTGTCTGCTGTGTGTTACGCAATCACGCCTAAACTACAGAACCGATTTTAATGAAATTTGGTACGGACATAGTCTAGAACCTGAGAAAGGACATAGGCTGCTTTTTAATGCGAAAAAGAGCTGTAAGGGGTTGAAATAGGGGATGAAACTTTGTATGGAAATTACGTCATTTTTAAGGCTAGAAGCTTGAAACTTATTTTTTAGACTTTTGATTAGATATTAATAAATACGAAATTCAAATTATGTATGAGTTTTGTTTTCAAAATAATTAAAATTAAAAATGCTGCTGATTGTCACTATTTCGCGCGGACGAAGTCGCGGGCACAGCTAGTAAAGTATATAATAATAATTTGGTACTGTAAACAACTTTAACTTGCTTAACTTACCCGGTGCGACGGCGTCCTCTACCAGGATAACAGACTGGTCGGCCTGCGAGTGTAGCGCCCTCGCGTGAGGCCCCCCCGGCACGCGGCGCGCTAACTTCAGTCCTATCAGCACGCCGGCGCTCCCGCCCGCTATCACGCCGCACGCGAATATCAACATGCTGCGACGCCATACTGCAACACAACCACATATTTGATGGAGTAGTTTAAATACTTATTGTCAAGTTTACACTGGTCAACAAAATTTAACTTTTGTTTTGACACAGCTAAACCATTGGTGGTTGCGGGAATGTTTGAACAAGATTTCAAGGCCCCGGAACGTTGTGGCCGTGAAAGAACAAGGTTGGTTTTTAGTCAGTAGGTCTGACACTCCTTTCCGCTCCATCCAGAGCGAAGAGTCATTAGATAATTTTATCACCGCAAAAAATGACATGTATAATCCAGTAAGAAACTGTCTATCAGTTCTAGATTTTGAGTAATCTGTTGACTGTCTTGGAATTTCATCGTTTTTGCATATTTCATGATTTTGTAGTAAGTGTACCATTTAATTGAATATAATAAATAAGTTGTAAAATATATGTCAACTCAACTCTTTAAGATTTCCCATCACTGAAATATAGATATTTTGAATTATGATAATCTTTCCATACAATAGAGCTTTAAGAATTTCTATAGAAAAATCTGTCAAGTTCAAACGTCTTCATTACAGAAGCGGAAAACTATTGTTACGCCAGTCGCTTAGCTAAGTACGTCGAGAAATTTCAACCGACATCTAGAATGTTCGAGACACTAACGCCACCTGGCGGCGAGTAGCAGTACTGAGTATATCGAGAAAGTTCGACTGCTAATACGTTCGAGACACTAACGCCACCTGGCGACAAGTAGCAGTACTGAGTATGTCGAGTAGCTTCTGGAACATTCTTGGCAGTATAGGCAGCGATTCCATTGTACGGTCGGCCAAGAAAGTGGTGTACCAGTTTTGATTTAGTTTCCCGGTCATCGAAAATTACAACAAGGTTCGTTATAAAAAGATATTACTGAAAGAGACAACATTATCATGACGTAAACCTATGTATTTAGTATTCATACGTCATATGTCACATATAAGTACATGACATTTTAACCTTTAGTATAAATGAAAAGGACATTAGTTTCTACAAAGCAATTGAAATGTTTCCAAACAAAAGTAATAAAAACTATTTAGACAACCGAATTCCATTTGAAAAAGAAAACTGACAATTGACATTTTGTCAAATATATGCAAAAAATCGATATATTTTCCGTGTTATTTTTCAATCAACTGCATATAAAATCATCTCAATGCCTGCCAACTTGACCATTGCCGAAAGAGCACAAATAATTGCCCAATTTAATGAGGGAAGCAGTATCAGTGCGATATCCCGGAATTTGAATATATCGAGGCGTTCTGTCCGCTTTTGGATTCGTCGTGAAGGAGAGGAGGGAAGTTTGTTGGATCACAGAAGAAGTGGTCGCCGGCCTGCACTCTCCAATAACGATAGAGAATTCATGAGACGGGAATATGAAATCAATGGTTTTAAGCCCACAAAACATTTTGCGGAGATGTTCGATGTGAGTGCCCAAACAATAAGGAATCATCTACATTACATGGGGTTGCACCACAGGCATTACGCCAAGAAAATATATTTGACGGATGCTCACAGACTTGCTCGTCTGAACTTCGCCAGAGAGCACTTAGAGTTTGATTGGTCTAATACAGTGTTTTGTGATGAAAAAACGTTTAAATCCAGTCAGCATGGACGTCTTCACCTTTGGCGATATAATTCAACACGGTATAAAGATGATCATGTAATCCCAAATAGAGAATCAGGTCGAATTTCCGTAAATATTTGGGGCTGGATGAGTACGGATGGTGTAGGAGAATTGTGTTCTCTACCTCCTCGAGCGACGGCTGTAAATTATATCGACGTGCTTCAGAATGCAATGCTACCGACAGTCAGTAATGTTTACCCGGAGAACGAAGTGCCACAATTTGATTTTGTTCAAGATAATTGTTCAATTCATAATGCGAGGATCGTAAGAGCCTGGTTTCGTTCACACACTGACGTAAGGGTAATTCAGTGGCCCTCAAGATCGCCTCAACCCGATAGAAAATCTTTGGGGCCTTATGGTCCAACGATGGTCGCATCAAAATGAAAGAACCAAACAAGCTCTTATTAGTCACTGTAATTATATCTGGGAGGAAATGCGGGGAACCGATATTTGCTCACGGCTTGTTGGTTCAATGAGGTCTCGTCTTTTAGAGGTTATAGAGGCCAACGGCGGTTACACCCGTTTCTAATTTTTAAAAATTTTCAATATCTTCTAAATATTACTATATATGCTATGTTTTTGTTTGTTATAAGTATTTTAAAATTGATTGTAGAAATTTAATAAAAGGATAAATCTATTTTTAGCTTGTTTTTTATTGATATTGTAATTACAAGTTTACAGAAATTGTAGGTTTGTGGACTCGCCTTGTGCCTTTACAATTTTATGTAACTTGTTGATTACAATTCTGAATTTGTAGATACAATTTTGTCATCAAAATCTACAGCCCCCCGCCGTTGATTTTACGACGTCATTGGTTCCATCAAGTTCAAACTAAGAACAGCTGTCACGTTACAAACAGTAATAGTCGTTATCAATAATCAGATAAAGACAGCAATAGAAGTTGTCAGATCGATCTGCAAGCGAAACTAATCTTTATCACCTATGAATCTGCCAGCGATATTCAACCTTAGGGTGGTACACCACTTTCTTGGCCGACTGTACAAGAATGTTTTAGAACACATAGATCGGGGTATAAGTAGATCGCAAAGTAATGGAAAGAGGCAGTCTTATTACAAGAAACGAGGCAATATAATCTAAGATCTACGAGTGAATTTCAGTGCGATGTGAATAACTGTGTAACTTTATTTTTAATTAACACTTTAATAAGTGTTAATTTTGGTTTAATTGGTGTAAATTATTTCTATCCCGAACCCCAGCTCGTAACAATATGTATTAGAACAGTGGTGGCCAAATGGTGACAGGCAGGTCGTGGCCGTGGGTTCGAACACAATTAGACATATAACTTGTTGAGAGCAATAGTCATGATAAATATTACATTTATCCTCACCATTGCTCTCAAATCGGTGAGGAATGTTCGAGACACTAACTCCACCTGGCGGCGAGTAGAAGTACTGATTATATCGAGAAAGTTTGACTGACTTCTAATACGTTCGAGGCACTAACGCCATCTAGCGGCGAGTAGCAGTACTGTGTATCTCAAGTAGCTTCTGGAATATTCCTGGCAGTATAGGCAGTGAGTCGATTGTACAAGAATGTTCTAGAACGCAGAGCAGGGTATAAATAGATCGCAAAGGGACGCAGAGAGTCAGTCTTATTTCAAGATACGAGGCGATATAATCGAAGCTTTACAAGTAAATTTCGGTGCGATTAAGTGTTAAGTGACAAGTATTGTACTGTGAATAACTGCGTTAATTGTTGTTTTGTGTTTATTTAATTAAAGTGTTAATTTTGGTCTAATTGGTGTAAATTATTTCTATCCCGAACCCCAGCTCGTAACAATATACACACATCAAAAGTGTCTAGGGATCAAGCATTTTTATGCGGATTTCTTGAGATTGAGATGTGGCTTTGTAATAAATTTATGATTTTATAAATTTATATGGATCCTTTTTGGTGCATTTCATAATTTGAAACAGGAACTGTTAATCAAATTCGAGTAAAAGATGAAAATCAGCTGTCAATATTTTCCCTATAAAAACATACAACGCATTGAAGACATTATTAGTGCTACTGTTTCCCTACTACTGATTAAAACCAACGTTATTATGGAGCGGCGACGTCATTTAAGCAGGGAAGAAATGCTCAGAGCCGTGGGAATGATAGAAGCTGGTTCCCGGCAACGTACTGTGGCTTTAGCTCTGAATACAAGTCAGAGTGTTATCAGTCGACTTTGGACACGTTACCGAAGCACTGGTACCGTGGCTGAGCGCCATGGAGGACGGTATCGCTGCACCACACGGAGACAAGACCGATACATTCAAATCTTAACTCGAAGAGCTCCAACAATAACCGCCATGATGTTAGCAGTGAGGCTTCATCACTCTTCAGGGAACTTAATTAGCGACCAAACAGTCAGAAACCGCTTGCATGAAGTGAACCTTCATTCCCGAAGACCGCTACGGGTACCACCTATAGCAATGCACAATCGTAGGATTCGATATCAATGGGCTCTTGAACACAGAAATTGGGCAGAAGAACAATGGCGTTTCGTGTGCTTTTCTGATGAGTCTCGTTTTGGTATGAGACCGGATACAAGACGTATACGACACTGGAGAACCCCTGGACGCCAACAGCGATTAAAATCCTGCCAGGAAGTCCATCCTTATAGTGGTGGAACCATCATGGTATGGGCGGGTATTTGGATCGGCGGAAGAACTGAGTTGATTTGGATCAGAGGCAACCTCAACGCTCAAATTTATGCTGAGACGATTGTATCTGACGTCATCGTTCCTCTACAAGTGCAAATCGGTCCCTTATTTCAGTTAATGCATGATAATGCACGACCGCACACCGCAAGAGTTGTAAGACAGACTCTCGCCGCAGCTAACATCAATGTCCTGCTCTGGCCTGCTCAGTCGCCAGACTTGAACCCGATTGAGCATGCATGGGATATGCTACAGAGAAGAGCTCTGCCGAATATGGAGGGTATCCAGTCGCAAGAAGACCTTTTTTTGTTGTTGCAACGAACATGGGCGGCCATTCCACAGCGTGATTTGGATGAACTCATTTTGAGTATGCCAAACCGATGTTCTTGTGTTGTTAGTGTTCGCGGTAGAAACACGGATTATTAATTGTTTAAGTTACCCAATAAAATTTTAAAGAAAACTGTTATTTCAGTCTTTTTTTCGAACTTTAATGTTAGTGGTTCAAATGTCAAAAATCCCTTTATTAGGAAAATGGCAAATTTCTTTATTAATGCAAAGGTGACTTGGTTTATCGTTACTGTGACAAACGAAAACACTTTATTTGATGAATCCTTAAAGAAAATTTTAATTAATATCAATCAGGAGAAAAGTTATTGCAAAAATATATTTTGATCCCTAGACACTTTTGATGTGTGTATTTAATTATGTATGTTGTTTTTTTTTTATTTATAAATTACAAGTTCCTTATATATATACCTAAACAAAGCACACAATTACTGCCGCCATAAGGTAAAAGGACGCATCTACATGAAGTACGAAACGGAGAAAAAAAATAAAACGTGTTTTAAAAATTAAAAAATTCGCTGTGCGAAAGGAAATAAACCTTATTACAATTTTATTATGCAAAAGTGTGTATTATTGTTTGATCT
Organism: Tholera decimalis; assembly: GCA_943138885.2. Taxonomy (NCBI): domain Eukaryota; kingdom Metazoa; phylum Arthropoda; class Insecta; order Lepidoptera; family Noctuidae; genus Tholera; species Tholera decimalis. The sequence goes on along the minus strand of OW964570.2, from coordinate 4,420,735 downwards.
TTCAGAAATTATATGAGAATTTTAATTAATTTAATTTTATGTATTAAATAACTTTTTCCTTTTCTTTTTAGTAAAAAAAATATAAGAAAGTAAGTTTTACTGCAATGAAAAGACGCTTCTGGCTAGAAACGTCCTTTCAACGTAGTATTTTTTTTAAACGCCTTTCCTACTTAGTGATGATGTGTTACCAGGTTCTAGTTAACTAAATAAAAAAGAAGCTAATAGCCATTTGCTGCTTTTCAACTTAGTAATACTAATACTCATTTAACTTAAAAACTACCTGCCCCTTGTGGGATCCCTAACAAAACATCTTATGTTATAAACTGAAGTACATTTTAACACGATAATTATCTTGTGCTAAATGAAACACAAAGTATGAGAAACTGACTTATATTCTTTATAAAAAATAACAATTACACACCTTTCCCAACATTAAGTTTTAAACTCTTAAAAAATTAATGTTTAAGTATAAATAAAACTACCTAAAATTGTACTAATTATAGTAAACATTAATAATAATTATCACAGCTTTGTAAGGAATCTCTTAAAATGAATAAATTTTCGACATAAACTTGAGTGAGATCAAACTAACACTACGACTTATAATATTTCATGAATTTTTTTCATGAAACATGTTTGAACGTTAACACAGTAATCAGAGCTTTGTATGTATATTTGTATTATAAAGAGGAAAGAAAAGCAAAAGGAAAAATTTGATTGTTTGCATTGAATTGGCTCCGAAACTACTGGACCAATTTCAAAAATTCTTTTTCCATTACAATTTTTCATTATCCCTGATGAACATATGCGATAGAATATTTTCAAAAATGTTAGGGATCCGTATGATAAAATATATTATAAAGAGGTACAATTTGTTTGTGTGAAGAGGAAGACATTTAAATCAAAACTAAGATGGTGCCAGAATAACCAAAATAAAATGAAAATGGACATCTTAGCCGAGCATCACAAATCTAAAGATTTAATACAGATAAATTGAATCCAGAACCGGGCATCCCTGTGAGTGTAGCCGGGCAACATGAATCTGCTCCCGTAGCTAACTTGTTTGTAAAACATTTTAAAATTGATTCTACTTATAATCCAACATCGCAGATATTGGATACTGAGGATTTTGTGATGGAATTAAATTTGAGATTCTCAGCGAAAAGTGTCGCTACTGTAATAAAAAGCATGGTAAGGGGCAAATCTCCAGGGTATGACTACCTCTGCCAAGAGTGCTGGCGATGTTTTACTTACTCTCTTTAAATCACTCTCATCTGCCCACCAACTTAATGAAAACGATAGTTGTACCCGTTGCATGCGCGTGCGCTCCTTGAAGGCATAAATGCAGTGCTTTACTTGCCATTCACAGATATTTTAATAAAACATTCGCACGTTTTAGATGACTTTAATTAATACTAAATAAATGAATAAACAAAATATAATAACTTAAAAACGCCTAATAGTTTATAAATAGCACCTATTTGCAAGCACACAAACATTGTTTGCCAGGCGCTGCAAATTAACGTACCTATTATTCTCAAGTCATGCCGCCCTCTACGGCAGGATTTTTGTTCGCATGTGTGCAGTACTTTTGCTATTTGTGCACAATTCGCCTACGCACACACCCATGAATGTCTAAAGCTGGGTGTTCTCTGACTCCTGCCGCATGATACCACAGACTACATAGAGATACTACGTATGTATGAGACAAACGTTCAGAAATGTTGTTCGTTGCCGTTCCGAGTAAAAATAATAGACAGAATAGGCTATTTGAATGGTTTCTAAAAACCGTCTCATATTATTTATTGGCGTATAAGGACCCTACAAATAATATTTATTTTCATATTTTATAAATATTTCGTTTAAAAAAAAAGCATTACAAAATATAGTGATTATATAAGCTGTCAAAACGCTTGTTGGACGAACAATATGACGGAGTGATGTCACACGTTTCACGTTTGTATATATAAAATAAAATAAATAAATAAATAAATAAATAAATAAATAAATATTGGGGAGCAAGTCAAATTGAGAGTTTTATGTAGTTTAATAAAGTTTCTGGCTGTAATTTACTGGAAAAAATGAGTTATAAATGGTGTGCAGTACCACGGTGCACAAATACAACGATAAAGATGCCGGAGAAGCTATTTATAACCGTTCCAAAAAATGTTAAAGTTCGTAATAAGTATTTACAACTTGCACGCAGAAATACTAAAGAAATAAAGGATAGTTCGGTAATTTTCGTCTGTCAGGATCATTTTGATGTAAGTAAACATGTTATTATTACTAACTTAAAACATTTTTACAATATAGTTATTCTTCTGTTTTAAGGTTAGATAACTGAGATGTTTTTTTGTATTATACCTGAATAGCCACAAATATTTCAATATTCAATTATATTTATTACCACTAAATACATCAACATTTATGGCTTTAAAATAACATTTAAAAATATTTCAGATTCAAAAAGATATGGCTATCAATATAATATGGGATTAAGCAACTTTAAGCAAGAGCATAATCATGGTTTCTACAAAATTTTATTGCCAGGAAGACCGCAGAGAAAGGATGAGTGATGCTAGTACTTCTAGACATGTATTTGTTTAAAAACAAAGAACCCAACTCATTCAAGAGTGCCAAGACACACTGATGCAGGAAGTGTTAAGTGAACCCAGCCCGTCTAGCACCCAACCAACTACAACACCTGTGCAAGAAGTAGTTTTAATGACAACAGGTATGTAGACATAACTAAGGATAAAAATAGGTAACTGAAAAGTGAACTGTGCGTTTGTTTGTATTTATAATTTTATTTATTTTCAGAATCACAGTCAACACAAAATAAAAGCACATGAACAGATCCTATTGTCACCAGTGAAAAGGGTACCAATTTCATTTAAAAGAAAAAGTTAATTATAGATCAAAGGCGATACGGACAAGAAAACTTTTGACTAAAGAGATTACTGTTTCATTTTCTAAGAATACTTGATAATGTGATTGTTATAGCCTGTGCACTTATTAATTTACAGGACTTGCTTATAAAAATAGAAATTAGACAAAATCTGTTGAGCAGCTTTGTTATAATGATTTCAAACAAATAGTCATACATACATGATATCAATACTTTATAAATAAGTGTTATTATTTTTTGGTAATTTATATTGCATACCAATAATAAAAGAAAGAAATCAGCCGTCTTGTTTTATTACTGTTTTCTAACTTTTAACGTTTAACTATTAAGGAATTTGGATTAATAAATACAATAATAATAGGAATCACTGATTTATTCTCATAAAAAACACAATTTTAGACATTATTTAATGATGCACTGCGCTTTAATATTGGATATATATATATTTTGCTTCCAAAAGGACCACTTGAAAAAAAGGAACACTTGTTAGTAATGTTGTTAAATGTATATTCATTGTCATTTTGGAGTAGTATGATATCAACTTTTTTTGTTTTTTTTTTAAGTCAGGGTGTACAATACAAAACTACCCTTTCTTCATATTAGTGACATATATTTTTAGTTGCACTTGAGCTTATACTTTTCAGCAACTACACCACTGAGACGGCATAACCTAAACAACACTGGCAGCAGGGTTGCCAACCGCAAAAGAAAATCCCTCGTACACATGCAGCTAAAAATCTCGTATTTTGAATTTCAAACCTCGTACATTTAGGTATTATGCATGCAAAACGTGCTAAAACCAAAATTAAGGCATATTGAATTTCTGGATTTAGGACTTTTTACTCGAAATAAACTATTGCAAGTTTCCTATTAAATAAAACATCACTTTGTGTTGTATTTCCAAAAAATCTTTATTATTAATCAATCAAGTAAAATAAAAATAAAAGAAACTAAATGTATTACTACTACTATTACTAAATTATTATGAAAATTTGCAAGGTAACTTAGTTTACATCTCTCCAAATATTAGTCAGGAACACCCACACTGTCATCGTTTTTTCTGCCGTATATTTTATCTGTTGTCATGCGGCTATACACTCCTTTTGTGGGTTCAAAATTGACACAGTTTCCTTTTGCACTCTCTGCAGCAAGAAGTGTGCCGTTCACTGTTTCCACAGTTAGCCGGTTTCTTATCTCTGTCTTTATTAAAATGACTTTACTATTATAAAATGGTGATGAAAAATGTTCGTATGGCCATATTATTAAAATCTCGTACATAATTGTACGAGGTTGATAGTGTCCTCATAACTCGTACGGAACACTCCCAGGTTATAGCTAAGATTAAGAGTGAATAGGTTACTTCTAGGCAAGCATGCTTCGTCTTCGTCCACATCATCACTTAACATCAGTTGAAATTGTGATCAAACGCAAGCCAATCAACAATAACTTAAAAAAAAAATTAGTGTAAACGCAATTATCTTATTAAACTGAGTGAAAAGTTCGGGCCAATTTCAGTTATTATTTAAATATTTATCATTTTCATTTCGCTTCGTACCTACAGCATTTGTGTCAAAGTATTTGTTTAATGAAAAATTATTGGCGCATTCATTATGCACGATGAGTGGATAAAAAAAATACCAGCATTTAAAGCAAGTAAAGTAGGTAAAAATAAATTGATTTAAACTACATTTTTACTGATATTTTAAGCTACATAATTAGGCTACCTACCACTGACTGAAATTCGGCTATATTAGGCTACTTAAGCTGTGAAAAACGGGCGACATTGACCCCCGCGTTGTTGGCAACACTGGTTTTGTGTTCGCGGGGCCTGGGAGCCATATTGCTTTTTCATGTGATGAGCATTGTTTACTATTTTGTTTACGCCAGTATATTTATAGTTTTCTTAAAAGATTTTTCATTTTAACATTTGAAAGTGTGTACATTTAACAGTTTATTACTGAGTTTCTATAATAATTGTAGTGATTTGCTTTTACTAGGTAGTGCGTTTGTTGATTTTTTTTAAAATGTTATTTGATTGTGAGGTCTGTGTTGAAAATGTGTTTATTAAAAATTAAAAATAACAAGTTCTCACAATTATCATTCAATGAAAAGATTCAAATTGTCTCTAAAGGTAGGTGTGTACCCGAGTTACAACAATTAAACCAGCAAAAAGGGAAAGTAACTCGAAAGTTTCATGTTAAAAGTATGACTGGCTGTGTGGTTGTATACACACGATTAAATTATATTGTTTTCCTTGCATATTGTTTAGTAATTCTAGTACAGTGTGGACTGATTCGGGATATTCAGATTTAAATAATTTTTATTCCGCGGCAAAGAAGCATGACCATACAGAAAAACATATGGAGGCCTGCTTAAAATTAAATACTTTTGGTAAATCTCGTATTGAAATGAGTATCAACAGTCAGTTACGATTAGATATTGAGAGGCATAATGCTAAAGTCGATCGCAATAGAAACATTTTTCAAAGGCTCATCGATGTTGTTTGCTTTCTGGGAAAACAAGAATTAGCTTTTCGCGGTCACGATGAGTCAGTATCGTCGTTGAATAGGGGTAATTATTTAGAAATAGTAGATTTATTAGCCAAGTATGACGGAGTTTTAGAAACCCATTTACAGAGTGCAAGTACCTCATTCACGGGCATGTCGAACCGTACGCAGAATGATTTGATCTCGAGCGTTGCATCTGTGATGATCGATCGCGTTAAAGCCGAAATTAAACAGTCCGATTTCGTCGCCGTCATGGTAGATGAGACTCCTGATGTTAGCGGCCGTGAACAATTAGTATTAGTTTTGAGATATTTTCGTGATTCTGAAGTAGTAGATCGATTTATCAAATATGTTGATGTCAGCGCGGATCGGACCGCTGTAACCTTGAGTTCTATAATTTTGGAAATTTTAGAAGAGTTCGATTGTGTATCCAAATTAGTTGCACAAACTTACGATGGGGCAGCAGTTTTATCCTCACAAATTAAAGGCGTGCAGGCTTTGGTGAGACAAAAATGTCCACAAGCTATGTACGTTTGGTGTTCAGCACATATATTAAATTTAGTTTTATCGAAATCGTTCGAACGAGTTGCTGAAACAAAACGCTTTTTTAGTATTATAAAATCAATCGCGGCTTTTTTTCACACCAGTACAAAGCGAATGGCCCATTACAACAACTTTGCCGATATGAAAAAGCTGCCTCGTGTCGCGGAAACAAGGTGGACATATCACTCGCGCACGGTTAATGTAATTAATAATGAGTCCACCCACCTCCTAGAATTGTTTGAAAATATGAACGAAAATACACAAGACTGGGATGGTGAAACACTGACACAAGTCAGTTCATTTTTATTTATTATGAAAGAATTTGAATTTAATTTTCTTTTAAAATCTTTCGCAGATATTTTTGCAGAAACGGATATTCTGTATGATATTTTGCAAAAAAAAACTAGTGACATCGCGTATTGTGTAACAAAGATAAAAGAGTTAGAGTCATTTTTAGAACGTTTCAGAGAGAAGTTCGAGATCTTTTATGATGCCGCCGTTCACATTACCGGACCACCTAAAAGAAAGCGCAATGTCGATGATGTAAAAATACATTATCGGCGAATTTTTGTTGAAATAATTGATAATGTAGTCAGTGAATTAAGAAATCGCTATAAAAACATTAAATATTTAAAGTTTATTGAGCTACTTTCTTGTGAGAATTTGAAAAAATATAGTGAACGTTTCCCTGAAAATGAAATCAGGGAGTTCACTAATAATTATCAGGCAAATTTTAATTTCGATAAATTGAAAAATGAATTGCGCTGTATTTATAGATCACCTCAATTTGCAAATAGTTGTGTATTTAGTATTATTCAAAATTTGTATAAGGACAATTTAAATAAAGTTTTTTCTGAAGTGTTACGATTAGCGAAATTCATTGTGACTATCCCAGCAAGCAGCGCATCGGCAGAGCGTTCATTTTCGTGTTTAAAACGTATCCACACATATTTGAGAAACACACAAAATCAACAGAGACTCACAGAACTTTCCATGATTTCTATAGAAAAGGCATTAATGATAGAATTAAAACGCAATCCAACTTTCTATGACGATATCCTAAAATCATATTTAAAAAAGGATAGGCGCATAGATTTAATTTATAAATGAATGAGTAGTATGTTTTTTTTTTACTAACCTGTTGTTTTATTATTAAGTTTATTTATATATTTGCGAATCACATGAAAATCGGCCTTTTTAAAGGCCACATCGGATATCTTCCAAGTGACGTGTTTTGTAACTATCACTCACTTGGATAAGATATTTGAGGTGGCCGAAATCTTGCGTTTACATCGGGATATAGTAACCGGAACCTTGAATATGTGAAAATTGAAGCTGACTAGGTGAGTAGTAATATCTTAGCTTATTATTTTACGTATTAGAATTTCTTCCGCCGCGACGATCGATCGCCGTTTTGTCTGCGTTGCCGTAGAAGATGTACATGAATAGTAGTACATCTAATACTTGTTCTGTTGGCATGGTTTCCGACTTAGAGATCCGTCGCGTGGCTGCGGCTATGCTTAAAATCTATAAAAGAAAAAGTTTTTGTGACCGAGTACTCCGCCGCATACCCAGTGTCATAATCCTGTGCACGCCGCTGACCCGTTGTGAAAGATAAGACCGGGGAAGCATCAGATCAGTCTTGGCCAAGGTACTTGATAATTTTCTTGATAGATATATGGCGACTCGTATCGAATTGCATGATGCACAGTTTGGGTAAAAACCTGGTCTATCTACAGAAACTGCCATACTGTCGCTTAAGCAGACTGTCCAGTACTACACGTCTAGAAAAACGCCTGTTAACGCGTGTTTTCTAGACCTTTCCAAGGCGTTTGATCTAGTGTCGTATGATTTGCTGTGGCAGAAGCTTATGAATGATACGTCCGTGGATAAGGAAGTCATATCAATACTTCGGTTCTGGTAAAACAATCAATGGTAATCAAAAAATGGTAAAAATTGTGTCAGATGGGCAGGATCGTTGTCGGATGAATATAGGCTGAATTGCGGAGTGAGCCAAGGTGGCTTGTCGTGAACCGATTGATCGTTGAGCTCTGTAGCACTTATCAGGGTTGTCACGTGGATGGAACCAGCGTTAAAAATATTAGTTATGCTGATGATATGGTGCTGCTGAGCCTTTCGATCAATGCGATGAGAAGTGTGCTTTCGATGTGTGAAAGGCACGCGGAGATCCATGGGCTTCGATACAACGCGAAAAAGAGTGAGTGAGCTACTAGTCTTGTAAGGCAGGCACAAGTTCTATCTGATTGTGCCTCAGTTAAAACTTTGTGGTATTGCATCAAAGCAAGTCACTGCTTTCATGTATCCGGGCCACTGGGTTTCTGAAGACCTAAAAGTCGGTCTGGACATTGAGTGTGAGCGTAGGGCGTTGTCTGTTCGTTAGGACTACGCTCTTTACAGTGTATTGCCATTCTTTCTACATATGCAGTCTGTGAGTTATCTACACTCAGGAGGCATACAATTTCCTGCGGGTACAGTATAATAATACGTTCAAGGTGTTGGTGGGGTTGCCGCGCTACTGCAGTGCTTCGGGCATGTTCGCCAACGCGGGAATAGACGATTTTTATGCTATCATGCGTCAACGATGCACTTCCATCATGCGCAGGGTACATGTCAGCCCCAACAGCATTCTAAATTCGGTAGCAGACAGATAAGACAGCCCTTTTTTGGGACATTGGGTACACCTACATGCCGATGTGGTGTAGTTGTTAAGTATTTTATTTTATGTTTCGGGTAGCTTCTAAGATTTGTTTGTATAATAACCCAAATGGATCTAACGTCTGAAATAAAAGATTATTTATTTATTAAAGCACGAAGGGCCGCCCGCGTTTCTCTGACTGCCTTGGACGCAACTGAAGGGCGGTATTCTAACCGCGAGCCCCACTTCACCCCATATAACTAGCAATACTAAGTAGAAAGGGCATAATTGCCACTTGCGCCTGCTTATTTTTCGTAATACTACGTTAAAAAGTCACATCTACGCAGAACAGTCTTTTCTTCTTATGACTATGCAGAAGTGTCTTTTAATTGTATGAAGAATTAAATATTTTGTAAAAAAATAAGACGTTTCTACTGAAATGCGTCTTTTCAACTTAGTGTACGTCAGAAATGTCTTTTCTATTTAGTAATATTTAATTAATATGGTAGATACGTCTTATTTAACAGTGAGATTTATAGGGTTCTGCTTAATTTATGCGAAATATAAAAATACTGGCAGATGCCATTTTTTTTTTCTGATTAAGAATATATAGATAACTCAATTTCGAAAAAAATGTTAGATGCGTCTTTTTTCCTTATGGCGGCAGATTAGACCTCTGGGGTCTGTCTTAGCATGCCATGGACTGAGATTTGATCAACGCGCTATTAACAGCTATGTTATAATTGAGTTGATGTAATGTTCTTTCAGCTTACGCTTTATGTTTGTACTATTCATTGCGTCTCTAATATCTACAGGTATTTGGTTTAATAAATTGGGTATTGTGAAAGAAGCGGTACGTCTGCCATAAAAGTTGTTTTTGCGTGGCAATAAGTGGTTTTAATTTGGCTTGTCGTGTATTAACGTCGTATTGAACTGGGATTTGAATCTCACTGTTATCAAAATGTTCTATGAGGAACAAATACTCAGTGAGCGCTAGAATAGGTAATACTTTGCAATGTTTAAATAACCCTGTGTAATTGTCTTGGTATTTATTTTTTACATAGTCAGGTACTACAAGTTTTAGCAAACGTGTTTGCAAATTATGTATTTTATCTAGGTAAGTTTTAAATGTGCGTCCATAGGAGATTATGGTGTCAGCAAGAGCTGTGTACATTTGAAGGAGGGTTCTATAATGTAGATGTGTGCATATTATTTATACCAACGACGCAGTGTTACTATACTGACCTCTATCGTGCCACAAAGCCACCAGATCCTCGTATAGTAACACGGGCGACAGAGGCGGCGCGCCCTCTCGTATGCGGCGCACTGTCTCCTTGCTCCACGCCGCCGCGCGCTCGCGACCCTCCGCGATCAGCTCGTGGTGCCAGATGTCGTGGAATGCGTTGCGGATCTGAAGAATATAATTAGTACGGTATACAATATATCGTTTGGTCATAAACGAACATAGTAAGCGAAAGAATTTATTAATTCGGCTTACCTACAATTAAACAAAACAAAAAAAAGAGTGTGGCACTCGGGGACTGCCGCGGTAAAGCTATTGCATAGCATTTTTTATCGACTTATGCAGTTATAATTATTTATTTTTGCAGTATTTTTTTTTCTTTGATATTAATTCAAGTTACACTTTTTGAGCGTGGTAACCTATAAGAAAACATTTTTTTTTTCTTTTCTATACTAATATTATAAAGCGGAAAAGATTGTTTGTTTGTTTGTTTGCTTGAACGCGCTAATCTTCGAAAGTACTGGGAGGATTTGGATGCAATTTAGTATGGAAGTAGCTTGAAGCTTGAGGAAGGTTATAGGCTACTTTTTACGCGACTGCAAAAAAGGACAGTTATGTTTTTACCATGATAGAATCTAAGGGAGCGAAGCCCCGCGTGAGTACTAGTATTGAATAAATGAGAAGTTAATATTGTTTAAAATATTTTTATTATCTTACAATACATGTAGGTTATTCAGGAATTTTTATCGTTGAAACTATAGGTTTATTAGCAGCTAGTCTACACGCATACGTCTAGTCGCATGCACACAAACACCGTGCCGAAGTCTGCCGAACTGAAACGACGTTAGACGATGCACGGCTTTCAACGCCGGACCGCTGTGCCAGTCGGAATGGGGGGTGTTAGGTTTATTTTCGTTACGGAATTTCTTGAATCGGTCGCCGCGCTCAAAGCCCGCGATAAAAGCTATGCAATAGCTTAATAAGGACTTAACAATTAAAAAAGCCCATTTTATCAAACAATGGGCGATCGTATCGCTAAAAGCGATCTTTTACAGACAACCTTTGGATGAATTTGTCGATGGTGTGCTATTCACTTATATAAAATACAAAATTAATAAACTATATACTCAAAACATATACATACATATACATATGAAAAGCTAAGACATATAACAAATTAAATAATTAATGAGGAAGATAGCGAACTTTTACAATGTTTTTAATAAAAGAAAGGGTTTGTACTTGTCTCACTGACACAGGTTACAAGATTACATTACAAGATTATTATAAAATTAGCAGTCGCGCGGTAGGTTCGTTTCCGTATCATGATAAAAACATAACCCCTTCTTTTGCGGTCGGGTAAACAGTAGCCTATACTATCCTCAAGCTTCAAGTTACATCTACACCAAATCCATCTATTTGCGATGGTCTATCGTGAAGTATAGCTCGCGCGTTGTCGTGGAGAACTGAGAAGCAATGGGAAAGAGCGATTGACCAGTCTTGGTTGTTGAATTGCGAACTTTTCCATCATTTTTTTTTTTTTTTTTTCTTCTCTTCTTTGGCAACTGAGCCGGTGTCGACTATTCTGCCAGTGTCATGTTATGACGGCAGCGAAGGTAGGCCGTCGAACTTTGTACTTTGTGGTAGCTGTTAGTTCAGCTGCAAGGACGAACACATGAGTTAAACATATAATCTACTATATACAAGTGAAGATATAGTATACTATATATATATTATAAAACACAGACTATTAACTACACAATAACTATACACATATTACGCACTACTTACATTTTAATCTCATTATCTGTTATAAATTTAGATAGGAGATTAATTAATTTAGGAGAAAAGTGGGTAAGAAGGGTATGGATGCTGGTTGGGAGAGGAATACTGCATTTGGGAAGTTTTTGGTATAAATCAAAGGATCTATTGTTTAGGGAGCAGGAGAAGAAAATGTGATCTAGGGTACCCTCAGCAAGCCCGCACTCGCACAGGGAGCTGTCACGGACATGTATTTTATGCAAGAATACTGGGCTACAACAATGTCCGAGTCTAAGTCTGCAGAGTGACGAAACAGTCTTCTTGGACAATTTAGAGAATTTAAAAAACCAGGGTTTCTTCTGAATTTCAGGTTGTATAGCGGCATAGTACTTACCTTTGGTTTTTGAGGTCGACTTCCATGTTTCAGCCCACAAGTTAAATAACTTGGGTCTGGCACCATTCTGCAAATCATAGTTCTGTGCTACGTAGTGCTTTCGATCAGCCGGATTCGATGTGGCATACTTTGCTAACGAATCAGCGCACTCATTGCCAACAATACCCGAGTGGCCGGGGATCCAGGCTATCTCGATGTCCAAGCCGCTTTGGGAGCAATCAAATAACAAGTTCTTAATATCTATAATGATTTGACTATTAATTTTGCTGTAAAGTTGATTTTGTTTTAGGGCCTGGATACTACTACGTGAATCTGAAAAAATTACTGATCTTGTTATTTGATGGGATTTTATATAGTGTATGGCTTCTAAAATACCAATACACTCCCCTGTAAATACTGATGCTTCTGGTGGACATTTAAATAATAAAGCAATTTTTGAATTTTGAAAATAAACAGCAACCCCTGTGGATTCGGTATCAGATAGTTTTGAAGCATCAGTGAAAAATAAATTCCATCCTTCCCAATACCGCTTAACAGCTGACTCAAAGTCATCTCTAGGGTTTTGGGAATTCTTTGATATGCCCAGTCCCAAAACGGCTTTGGGTTCGAAATGAATCGTTTCGTATGTGGTGGTGAAGACCGGGAGAGTTGAGTATTGACAAACTGGCGCGGAGAGGTGTTTAAGCTCTCTGTACCTGTTTATCAATAGAGGAACTGTTTTATTATTCCAATAGGGAGAGTTATTAATTGAGAGGTCAATCTGTTGTAAAATTGGGAGCAAAGGATGGGATGAAAGTGAAAAAACTTTAGTCAGAATGCGATCTGCCAGGTATTGTCTCCTAAGGTGCAGAGGAGGTTCTGCGCATTCAACTTGAAGTGCATTTATGGGAGTGGATTTCATGGCCCCAATGACAATTCTTAAACATTTTGACTGGATGCTAATCAATTTTTTAAGAGCTTCTTTGTTGCAGGGCTCTAACAAAAAGCTGCAATAATCTAAAGCACTTCTGGTCAATGCATTGTAGATCAGTTTAAGGGTGTAGGGGTGAGCTCCCCACCAAACCCCAGCCAAGGCCTTGAGAACTGATACAGATTTTTCACATTTTTTTACCACGCTGTTAATGTGATCAACTCCAGTCACCCTTGAGTCTAAAGTTACTCCCAGGAACTTGGCACTTTTCTTAACTGGGATGGTTTGTCCATCAATATTTATATCAATTGGGGGTACAGAACACTTGCGGGTAAAGATGACCGCTGTACTCTTTGGCACACTTAATGACAGACCGTGATCAAGAAGCCATTGGTTTAGTGAGGACAGAGAGATATTCATTGAAAGAGCGGCATCCTGAATGGAACTGCCACAGACCAACAAAGCAATATCGTCAGCATACTGAAGGATTTTGCAGTTGAAGTTAAGAGATGAGGGCAAGGTAGCTGTATAAATATTGTATAATGGGGGACTAAGAACAGATCCTTGAGGTAATCCTCTCCAGACAGTTCTTTGATCGGAGTCAGCCCCAGGGAATCTTAATTTAATTGTGCGGTTGGAAAATATGCTACCAATAATGCGAGAAATCCTACCCGGGATTCTCAGCTCGTGCAGCTTGTGCCTGAGATTGGGGAGGAGGACTGAATCATAGGCAGCTGATATATCCAGGAAGACAGCAACCACAGACTCATTCCTGCTGAGGGCCAGTCGGACCTCTGACGTGAGGATACCTACACTGTCAGCCGTGCCCAGACCTTTCCTAAAGCCGAACTGAGTCGCCGGGAGCAGTCTCCTGTTTTCAACCAACCACACTAACCGATTTTTAATTAAATGTTCTAAAAGTTTTAAGAGTATGGATGATAAGGCGATGGGTCTGTATGAGCAATGATCATTAGGATCTTTGCCTGGTTTTAATAATGGAATAACAACTTGAACCTTCCACTCTGTGGGAATGAAGCCGGATGTAAAGCAGAAATTAGCCAAATCCAGGTAATATTCGTGAGTTTTTGGACCCGCTTTAGAAATAAAGGAGTAAGTGAATCCATCCACTCCTGGGGCAGAGTCTCTTACATGGGATAACACGGTTTTTAGTTCGTCCAAGCTAAATGGTTTGTTCATAGGGTCGTCAGTGTTGTCTACATCTTCAATGTCAACACTGGCGTCTTCCTTAGTTGGAACATAAGCTGGAGCGATTTTAGAGAAAAACCGGTATCCCAGTTCCTCCGTGATATTATTCGAAGAGATGGGTGCTAAACTGCTCCTAAAGTGTTTAACTTTACGCCAAACTACCGAAACCGGAGTGGATGGACTCAGCGAACTACAAAATTTTGCCCAACCTTCGCGTTTTTTTCTTTTAAAGAATTTTCTGGACTTAGCTAATATCTGCTTGAAAGCAATGAGGTTGTCCAGGTTCATATCGCTATTAACTGTCTTTTCGGCCTCATTCCTGGCCCTGACCATGTTAGTGCATTCCCTATCCCACCATGGCGGGGAAGGAAGTCTACCGGAGTGGGGTTTTTTGGAAGGGAGGCAATCATCTGCTGTGGAGGAGACAGTGGAAGAAAAGGATAAAAAACACTCATGGGCATTATTCTCATTCACTTTTGGCAGGGTTGATATCCTTAAATCCAAAATTTTGGAATACAGATCCCAATCCGCTGCATTGAGTTGGTGTTTTAAAAGAGGAGGGGAAACTTTGATGGGAGTATTTTTGGAAGGGAACTCAATTATGATAGGATAGTGATCACTTCCATAGGTCATATCCAAGCGACGCCAAATGAGAAGACTAGATATATTGGGTGAACAGAATGTCAAGTCAACACAGCTATTATTCTGCCCAGGAGCAGATCTGCGTGTAGGACTACCATTATTAATGACACAGAGATTCAGGTCATTCAGTATATCAAGTAAGCCTATGCCAAAGTTATCACAAGTATCTGAACCCCAACGGTAGTGGTGACAATTAAAATCCCCCATGACCAATATTGGCCCGCTTACACTGCATAACAAGTTTTTTATAACAGGAAGATATTCAATTTTTGGGTGCGTAATATAAAAAGAAAAAATATTTATATCCTCAGCCTTAACAGCAACAACATTTAGGTTATCACCAACAAAGGTTAGAGGAATCTGGGAGAATGAAACCTTGCTATTGATGAGCAAGGCACATCCTCCATATCCATCAGGTCTATCATTACGAACACAGCTGAAACATGGTAGCCTGAAATTACTTCCAGGCAGGAGCCATGTCTCAGCTATGCCGCAGACTGATGGTTTGAACTTATTTATTAAAAAAGAGAGGTCAGACTTTTTGGTATTAATGCTTCTGATGTTCCATTGAAGGAATGTCAGGGGATGGAACATCCTGAATATAATTTAAAATCGATGTCAGCTTCAAGGCAACGTGGTCAGGTATTGTTTGAGTTGGACTGGCTAGTATTGACATTAACATATTAGTTATTAACTCTACAATATTTTTGGAGTTATCGGAGTGGCCATAGACTGGCATTGGTTGTGCAATATCTGCTGGATAGGCACAGCCATTGCCAATTGGGGAGAAGGAATAGTTTCGGGAAAGTTCTTGGTGGGCTTGCTTATTATAGCCAGGTGAAAGGGGGGTGCGGGGTTTAGGCTTTTGGAAGACCGTTTGACGGTATGATTTTTGAGTAGGGTGTATTGGGCTTGATGACTGGGATAGGGAATTACTGGTTCTTACATATTTATGAGTGGAAGACTTGGAAACATCTGCATATGATCTGGAAACAGGTGGGAAAACACGGCTTGCCTCCACATATGAGATTGACTTCTCCGCCATAAGAGCTTTGATGCTCTTTTGTCGGCCCAATTCAGGACAAGAACTATCATTTGCAAAATGGTTTCCAGTACACGAAACACAAAAGCTCAATTCCTGGGTGACTTCACATCCATCGCCTGGATGATCTGCACCACACTTATAGCATCTCGGTTTCGAGCGACAGAGAGTGCGGGTATGGCCATATCGACAACAGTGGAAACACATAATAGTAGGGTAGGTGTATCTCTCAACTGGTAGAGCAGAGAAGAAGCTGTAAACACGTTTAGGAAGCACTTGTCCGTCAAATGTGAGTACAACGGTTTGTGTAGGCTTCCATTCCGTCACACCAGAAGAGGACACCCTACGGCTCATCCTTCTGGTCTTTATGACAGCCCCACACCCTTCTGGGACTTGGATGTTTTTAATTATGTCTTCATCAGACCATTCTACTGGAATATCTCTAACAATACCCATTCTAGAGATATTGTATTGTGGAATTGTTGCAATGTAATTATGTTGGGTAAGTATTTTGTTGTTGAGAAAACTGTTTGCATCCTGATGCGACTTAAACTCAACCGATACGCGATTTCTGCCAATACGTTTGATCCCATCAAGACGTATGTTATTCACATTATTCATTGTCAAAAACATACCAAACTTAACAGGTTGTAGCACAGTACCTGATGTCTGTTGATCTTTCAGTGATACATGGACAATGTAGGGTGGATTATCTCTCACTGTGTATAAATATCGACCAATTGTACTTTTCGGAACCTTTAATTTTGTATCAGACACAGTGGGAGGTGAACCAGCGGTCCTTTTACGACTGGCGGTCTGCGTATCCATATTTAGGTCTTGGGTGGGTATTCCTATATCATGGGGGAGGGTAATAGTAAGACCCGGGGAGAGGTCAAATAGTTTATCAGGGGGGTCAGGATCAGGTGGTTTGTTGGAACTCATTTTAGGTAATTATGGTAGTCAAAAATAGATAAAATAGCAAACAAAAAGGACAAATACAACTAACTACAAACCTTAAACCCTTAAACACACACACAAAGACCTGTTTCGACCTGGATTCACACTAAAATAACACCAAAATCGAAAAAAATCTTAGCACTAACAAAAGCACGTGTTAAGCCTTCACCACTACCAACAAAAGTCTTTTCCATCATTGTTTGCAATTCTTGGCAATGGACACCTGCCGTCACTGTTATGCCATTCGGTAAGAAGCTGTGATGTACAAGTCCGACCATCATCTTCGTATGAGTAATCTTTTTTTTAGTGCACTGATTAGGTGCTGTACCCCGGGTACTAAAAACGAATTTAAGTTGATATTAAATTAACACAGCTTTCGAATAAAATTTATTTGAATATCGAATTGCGCGTCAATCCACAGATAATTAAATCTGAAAATTCTGGTTATAGAATATCAAAGTACATAGGTACTACATGGGTACTACCTATTATTATACATATTTAGTCTTCGACAATAGACTTGTTTCTTCTTTATTTATTTTATTGAAGGTTATACTAAAAACTATAAATAAAATGAATTATGGTTGAATTATGACCAACAGACATCTGGAAGTGTAATAGTAGTAAAACCACACACAGTTATCTGAATGTTTCTTTACTTACTTCTACATTGTACACTATGCAATGAATTTTGACACAGTTTTCACCCATTAAAAGAGTTATAAAACAGAAAGTTTTGTGCATATAATTTGAGCGAAGCGTCAATAAAAAGGGTTGCGGGTTCGAATTCCACCCACTCCACTATTACAGTGAACCCACTCCATACATTATTTAGCTGAGTCGGCAACCAACATTGCTGGTTCACTTTAAAAATAATTACAGATAAGCCCTGCTAAGATAGTCACCTAAAAGGTGCCTAGTATTGATGTGGGTATGCCATGGGCGTATACCAAGCATGCCTATAGTATAAAAAGACACAAACAGTGCTAAAAGTCATGAAATCAGGTGAAATAAATGATAAATAAATAAAAAAAATTGGCCAAGTGCGAGTCAGACTCGCCCGTGAAGGGTTCCATAGTAACTATAATAATATAATATGTAATATGTATATTTATTTGACGAATAAAAAGAAACCTTAAAAATTTCTTAAAACTAGCTTATTTACATTTTTACTACGCTAAATAACTTTGTTTTTCATAGTGTTTGTATGAATTACAAAGTTATATTTGCGGTTTTAGAAAATATACTGTATCTCAAAAACTGCTGACCCGATTTCGTTCAAACCAATTTTGGTTGAAAGTTTACATTAAGATCTACAGACATATATTTTTTTTTTTTCACTCTATTATTATAGAAGTTAGAGGGGGGAGGACACACATTTTACCACTTTGGAAGCTTATATCTTTTAAACGATTGACTTTATGAAAAAGTGGTTTTAGAAACCCTTATATCATTTTTAAAGACCTTTCTATACATACCACACACGCATAGGTTTCATGAAAAAAAAATATTTTTAGTTCTAGTTCCATGTATGGGGACCCCCCTTTATTTTAAATATTTTTTTTTTGTTTTTCTTAAAATCGGAAAGCGGTTCACAGAATACATCTACCTACTCAGTTTCACATGTATAGTCTTAATAGTTTAAGAATAAAATGGCTGTGACATACGGACGGACAGACAGACAGACAGACAGACAGACGGACAAACATATCGAAACTATAAGGGTTCCGTTTTTTGCCATTCGGCTACGGAACCCTAAAAAGAAAACTAGCAATGTGGGTAGAATTCACATTACTAGCAATATTGTTAACCCCTCCAACTAAGCTAAATATGCTTGTGTCTGGAGTGGGCTCACGGCAATCGTGTAATGGGTGGGGGTTGAACCCGCGACCTCTCGATCACAAGTCCGACACCTTAGCCTTTAGGCTATTGACGCTTGACATGCACAGCTGTTGCCAGTCACTAGTAGTAAACAACAATACAAATGAGACATACCCTTTGAACAGTATCCACTGTAGTTTGGACGGCATCACTAACTCTGGACTTGCTGTTGTCTGCAGCAGTTTTAGCAGCTACCTGATTAAATACATGTGAAATAAGTGCTTATAGATAGCAGACAAAGTTTAAAAGTATTGTGTAAAATTAATTATGTAACTAAAGATGATTAAAAGGAGAAAATATTAAAAGGAGATAATATTATTATTAAGACAAATGGCGATGCAACATCGTTATATGGTGGACATCGCACCCACACGCACAAAACGTTTTGGGAACACTTTCATTGTGCGTATGGCTAAGGAGTGGAATTCTCTGCCGGAGTCTGTGTTTCCTGATCGCTATAACCTGGGGGTCTTTAAGTCAAGAGTGAATAGGTTTCTTCTAGGTAATCATGCTCCATCTTCAACCACTTCATAACTTACCATCAGGTGAGATGGTGGTCCAATGCGAACCTATTACGAATAAAAAAAAAATAACCACTGCAGTTGAATAATAGAGGATCACACCCACTATGGCCATCAATTAGGACCAGCTAAACTAGTCTGGAAAGGCCTGGCTAATCGGCTTCCAAAGAATGACAGAGTAACTAGTTGAGAAAACATGCCTAACCATTGCTTTTAACAGTACAATAAATGATGCTAGATGTTTTCCTGACTTTAGATAGATACATAGGTAATGAAATAAAAAACTTTTTAGCAAAAAATAGAACCGACTTCCATATAAAAACACTACAAAGGTAAAAATAACTTTAATTTCGCAAGGCGGTGTCAAAAACGAAAATATATACAAAACTAAAGACACCGCCTTCCGAAATTAAAGTTATTTTTGCCTTTGTAGTGTTTTTATATGGAAGTCGGTTCTATTTTTTGCTAAAAAGTTTTTTTCACGCTTTTTAGTGGGTCGGTTTGTAATTTATCTAGTTACAAAAGCCAAAATGTCAACTACTTATCACCTTTTACAAAATATTGCTTTTCCCGGTGCAGAGCCATTAATTTTTGAGGAGTTCTCCTGGTACATCACCTTCAGCTCTACTTCACCATATGCATTGTGACGAGCATAAAGTGCTTAACATCCATATTCAAGTAATCTAATCGCAATCAACGAAATACTTATTATTGAGTAGTTTCGGTGGCCATCTGGGATCTTCATCATCAGTTCCACTTCCTCAAATGGTGCTTTTCGAGAGCAACTGCACAAGCTACTATAAGAAATACCCAAAACGCTATAGGTGTGCCTATAATATTTGAAGATTTCCCTCGATTTCTCCAGGATCCCATCATCAGATCCTGATTTCGTAACAATGGGACCAACTAGAAACTATACCCATTCTAATTCAAAAAGAATTTTTCAAATCGGTCCAGCCGTCTCCGAGATATGAGGTAACATACATAAAAAAAAAAAAAAAAAAAAAAAGTTCAAGACGAATTGTAAACCTCCTTTTTTTGAAGTCGGTTAAAAATAATGATGTTTATTTTGTAAATAGGTTACAAAAAATTAAACTTTCACACATCATTTTTTTTTTCATGAATGTAAACTAGATGAGGCCATAGAATATAGTTTATTGTACATCATAATTTTATAGCATTTTAACATTTTAATTTTTTTTTATAAAACATTGTTTAACCCATATTTATAATGGTGGCTTATCGCTGATAGCAATATCTTCAGACCTAAACTGTTATTTGCTGGTTATATTCACAAGAAGTGCTTTGTTTAGTATTTGTTACAAAACAAATAGATGTTCATTATTATCAGAATAAGTGCACTATTGAACAAGGTAACCCTGCAATGTTAGTTGTAAAGTGGATTAATAATAAATATAAAAATCTTTAACAAAAAACTACTTGATAGCTTATTATACAAACTCAAAGTATAACATGCATGTAACCAAAAGTATGATGGGTGTGAATGTTAATGAATGGAGAGGTAGACAAAGGCCAAATGTATGGATCGTGTGAGGAATATCATGAAAGAAAAAAAAGTAAATAATGCTGTGACATCTGACAGAGGAGAATGGAAAAACAAAACAAATTGTAGCAACCCTAAGTAACTGGACAAGGGAATGAAGATGAGGATAGAAACTTTAAGTATAGGGATTATTATTTAAATGTGTCCAAAATATGTTTTTCAGGCAAAAATAGCCAGTTAATGGAAGAATGAAGGAGGGGAGAGACCAACAATAGCAAAAGCAACTGAGGTAGATCAAGAAGACAAGACAAGTAAGGAAAGGACTGGCTTGCACAAAATGACAGAATAGTTAGGCAAATGTGTACAAAAGAAAATAGATAAGTTGTCTAGCCAACATAAATTCTTAGAAACAAATATCTAGTTGGTTTTTATTTTAATTGTGAATAACCAACTTTTACCCAGCAACTAGTTTTTGTATTCTGCAATTTCATACTCATAATGAAATACTGATTGGTTTAAAATAAACAATAGTTTAATATAAATAATAGTTTAACCTTGACTACCTAATTGAGGAATTGCTGAATATTGTATGAATAAGTTAGGTATGTATGTATATTAGCCACTGGAAGATAATAGTTTCCTGTGAGGAAATTAAAATAATACTTTTTATAGCATAAACTGATGTCATGAGACTAAAATTTATGGTGATTGGTGTTGTAGAATGATATAAATAAATGAATTACATAAGTCCATGGTCATTAGCAGGTAAAGTAGGGCAATGACATTTCATTGTCATAACAAAAACAAACGGATCGGCGTCTGAAACAGACTTCTGTGAAAAACTTTCAATTTCAGAATTTTGCTAAAAAAATGACGTGAATAACCGACGCACTTTCGCGCGAAACTACCAGGACATCAGAAGTTAGCAAGAGTTACTTACATGCAATGCTTCGAGTTTTTCACCAGCTCTGTGCTTCAGTTCATCCATGTCAGAGCGTCACGAGCCGAGGAGGGTCAGCGTTAACCGCTCAAACTGTTAAATCACATCCAAAACCTTAACCTTTGGACACAGTTCGGCCTAAATATTTGCAGTCCCAAAATAGACTGAGTGTCACAATAAACACATACACGAACTCATTTTGTCACAAAACTTAATAGTATAATTTACTTTTACTATAGTCTGCTACAGTAGTTACGTCGAAAAACCGCTTATAGTTACGTAAAATCAAAATTATTACCTTAACCAAACATAACCTCTATTTATTGTTTGACAGTTGCATTTTGCATAATTTGACAGATTGGCATATGATTGTGACGTTAATAACGTTCCATTTCACAAAGCAAACCGCGTAGATGAAACAAAACTTATTTAATGAACAAAAATGCAAACAATTTTTATTTAAATTCACTTCAATAAACTTATACAAAAATCCAATATTAATGATTAACTGCTAGACTATTTTGGTAATGCAATCTGCAAGAAAATTTAAGGAAACATGGAACGGTTTTTCTGTTGGCCTTGATAGGTAACTGCTTGATAGGTAATTCATATTATTAGGTGGGCAGGGTGGGCAGTTATAATCTATATACTTATAATAAATCTGTAGAGAGGTCAATTCTGTACATGAAATATATTTCCAAAATAACTATCAGGGGGTGATTAAGGATCGATACTCATGCCAAAAATGCAATCAGTTAAATTTTTGTCTGTCTGTCTGTCTGTCTGTCTGTCTGTCTGTCTGTATAACCGTTATAGAAACAAAAACTACTCGACGGATTTTAACGAAACTTGGTACAATTATTTTTCATACTCCTGAGCGGGTTATAGTATACTTTTCATCACGCTACAATCAATAGGAGCAGAGCAGTGAAGGGAAATGTTGGGAAAACGGGAGAAGTTACTCCATTTTTTAAGCTTCCGTCGCGTGTGCAACCTTAATGGTTAAAGCTACACAAATCATTTCATGACGGAAATGTTCTCCTTAAAATTATATAAAAAATATCCCACGACAGCATATGTCTAACTTTTATGGTTGACTCACAATAACACGTGTAACTCCCGATAGCTTAGCAGTTCGAAGCTTTCTGATTATAATATTTGTCTACTCTTACGTTTATAACACTCTCAGTCACCCCTAATTGAAAAAGTTAACATTATTAACTATTCCATAAAAAAATTGGCCAAGTGCGAGTCAGACTCGCCCATGAAGGGTTCCGTAGTAACTATAATATAATATGCAAATTTATTTGACAAAAAAAAAACCTTACAAATTTCTTAAAACTAGCTTATTTTTTTTTTACAACTGCGCCAAATAAATTTGTTTTGAAATAAAACCTTACAAATTTCTTAAAACTGGCTTTTTTCATTTTTTACAACTGCGCCGAATAAATTTGTTTTTCATAGTGTTTGTATGAATTACAAAGTTATATTTGCGGTTTTAGAAAATATGCTGTATCTCAAAAACTGCTTAACTGATTTCGTTCAAACTAATTTTGCTTGAAAGTTTATATTAAGATCTACAGACATATATTTTTTTTAGATTTTTCACTCCATTATTATAGAAGTTAGAGGTTGTGTCCGCCACACACACATTTTACCACTTTGGAAGCTTATATCTTTTAAACGATTGACTTTATGGAAAAGTGGTTTTAGAAACCCCGATGTCGTTTTTAAAGAACTGTCTATAGATACCACACATGCATCGATTTCATGAAAAAAAATATTTTCAGGTTTAGTTCCATGTATGGGGAGCCCCCCTTTATTTTAAATATTTTTTAATTTTTTTCTCAAAATCGGAAAGCGGTTCACAGAATACATCTACCTATCAAGTTTCACATGTATAGTCCTAATAGTTTCGGAATAAAATTGCTCTGACAGACGGACGGACGGACAGACAGACAGACAGACAGACGGACAGACATGTCGAAACTATAGAGATTCCGTTTATTGCCATTCGGCTACGAAACCGTAAAAAGAATCATATAAATCGGTATAGAAACACCAAAGTTATACGTCTGTTATACATGAAATACGCTTATAATAATAAGCCATCGCGCGTGAATACTGAATCATGCTATAAGGATTATTTTTGAGAATCGGTCGCCGCGCTCGACGCGTCTCGCGGTCGAAGCGTTCTCTAGGTACTTAAGCCTCATGTGAACGTGATCTAAACAATATTACCAATACATTAACTTACGCTGACGGAGTCGCGGGCACAGCTATATTGTATCATTACGCTAAGGCCAATAGGAGCGGAGCGCCAATGAAGAATGCTTCAAAATCGGGGTTAAATTTAACGTTAGCCCAAAGTAACTATTCCACGCGGACGAAGTCGCGGGCAAAAGCTAGTACTTAATATTACTTTTCATCCCCCCATCTCGGAAAAAGTGTTTTTGCTCTTCGATATCCGAGTGCAAAAGCCGTTTTTATCGGCTAGAGGATAAAGTAAGTTGAATTTAGAACATCGTGTGTAGTACCTAAGTTTGTGAATTCAAAACATCATTAAACCTATTTACTTCTACCTCCATGGGGCCGAATTTATCATACAACTGTTTTTAATTTGTTAGAAACTCAGACTCTGGAACCTTCTTGGTGTACTTACTTTTTTTAATTTGCTTTGCGCGCCATTTTTTTGCATTTCGTCATTTCCTCGCTGAGGTGGGATGAAAAGTTACGTGTTGCACTCGAGTGCAAAGATTTTTCACCTCGTGCTCTTTTTATTCCCTCGCTAACGCTCAGGATTCTAATGTTTGAATCACTCGCTGCACTCGTGATTCAATTTTAGAATCCTTCGCTTGCTCGGTCATCAAAATTGAGCACGCGGTTAAAAAGCAACTTTGCACTCTTGTATAACAAATAACTATTTCAACACAATATTCCATAATATTGTGTTCTCTAAAACTCATTACTGATAGGTAGATACTCATTACCCACTGTTTATAATCTAACAATTAAGTGGCTTAAAACTTTTTACCAAAAAATTAAACCGACTCCCAAAAAACACTGCAAAGTGAAAAATAACTTTAATTTCGGTAGTCGGTGTCTTTAGTTTTGTTTTTTCGTTTTTGGCACCGAATTCCGAAATTAAAGTTATTTTTCACTTTGCAGTGTTTTTTGGGAGTCGGTTTAATTTTTTGGTAAAAAGTTTTTATTTCACTCTTTTTAGTTGGATGATTTTTAATTTACCTAGTTACAAGAGCCTAAATGTCAACTACTTATAACCTTTTACAAAATATTGCTTTTCCCAATGGTGGGCCGTTAATTGTTGAGGAGTTCTCCTGGTACTTCACCATCAGCTCTACATCACCATATGCATTGTGACGAGCATAAAGTGCTTAACATCCATATTCAGGTAATCGAATCGCAATCCACTCAATACTTATTATTGAGTAGTTTCGGCGGCCATCTGTGGTCTTCATCATCAGTTCCACTTCCCCAAATGGTACTTTTTGAGAGCAACTGCACAAGTTACTATAAGAAATACCCAAAACGCCATAGGTGTGCCTATAATATTTGAAGAGTTCCCTCGATTTCTCCAGAATCCCATCATCAGATCCTGACTTTGGTGATAATGGTACCAATTTCGACGTATACCCATTTGAACAAAAAAATAATTTTCCAAATCGGTTCAGCCGTCTTCGAGTACTCGATGATCATACATAAAAAAAAAAAAAAAAATGTACGCGTCGAATTGATAACCTCCTCTTTTTGTCGTCGGTTGAAAACGAGAATAAACCTTTGTAGTCGGGTAAAAATAAGATCAGCGCCTTATTCAATTTACGTACTACATACAATTTCTTTTCTTTATATTTCTATTTGCAATCGGTGGTCCGACGTTAAGCGATTTTTTATGAGATGCGTGACAAACTGCATTACACATAGGTATTTAAAGTTTAAAATACACTATTTTTTTGCGGTAACTAGCAAGTTTAAATTTTAAAATAGCTAGTTACCGCAAAATAGTATATTTGAAACGACGTCCTATATTCACATAATTATACGACATTAAAGACTCTCAGTTGTATAACGGTCTTAGTCATATTTCACCTTGGCTGGACCGACACAATTTATCAACTATTTATTTTGCACATACCAACTAAACTACTTAAACAACAAACTAAAAGCTGTACACCGGAGGCAAACAATCATAAGTCACATTAAGCTAATTATTCAGTGTAGGTACATGAGGGGTTAAGTCTCAATTCACGTATGTCACAATTGTATGAAATTCCAAGTGAAATTTTATTTGTTTATACTTATAAACAAATTAACCTACCTAATAACCTACTTAGGTTAATAGGTAGTTTTTATTACAAAAAGATATTAATAATTAAAATATAATTAATGAATGGAATGAGTGAGGAGTCCATGGTGCCCGAGGCTGTTGACCGCTTCCCCTCAATTACAGCGATGAGGGGAACAACAAGGGGCTCCTAGGCGTAGTGAAGCAGCGATGCGGAAAGTGGTGTCGTCGAACAAAGTGCCTAGATTTGAGGACGGTAGAGCATGTAACCAAAGACCTGATTCCCACTTTCCCACAGCCAGCAGCCGAGCACACTCAGCAGAAGTAGCAGACGTGGTTAGTAAATTATTCAGAACTACTCTGCAGAGCGGCTCATCCCACCGCCTCTGGGAAAATGGTATAACAGGTAGGTCAGAATTCGGACAAGCGAGATTCCAGGCATCAATAGCCTCAGTGAAGCACGGCACATTAAAATCAAGCAGTGTGGAAGCCAAGATATTCCTGATTAATTTATCAGTGCTGTGGACCGAGGAAATGAAAGCCGGTAAACTAACACTAGAAATTTTGCGGATTCCGAGCCCTCCCATGCGGATGGGAAGAGAGGCTTGGGCCCAAGCTCGGTCATCCAAAGCCACATTCAAAATTAAGGACAAAGTTCGTCTGATAATTTGATCCATTTGAACTAAAAGTTGATGGTGCTTCCACAAATGGAAATCACGAAAAGAGTATGTTAATTTAGGGCCAAAACAGCAGAAACGAATTATAGTGATGGCCGAGTGCATATTGATTTGGAGCAATCTTTCCGAAACGTCATTGAATTTATTAATTTGTTCTGCAATAAAGTCGGGAAAGGAAGTATCAAAGATTGGAGAACCAAGAAGACGGAAAGAACTTTTCCCAATAATTTGAATTCCAGGTGCTATTTCATTAAATTTAGAGAGGGTCAGTAGTCTGTCAGTCTTATCTGTTAAAAATAATTCACATTCAAAGGTCTGCTAAAATATTTTCTACATCACCTCCCAAGGTTCCGTCGTCAAGATACCAAACATTGAATTTAGAATTTAGCTTTCGAATTATTGGGTGAATAGCTAAACTGAAAATCACTGGCCCGAGAGGGTCACCTTGTTGACAGCCAACAGCTGATTCTAATAGATTGACTCGAAACAATCATTTGGATGGAAAGAGTAGGTAATTTTTTGTGTTTTCTGTCAATATAGGCATGTACCGTATCTGCCACCATATGTGTGTCTTTTTAATAAAAAATAGTTCAATAACTTTCAACTGGGGAAACTTTAAGTAGGAAAAACATGCACATGACAACACAAATATTCTTATTTTGCCCATAACCATATTAAGTATTCTGTACCATAACAGTTATCTGTTCAGTCATATGTACAATTTCTGATCCTGGTATGTTTTTAGTTGCCCAGATTCAAATGCCTGAAGCTATTTCGTTTCCACCCCTTTGAGCTTTAGTTTCATCCCACATAAAGCAAAATGCAGAACTGTCAAAACCATCATAAAAAGTGTAATTTAATGTCCAAAGTTTTCGCTTATAGAAATTAACTCCATTTGTTAAAAAAGGAGTTGGTAAATATTTTTGCAGGTCTGCAGCTAATACTCTGTGTTTAATATTATATTTTGCTTCCGTCATATCCTGGGCTTTATGTTTATATCTATTATCAGCTTCAATTAAATGTAAAACTTTTTCTATTTCCAGCAGTTGTTTTTCAGGGCCATCCTCCATCCCTTTAAGCTTTGCTAAAAACATATCACAATCATCACAAGTATTTTGACTTAGAATACGTTCGTTTTTTATAATTGAGCGACATAGAAGCTTAAGTCCAGATGAGATTGTATACCTCTGAAGTGATCTGGACTTAAAACATATTACCGAATTCTAAAGATTGCAGTTTTTTTTTTATAATTTGACTTAAAATAGTTTACCACTAAGTACCTAGATCTTAAAAATGTTTGTTTCAATGACATTATAAAGTGAATATCGGAAAAAAAATGGACTTAGGATACTAATGCTTCCGGTATACAGCATCAAAATAGGTATACTTACGTCTTCAACGTTGTCAACTGGAAACGTACCCAACTTTGGCCAAAGTTATAGCCGGCCCTTGGGTCATGATGAGAAGCCTCAACCAACTTCTCGAAATTTCTTAAAAATGACTGTGAGCACAAGAGCCGTAGGCAGGGCCGAGCCGTCCCTATGTGCGAAGTGTGCGGCACACACAGGCGCCAAGGCAGAAGGGGCGCCGGATGTAATGCCAGCATTAATTATGGAAATTATTTTTTAAAACTACAAATTTATTCTTTATAATTGAGTAGGACGTACAAACAGTGTAAAGTTAAACCACAGGCGTGAGTATTGTCTTTGGAGACCCCAAAACAATACTCACGCCTCGCGCCTGTGGAAAAAATCTTAGGCGCTTCATAGATTTTGCACACAGGCGCTGTCTTTGAGTATTGAGTATTGAGTCTTAGGTCAGCGCGGCCCTAGCCGCAGTGCCGAGAATTTCGACCCCAAACGGTTTTAAATACCTATAAGTGCCTGTAGTAAATTAAACCATTCCGCAATACATTATGGCTTTATTCATTTAAAATTTCACATGTACAATTATAAGTAATGAGAAGTATTTGTGTTCGATGTCATTTGAGACGTAGGTAGTAAACTAGCCAGTTCGATAGAGGTTGCATATCACCTCATTCTCCCCCCATTAAGAAGTGACATAGTCTTGAAGATAAGACGGAGGGTGTCGCTCTCTTGCTGAACGGCGCGGTGCAGAACCTTGTACGTTAGTAGGATCTAGAGTAATACTAACAGGTTGGTTCGTCGGAATACTAGTTGGTTCATCATTTATTTGAAATTCTGGTTCATCCGACTCAGCAGAAAGCCAGCTGGAGTCAGATCCTGTTTCGCGATCTTCAGCGTCAGAATATAAAGTATTTCCCAACGGCGCTAAGTGACGATTCGAAACTACCATCTCGCGGCCATTTTGACATCTTATGTGGGAGTGTAGAGGGTTGGTCTCGACTAGTTCTACTTCCTCGACAATTGGGTCATACTTACTTTTTCTAACATTATATTATAACAGTGCTCTCTCTGCCTCCGTAAGCCACGTCGGCATTGAATGTCCATTTGAAGATCTGCGGGGATGGGTGAACATTCGTTCGTGAGGTGTACATCCAGTTGCTGTGCACAATAAAGATCGTATGGAGTGTAGTGACTGTTCGAGGACCGTTTCCCAGCGGTTAATCGGCAAATTCATTGACTTTAGCGAGAGTTGTATAGTTTTCCAAATAATGCCATTGTATCGCTCAGTTTGGCCATTACCTTGGGGGTTATATGGCGTGGTATAGCTAGTAGCTACGCCAATTCCGTGCAGAAAATTTTTCAGATCAGCTGATACAAATGCGGTTCCTCTATCAGAATGTACGTAGGTTGGTGTACCAAATATTGCAAATAATTGTTTTAGCTTTTTTTTAACAGTTTCGGAACTTAGGTCAGAACAGGGAAACGCAAAGGGAAATCTGGAGTACTCATCTATTATAGTAAGCATGTAACGGTTTCCAGTTACACTTGGCAGTGGACCCTTGAAGTCTATTCCAATCCTTTCAAATGGAGCAGTCGCCTTGATCAATGTGCCCTTTGTTCTAAGAAATCTAGGTTTAATTTCAGCACAGACAGTGCATGATCCCGTAATTCGCCTGACATCATCGACTGAGTATGGTAAATTTTTAGCTCTTACCCAGTGAACCATTCGAGTTATACCGGGATGGCACAAATTCTTATGTAATTCAAAAAGATTGTCGGTGATTGATTGAGTTGATGCTGTTATATTTGCACGTGAGAGGGCATCAGCTACTATGTTGTCCTTGCCTGGACGATATATAATATCAAATCTATAATTAGAAAGTTCCAGGCGCCATCGTTGAATCTTATCATTTTTAATTTTAGAGTTGTGTTTCTGATCAAACATAAAAGATACTGATTTCTGATCAGTTATCAGTTGAAATGTTTTACCCATTAGAAATTGCCGCCATTTCTTTATACTTTCTACAATAGCTGCAGCTTCCTTCTCTATTGCTGAATGATTACGTTCATGAGTGCTTAGGGTTCTGGAGAAAAACGCTACTGGTCTCCCTTCTTGGGTAAGAGCAGCAGCTATGGCGTGATCAGATGCGTCTGTTTCTACAGTGAGTTGTATTTTAGGGTCAATAACATTGATAGCTGACTTTGATATTTCTGCCTTTAGCGATTGAAATGCTTGTATAGCTTCGGGAATCAATGGAAATTTATCTGATTTTGCAAGCAATCTTATTTTGTCTGAAAATTTTGGGATCCATTTCGAATAGTGTGCGAAAACACCCATGGTCCTTCGAAGAGAGGCCCGGTCATTAGGTATCGGCATATCCAAAAGAGGTTGGAGACGCCCAGGATCTGGCTTGATTATGTTGTTGCAGATATTATGACCTAGCAAATTTATCTCTGTTTTCGAAAATTCGCTTTTCTGTAAGTTCAAAGTAAGATTATAGCGAGTAGCAACTTTTTGAAAAGAGCTTAATTTTGTGTCATGGTCATTTTGATCATAGCCACATATTGTAATGTCATCTAGATAGGTATACACGCCTTGTAAACGTTCTTTCTGTATGATGGAATTAATAGCTCGTTGAAAAGCTGCAACGCCATTTGTGACACCGAATGGTATACGTCGAAATTGATATAGATTTCCGCATGCTTCAAAGGCGGTATATGGTTTTTCACCTTCTAAAATTGGAATTTGATGGTAAGCGCTACTTAAATCAATTTTGCTAAAGACTTTATGCTTGGCTACTTTAGAAATGAGTTCATCCAATAATGGCAGAGGATAAGCATCTAGTTCGGTGTATCTGTTTATTGTTTGAGAATAGTCAATAACCATTGTTTTTTTGTGATGTTCACTAGATGTAACAAGAACTTGGGCTCTCCACGGTGAAAGACTCGGTTCAATAATTTTATCATGAAGAAGTTTTTGTATTTCAGCTTCGATAAACTGAGAATCTAAATCAGAGTGTCGTCTGGACTTAATAGCGATTGGTTTCTTGAAAGGTAATAAATTTGTAAATAAGCTTACTGGTTCGATGTTAGCTTCTGACAGAGCACATAGCTTGAGTGTTGGTTTGGATCCACCGAATTGCATTTCTAAGGCTTTGTGGTTCTGCAAGATATCGTGTCCGAGTATGATATCTGAACAAAGTCCATCCATAATCATGAGAGTGGCGTTGATAGTTTGGTTTTGTAAAGTAATTCTCAAAGGGCATGATCCATTCACTTGCATACATAAGTTAGACGTTGCCATTGTAATCCTTTGCTTGCAGGGAGTGATATTCAGATTATACAGACTAACAAGACGCTGATCAATAAAACTTGCTGTGCTGCCAGTGTCAATTAGTGCTCTTGCTGTAAACTTTCCGTTTATGAGAACTGGTGTGGTGGCTCTGTTTAGATCTGTTGCCGACAATATACAAGAAAAAGTATGTGTTGATGTGGCCATAGCGTGTTTGGCATGATCTTCGTCTTGTGTTTCGCTTGCTGCTACTCGGGGGCTTTTGCTAAGACAGACTTTAGAGTAGTGTCCCTTTTTTCCACAATTTGTGCAAATAGTGTAAGAAGCTGGGCCCTCGGAGCGCTGTTGATGACGCTGATTTCCGCAGTAATAACATATTTCATATTTTCTTAGTTTTCTTGCAGCAGCGGTAGTGTTATCGTTAGTGGTGTAATTTACAACTGGCGTTAGCTCTTGTCGGTAATTATCATTTTGAATTTGAGCCATTTCTAAAGACCGTGCTTGTTCATATGCTTTAGCTAAAGTAAGTGTGCTGTTTTCTAAAAGCCGTTGACGTATTCCCGGTGACGATAGCCCTGCGATAAAGGCGTCTCGAACATATTCGCTCTCATTTTGCTCAGCGGTAACTGATTTAAAATTACAATTCTTCGAATACAACTTAAGCGTTTGAATATACTGATCAATCGACTCTCCCGGTTGCTGTTGTCGCTTGGCTAAACGATATCGTGAGTACACTTCGTTTACCGGTTTTATGAATAGCTCATCTAGTTTCTTTATCGCTATGTCATATTCTTTCGATTCACTAATGCAAGTGTAAAGGAGCGGCGATAAGTGGTTAACTAGCAGCTGGTACTTGCAATCTGTACTTACTGAAGTTCCTTTTGATTCTATAGCATGTAGAAAATTGTTGAATGTTTGTTTCCAGTGGATCCATATTGATGATTGGTCTGAGCTTATTGTTGGATCCGCTTCGAACCTTTCGGGTTTTAGATATTTTTCCATTATTTTTAAATGAATAAATTGTAGTAAATTAAACCATTCCGCAATACATTATGGCTTTATTCATTTAAAATTTCACATGTACAATTATAAGTAATGACAAGTATTTGTGTTCGATGTCATTTGAGACGTAGGTAGTAAACCAGCCAGTTCGATAGAGGTTGCATATCACCTCAGTGCCTATAGATAACACTGAGATTTTGTAAAAAAAACATATTAAGGTCAGGCGGCGCAAGTGCGCCGACAGGCGCGCTTACCGTAAGCGCGCCTACCATAAAAATAATGAAAACTACAGATATAATACAACTAACGACATCTTACATCCATGCAACATACTCAAACACAGTCCCACTTCACAATCGCAGATGCCTCTGTTCACCATTACTTGATGTATCCACCATTTTAGTTTTAGTGTCATTTAAACCTGTTACCAGAGATGAGGACGTGTTATTTATCCCCTTAAATCTTCAAATATTTTATGTGTTGTGGCAAACCAATGAAGCAAGTACAGAAATTAGGTGTTTTTCTTTAAATCTATGGCTGTATTTTAGTCCTAGGTAGTGAAATAAATATTTTTTTATAGAAATTAAAAAAGTACCCTCAAAATAATCAAGTGAGGCAAGTGCGCCTACGTTTTTAGTAGTATGGCGCACTTCCCCCGAGCCAGAAGTCGTCAACTTTTATGATTCAGTTATTTTATTACCCAACGGCCTCTGTGCTGTCTTGTGCTGAGAAGGTGTTGGGTGATAGGTGGTAAAAGCTTCGTATCAAGTCTATAAACTATTTTTAAATAAGTAATTTTGTTTATTTTTTCTTAGGATTTTTTTTTCGGGGCGCTATAATTATATAAGTCGTTGATCGTAAGTGTTAACAGTAAAACCCTAGTACTTGTCAATTCCTTTGTTCCTTAGTTTATGCACGTGTCAGAAATGGAAGTTATATAGATATAAATATATCTATTTATTACGTATTTACCGATTAATTACCTATTAATCGGTATTACCATGATTACTAGGTGTTTTATAGAAATAATTAGTAGTCTGTATAGCAATATCAGTTTATTAATTTACCACCGGTTCGGAAGGATCTATGGAGAAGAGCCGGCAAGAAACTCCACAGTTACTCTTTTCAAAACATAATTCATTTTCACATAAACATCAATTCACTATATGTACTTTACAATATTACCACAATGTGATTACTATCGTTATAACTTTAGCTTTATTTACTTGTGTATCTACTATTTCATTACTCCATTACATATTATATAAGTCAAGTTATTTATAGAATTAATACCAAATGTTCATTAAATTATCACACAATTATCAATTAATAACACTGTCACATTAAAGTAACAAATACAAAATAATTAATTTATATTCAAATACAATAGCAATACGATAGGATTTTTATACCAATTCTACACATAAAAATATTAATAAAAGTTAGAAACAACACAAGTTCACTTAACTTAGGTCCGTTCGGTGTGACTGCTCCAGAGCGACTGAGTGACTGACTGTGTCTAGAACGACTGAGCGGCGGCTTTTATACACAGTGGTAAACAAGTGACGTCATATCGTACGATTTTAAAACAGATTTGTTAACCTTTGTATTTTAACATTAAACTATGATTAAATGATATAAAAATACAGTAAATATGTTGAAATTAATTAGTTCAATTACATATTAGTCTTACGATGACGGAATTAGTAAACAAGCAATGTTATTTTTTAAATAACGTTTAAATATTCTGTTATACAAGACAACAATGAAAGAACAGTTTAAACTCTTATCTTATAAATAGGTTTCGTAATAGTGTTTACAATGTTTTGATAATAAATAGTTAAATTTTGTGTATCACATGTTAAAAAGGTTATAATTATTATAGTGATATTTTAATTTGTGTTCAATTAAAGAAATAAACTTGAGTTAATGTAATAAACCAACTGAAATTATTTGAATAATCCATCACACGCTTAGGTGTGCCTAATCGAAAGCGATAATCGAAGACTAGCTACTTTTGAAAATTATCGATCCGGCTGTTATCATTCAACATCAGTCTTTAAGTCATGTCAAAGACCTTTAGGCTTCCTGAACAACTCTGACCCTAGGTTGCCCACAGATCTCTCGACAAGAAAAAGTAGTTGGATAGTTACTACAAATGGTCGTAAAATTATTATCTTTTACAGATGTTTCATACTTATCAAAGAAAAACCGATAAACCTTCTTGGTCTAGATAAACTTTATGTCAGGCAGTTGACGCTGTCCGATCAGGCCTATCTGGATATGAATCAGCTAAAACTTATGGTATACCTCGTAAAACAATCATGGATCATGTAACGGGTCGAAGGGGCTAAAAATCTTTCACACAAGGTAGGCCTTGTCAGCCGAAATTGAAATAGACTTAGCTTAATATCTACATATGATGGAAAAGCATAAAGGAAATTGTAATTTTACGTAATGCATAAAATATGATTTGATTAATTAAAGATATCCATTATTCTAGCCAAACATTTTTATTTAAATACAGCA
Organism: Tholera decimalis; assembly: GCA_943138885.2. Lineage (NCBI taxonomy): Eukaryota > Metazoa > Arthropoda > Insecta > Lepidoptera > Noctuidae > Tholera > Tholera decimalis. The sequence goes on along the minus strand of OW964570.2, from coordinate 4,385,950 downwards.
GTTATTTACCTTTTTTAAAAAGAACAGCATTTAAGGTTTAGAATCCCTGATTACTAGTCTATGGCGCACTTGCCCCAAATTTGTTATGGAAGCTGTAGTAGCCTATAGGACGAGTACACTAAAAAGAAACCAACAGTAATGCGTTTATTTGTTTATATTCTATTAAGTAAATTATCGGTTTTTCTGGTCACGTACGATTTTAGCGTTATTATTTAGATAGGCGCACTTACCCCGTTTCCAGGGCAAGTGCGCCTATATCCATGTTTTCCAATTTAATAGAAAATCTCGTTAAGATATTGATAGAACTAATTGAATCGACGTTTCTTGCAGCTACAACATTCCAAATATTGACAATTTAATAAATATTCACTCATAAGTCAGCATTCAAAAAAAATATTATGCATCGAAATCATCTATGCAAAAAGAATGGCGCTCTTGCCCCGCCCGACCTTATGTGGAATTGTACGCAACGCTACTAGAGCTGAACACTTCTCTAAGTGACGTACTCACTATACCTACAATTGTTTATGATTTTTGTGTGTTTACGTCGAAGTCCCTAATAAATAAATTAATTAATACATCTACGCCGTTTGAGATTTTCCACAGCTGCAGCAGAAGCGGTTGGCCCACAAAGTACTATAATACTTGGGTTGGCCACTTGTTTCAAAATATGGATACTGCAGCAACTACGCGCAGAAAATCTGTGATTGAAACAAAATTACAACAAATGGGCTAGACAACGATTAGGCTATTGCTTCCTACCTTAGCGGAGACTAGCTGTCGTCGCGAGGCTCAACATAGCCTGATGGCTAAGGTGTTGGCTTTATGATCGAGAGGTCGCCGGATCAAACCCCACCCATTACACTAATTGCCGTGAAACCACGTCAAGCATATTTAGCTTAGTTGGAGCGGTTAACAAGATTTCTAGTAAATACCTAATATGAATTCTACCCACATAGCTAGAACTATGTGCGCGCAAAGGCAATTTAAATGAACGACAATGGGTGTAATTTACCTGAAATAAATGAATTTATTATATGAATGTACTTGTTAAATTATATTATGACACCCTTGTGGAAAATGAGACAATTCACCGTTTAGTGCAGCCCATATGCGCTAGTCTCCAATTAGTTAATTAATGACTTGAAGCAACTTTAGTCTTTCAAAGCCATCGCGAGTCCTTTTCCTTCCGACTAAAATCTCCCAAAGAATCCATCACCAGTTCAACTACCCATTTCTTCTCGAATAAAACTAACGCAATGACGACGAAATATAAAATCAAGGCAATAAATACTAATAAGTATGTAGTCGTTCGTATTTTACTGCTATGGGCCTGTAATACACCTATACGACCAATGATACTTTTTGTATAAATATAATATCATTGTATACGATAATATTTTTGCGTTGAGTTACGTGTGGTCAGATTCTGATTTATCACTAATACAGTTTTGTAGGCTCCGTTTTTTACCAATCTATTTTATGTTGATATTACGTAGTTTTTTACATCTCGATGAATTATGTGCAAAGAGAAACAGAAGGTTGTTATGATAGCCAGCATCAGCCATTGTGTAGAATAACGGTAAACAATTTCGATTGAAAATGACAGTTTTTTATAGCGATATCTTTACTACAATAAGTTTAACAAATAAGATTAGTTCTGGTGGAGGTCATTATCAAGTGGGATCACATTTTCTGTACTATCGGCGCTGTCCGGCGCGTGTTCGGCTTCTGGTATCCCTGCAAGCACTTTGTCTATCCAAAGGCGGCTGTAGGCTACCTGAAAAACATAGATGCAATCAGTTTATGCCTTACTTATTATGAGCTCCTAGTATTAATATATACCTGACTCTTCTATGTACTACCCAGAAGTAGTTTTTGCACAATTTATGTTGATCCATCTATCTACATAGACTATTTGACATGATAGTGGAAAACAACAGCTTTTTCTCAATGAATAAGAGTATTCGCTGGCATATCAATGGTGATATGATATAGTATAATACTTGTAACATAACCTTCATAGTTGTCCATCTAACAGTTTTGGAAACTGAAGGTGGCTTGAACGATAATCGAAGACTGGCTGACTGTTTTTATGCATTATTAATTTATCACCTACTAATTTCCACACTTCTTGTCAGTATTAGCTGTTATTAAAACCCGAAAAATAATTATAATGAAAAATTACCTTAGCAAATACTCCTGGCTTGGACTTGTAGGCGCATTCTTCAGTTCCGGAAAACAATGCTATGCCGTATAGCGTGCCGGCGCGATTCAGACCACTAAAAAGTACTGCCGGGTCACCTGTGTCACCCTGGTATCAAAACATTGAAACTACTGTTACTTTCCTCGGTCAAGGTATCTTTGAATTTGGCAAGGAAAAAGGCCAATCAGAATAGAGGAAAATACAATTAAAAGCGACGTAGTTTCAGAGTCTTACGATCGAAATCGTGTGAAAAAGTAATTAGAAACAGGTACACGAGAGTGAAAGAGGAAAGCTTCTGCCGAGGTGGTATAGGTAGTAAGTGATCTCAAGCAGACAGGACAGTAATAATGAAGTAAGTACTAACAGCACACAACGCAACGCCTTTTATGATGCTCTGTAGGCAGATATTGTCGTGTTGCAAGTGATAGTCATTCCCGTAGATACGGCGACATTGCGGTTTAGGTACCTCTTTCACAATCATCCGCCGCAACTCTTGATTTTCGCCTTCGCGTATTTGTCCAGTCACCTATCAAACCGTTTCAAACGTATTAGAATTAGAACAACTTCTTGCTAGTTTCTAGTATCCTAGTACTAATAGATTAGAAGTAACGTAACACTTGATCCTTTTGACACGTGCGATGGATGAATCAGTGAGAACTCTCTTGAACTCGGTTGAAATTATTACTAATTAAAACTGTGTTTTAATCGGTACACGATGTTTCTCTATCATGTTACGAAATGTAAGGTTACTGGCCTCTATCCACTGTAATCGTAGTTGGAGTGACAAAGATAGATAGATAGATTATATTATTTTTTGCGAAGACAGTGATGGGTTTCGCATCTAGGTGGCCTTGGCAAAGTTTCAAACAGCTCACAGTCTAACACTTTTCAAACATGGTTACCTGGTACCCACGGAAGTAGATACCAGATTGATGCTCCACAAAACAATAGAGAAAGTTTTGAAATTCAATTTTGCTCCAATAACTTGTCCATAATGTAAATTAGTCAATTTTAAGAATATTCGAATTCTTTGTTTTTGATTTTGAGGCCTTAAACCGTCCATCTTAAATTAGAATTTTAGATTCTCATTAAAAAAAAAAAAACATTTATTTTATAATAAAAATTGTATTACCACAGAACCGTATCCAGTGACCACAGTCTCTCCAAACATCGGTGGCATTTCAGTATCAGGAAGTGCTAGTGCCACAGGTTGCATTCTGTTATTTGGAGTTATCGGCAGATTCACCTGTAACACCAGGATAGCATACATTTAAGGTGTAGTAGTTGCTTCAAACTTAGATTTTAGGTCACTACTTGAGCCACTTGTTATGCTGTTTTTTCCTTATGCGTCAACATGCTGACATACATATTTACATAGCGCGAAACCTTTAAAATACCTAACAGTCTTTGAATTATATAAATGTTTCGTCGCTCGGTAGTACTTATATTACGCCAGTATTATACGCATTGCTTTTAAATTAATTGTCAAGAAACCTTGTGTTACCTTGACCATGGCTAGATTATGTTCAGGGTAGTATTGGTCCATCCTATATTCAGGGTGCCTCTTGATATCCACTACCGACAGAATTCTTCCGCCGAAGTCTCGGAACACAGAACCCATTCGAACCGACACTTCTTCGTTAGTTACGCTGTTGAAAATCATAATAACATAATATTTTATTTACATTCGAGCAGTAATATTAGGTATTATTTGAGCTAAGGAATGATTTCATGCAATTTCAAAATGATCTCTTTGCCCTTATGTGACTCTTGTTGTTGCAACAAAGGCATGGAGGAAAATCACTCAACATCATCTCTGCCTATAAACGTTTATTTATTTTCGTTCATTCATGACTAAAGATAAAAGAAAAATATTATTTCAGAAATCACTATGTAAGACTAGCTGTCTTGATGAGTTAGTTGATATTAGACAAATACGGTTAGGAAATAAACTACGATTACCTAACTACGTCAGTTACCTAGTCTCCAAAAACTCACCGGAGTATTTGCGCGAATTTGACTTTCTCAAGCAACCTCTTCATCGTTTATGTTATCCGAAGAACATTATTGTTATTCATTTCGATTTCTAAAGAATAAGAACTTACTAATCAAAGCATTGCGCTGCAGTAAGAATCCATTGTCTTCCAACTATCGCTCCACCACACCAATGCTTTCCATGCAGTCTGAAAAAAGGGAGTTATAATAATAATTAAAAATGTGTGATGACTGATGATGCAAATTTTGAAAACAAATCTAGGCAGATCAACCAGAATTTCTTACCTCACAGACACAGTATATGGATAATCTTCTAGACAAACTAATCCAGTCTCAGTTGTTAGTCTTTTTCTCCTTACGTGTGAGAGATCTTCCTCCATCTTAGGCGGAAATTCACATTCTAAATCTGTCCTCCTTGTGGTAGGATCTGGATAAAACAAGTGAATTACCTCTTACAGTCTTCGCATCTCCTAGTACCAGTGAACTTTTATAACAAACGTCATGCATAAAAAATGACCACGGAAAAACTAGGTTAAAACATAGGTTCTGAAGCCAGATTAAAACGCTGAAATGATTAAAAAAAAGTAAAAAATTAAAAATATTTTTTTAATATACATAATTGCACGCGATTGTTCCTATCTGGCTATTATTTTCTTTTTTAGGATTACGAAGCAGAATCGCAAAAAGATGCCCAAGTGTTTGTATAAACTTGTGACAAAGTAATATTTGCGTTTCTTTTTTAATGTGCTTCGTAACTCTAAAAAAAAGTAATAAATGTGCTTTATCTCAAAAACTGCTATACATATATCTCGTTCAAACCAATTCCCGTTGAAAATTTTCATTGAGATCTACAGCTTAAAATATTCATTTTAGATTTACCTATCACTCTATTATTTTAAAAGTTTCAGGATCTATTCAGTTCACAGTACCCATAAATGATAAATGACCATAGAAATAATGTAAATGACCTTTATTTTGCAAATTGGTTATTAACACTTTTATGAGTAATTTGTTTCGTAAATTTAAACTAGATAAGACGGGTGTTTCCTAACTGACTACCCTGAGAAGAAACACCGAAACAAACTCAGGGGTCCATCTCTTTTAAAGTCCATACAATCTATACTGGTAAAAATATATGGGAACCTTGTAGGTTACCGTCTGAGGCGATCTTTTGAGGAAAATTGCTCACAGATTTGAGTGGGCCTGTCCATACAGTGCAAGCATTTGTCAGATGACGTATAGCTCAACTTGAACAAGGAGCTTAACGATTTGACGAACAATACCAATATCGCTAAGCATATCTATACATATAAAAATAAACCATGTTACGAAGCTAATTAATATCTCCCATCCACTCTGAATAAAGTATTCATAAAAATATGTTTGTTATCTTGAATATTACATGTTCGCCCTCTATAGTAAGTACATTATTTCATCCAGAAGCCAGAAAATCTGGCATAAGTTTTGCCAAAGGGTATCATCGTGTTACCCGACTACTGGTTTGTGGAGGTCAGAAATCGTTGTTAAAAGGCTAAGCAGACGTTGATGAATAGATAATCTATTTTCAAACATAAGTAATATCAATTGTTACAAAAGTAGAATTCTTCTTACCACTTCTTACAAATAAATTAATATTACAGACTATGACTACAGTAATGGTTAATGATTGGGGGCACAGCATTTCTTTTATACTCTAAAAAACTTCACGAATCTATCTGTACATTTTGGAGATTTACACACGATGAAAATTAGCAAAAGGCAAAGAGAAACTAACGTTTTCAGTCATTCTAATCGTAAGTGTATGAATAGTACTTAATTCAAAACATAAATGGTGATTAAGTAACAATGTATTGTTCGTTGCACAATAGCGAAAAATTTACAAAACAAACATTGAAAATTAACTTCAAGCCTCAAGACTCTTCATTTGGTAATAGCATGATCGTCTACATCAATTTATGATTTCTTAGTATCAATCAGAAATTATGTACTTGTGGTAATTTATGTTTCTAAGGTTTCATAATCTTCTTAGCCTTTTCTCAACTATCAATATAGTCAGAATTCAGTCTGACTTGACCCCATTCCGCAAAACCGTATCAGGATTCAATTCTCCTATCCCCAGAATTTACAGGCTTCTTAATAATGCGATGAATCAATAGACATTTTTTCCACAACACTTAAAAAAATCAAGCACCGAGTTCACCAAAATTAAATAATCTACCGTACTGTTTTTCTTTTTATGTCTACTGTATTTATAAACTACAAACTAGTTGTTAGCGTTATTTCTGCACTAGTATTATATTCTATTGATGTTATAATTTTGTTTTTGCATGCTGTGTCTATCGCGTCATATTGTACACTATGTTTGTAACATATTGCATGTAATATAAGGATAAACAGTGTAACAATTGTAGTAAGTCCGCCTTTGTACATTTTTGTGTTGCATAAAGTTTTAATAAATAAATAAATAGGCCAATGAATAAATATAGTTGAGAAAAGGCTTCGGTTAGACTTTTAAGTCTAACCTCCACAGTAACTGGGTAACACGATACCCCTTGGCAAGATTAGTGCCAGATTTTCTGGCTTCTGACTACCCGTAACGCCAACGACTGCCAAAGATGTACAAATGACTGCCTGGAACCTTAAACCTTGGACCCGTGCGGCTGTTATTATTTAGCAGGAGCTTCTCATTAGGTTTTAAAGGCTTGACATATACCTAAGTACCTATTCATTTTTTAAACGACTTCCAAAAAGGAGGAAGTTCTCTATTCGTCTTGTATTTTTTTAAATATATGTATGTTCAGCGATTATTCGAAGACGGCTGACCCGACTTAGAAAATTCTTTTTTGTTTGAAAGGGTATAATTTCTAGTTGATCTCATTGTCATCAAGTCAGGATCTGATGATGGGCTCCTGGAGAAATCGAGGGAAATCTTCAAATATTATAGACATACCTATAGCGATTTAAGTATTTTTTTATAGTAACTTGTGCAGTTCCTTTCGAAAAGCACTATTTGGTGTAGTGGAACTGATGATGAAGACCACAGATAGTCACCGGATCTACTCATTAAAAAGTATTTCATGGGTTCCGAATTTCCGATTCAATTACTTGAATATGGTTACTAAGCACAATATACTCGTCACAATACACATGGTGAAGCGAAGCTGACGGTGAAGTACCTGGAGAATTCCTCAATATATATAAAAGCACTGCATCTAGAAAAGCAATATTTTGTAAAACTTTATGAGTTATTACATTTAGGCTGACATTTAGGCTTTTGTAACTAGGTAAATTACAAACCGGCCAACTAAAAAGCTAACTAACCCCTAAAATATAAAATTGCCGATTTGTACTGAAATATTAAAACACGTTTTTTCTAAACTGCATCATACTTGTCGGCGCCACGTCGGCCTTGTCAAATTACTCAACGTTAAACTGCGCGCCCCACTTCCGGTACCTTTGCACTTCCGTCGGCACATGACTTATAGGGCGTGCCAAGCGCGGATCCACCGTTGTGGGCATGATGGGCATGCCCACAACCCTAATAGACTTGTGACGTCACACTTTCACGGTCTATTGAGATCGAAAGGCTGATGATAAGCCTTGAAAAAACCGGCCATGCACGTATCGGCTCACGCGCAGTGTAAAGTTCCGTAGTTTACTACAACGCCAAGTACGAGTCTATTAGCGAATTAAGTCTCTCCTGGTGCTTCTCACTAGCTGGTCATCGTTACTTACGACTCCTGAGACAACATCAAGATAGGTATCTATTTACTAGTCTAGTATGCCTATATTGTCTTACTGGCTACTAGAAACGAAGAAAAAACAATACCTATTTTCGTCCCTATTTCCAGATCATTTGTGGTTGGGTCTCCTCACTTTCCTGCGCCAGAACAGTCTGTCTTAGGTTGTCGTTTTAGGCAATTGGGATTTCTCGAGGTCTCTGTTTATCTGTGACCACCAGGTCAACGGTGGGCGGCCTCCCCCTGCCACGTTTTTGTTCCGGCAGTTTTAGGGCAATATTTCCAACGTCGTCTCGTCCTCTGGCGTCTTTTGAAATGACCATACCAGCGTAGTCGATTCTCCGTTATTTTGTCAGCGATGGTGCAACTTTAAAGCTGTCTCGTATTATACACTCGTTTCGTATTTTAACATGACTAGTTACACCTCCCGCCCACCTAAGCATCTTCAATTCGTTGGTATGTACTTTTTATTTATGCGTCTTTTTGACTGTCTAGCATTCGGTACCGTGGAGTAACGCCGGGCACACTGCCGTTATGTATACTTTCCCCTTGGTTTTTATTGGGATACGGGGATCACAAAACAAAGGTTAGTGAGCCACTTCAGCTATGCGGCGCTGACTCTGTGAGTGACGTCAGCGTCTACGTTTGCATCTCTTGTTAACATAGGAGCCTAGACATTTAAATTGGTTTACTGTGGGTATGGGTGTCGTACCAAATGTGAATAGTCTCTGGAGTAGTGTTTGCGCTGAAAGGATATTTTAGATACTCAGTTTTACTTCTGATAAGTCTCAGGCTGTACTTTTCCAGGGTTTGCTTCCATATGTTCGTCGTTCCTGCAGATGTAGGTCATTGTAGTTAATTCTATATTTTCCGTCTTGATTCTAACTACCTGTCTAGCATCCGTGGTTGACATGGATGCTGTGAAGTCAAACTGGTTTGGAGATATTACACAGATCTTGTTGAGACGGTTGTTTATGATTCGTTCTCATATTTTGAGTGTGTAAACGGTCCATTATATACTTTTATAGTTTTCGCACTGCGCAGCATCGCCCTTGTTTTTAACCGACTTCAAAAAAAGGAGGTTTACAATTCGTCTTAATTTTTTTTTTTTTTTTTTTTTTTTTTTTTTTTATGTATGTTACCTTATAACTCGGAGACGGCTGGACCGATTTGAAAAATTCTTTTTGCGTTTGAATAGGTATAGTTTCTAGTTGGTCCCATTGTTACGAAATCAGGATCTGATGATGGGATCCTGGAGAAATCGAGGGAACTCTTCAAATATTATAGGCACACCTATAGCGTTTTGGGTATTTCTTATAGTACCTTGAGCAGTTGCTTCCGAAAAGTACCATTTGGGGAAGTTGAACTGATGATGAAGACCACAGATGGCCACTGAAACTCCTCAATAATAAGTAGTTCGTGGATTGCGATTCCATTACTTGAGTACGGATGTTAAACACTTTATGCTCGTCACAATACATATGGTGATGTAGAGTTGATGGTCAAGTACCAGGAGAACTCCTCAAAAATTAACGGCTATGCATCGGGAAAAGCAATATTTTGTAAAAGGTGATAAGTTGTTGACATTATGGCTTTTGTAACTAGATAAATGACAAACCGACCCACTAAAAAGCGTGAAAAAAAAATTTTTTGCAAAAAATAGAACCGACTTCCATATCAAAACACTACAAAGGCAAAAATAACTTTAATTTCGGAAGGCGGTGTCTTTAGTTTTATATATATTTTCGTTTTTGACACCGACTTCCGAAATTAAAGTTATTTTTGCCTTTGTAGTGTTTTGATATGGAAGTCGGTTCTATTTTTTGCTAAAATTTTTTTTTGTAGAACGGCAGTAGATAGCTCGGGCGCCAATATTCTAGAATACGATTTGTAATCATGACGATATATCATAGCTTAGCTAACCAAGCTTCAGTTACTGGGTCTAGTCTTTTCCGTCTGGACCTATGTCTTTGCGGCTTTTCATTTTACTCATCTTGTCCTCATTTATAGTTGGTATTGGACCATGAGTGGGTGCACATGGCGGTGAATCTTCGTTTCGAAATTCTTCCTCCAATAGCTTTAGTATTCGAACCATCTCTCGTTAATGTCTGTGTTTTTTTGTTAGTAATTACTTGTGGTCCTTAAATTTCATTTATTTATTTACTTTTATGTTCATGGATGCTCTATGTTTGCGTTTTGTTAATTTCAGTATTTCGTCCGCATTTTTAGCACTCTTCACTTTCGTAGATCGTTTGATTGCTTTTGGTGACCTCTTGATTCTCTCTGACCTATATATTGATCTCTTTTGGTGATCTTTTGCATCCTGCTTAGCCACTTTATATCGGTCCTTATCTTCCTCTAATTTAGAACTCTGCTGCTGTTCTTAAAAATATATTTTTATTCACAGGGGTCTCTTTGATTCTGACATTTGGAGACTCCTAGGATCCCTACCGCTTTTGTCTTGTACCAGGTTTCAAACTTAGACCAGATATCATTTGTGTTGTCATAACTTACTTCCAAATCGGTCTCCAGATAATTTTTATCACGCTCATTAGTTCATGTATTGGTTATGGGAAGAAAATCCTGAAATAAATGATTATATTATTATTATTAGTGTCTCCCCTGGACCATCCAGCTATCTCCACTTAGTTTTTCGTGTTCTATCAACCATATTTTTTGTAGGTTTGGTGCAGCTCGTACACAGACACGAGTATGCGAAGGTGAGATGTAAATTCATCACCAGGTATTACTTTACAGTCTTTAAACTTTCGTTTGACGGTCTTGTCAGACATGATAAAGTCTATCTTATATTACGACTTGATTGTGACGCTCTACCCGCACATTAGTAAGTGATTAAGTGTTCTGGTTTCTTTTGAAATTCGCGTTTATTAGTGTAAGTGCGTCTTTCTGCAAATTCTAGTAGGTATTTCTTCTCGTTGTTTGTTTAACTCGCCCATCCCAAACCCACCATGTACATGATCTCCTGTGATATCCCTGGTATGCCCACGTGTCCATTCAGGTCGCCCCCCCCCCCCCCCTATAAATAATCTTGTATTCATTTGCTGAAATGCTCTGGGTGAGGTCGTACATGTCTTCCCAGATTTGTGCCTTTTCTATTCTGTGCATCCTGTTTGAAGTGTATAGGCTGATATGATATTGGTTATTTGTAGATCATCCAGAGCATGTTTAACGAAAATGATTACTTCCATTCCTAAGGCCTAAGTTCTGATGCGCGTAAAAAAGGAAATAACAAATTCAAAAGTCTAGTCGAGCGAATTTGTACTCCAACTCGCACTTGGCCGCTTTTCGGGTGGTTGTGCCCACAACCTTTTTTGAGGGCTGGATCCGCCCCTGGGGCGTGCACACGCAAGTGAGGGGCATTCGATCGTTGGCTCTCGAGCCGAGCGGACCTCTGATTGTATTTCGTGTTTTATTTGAGTTACATTATCGAGCAGTGATTTGTGAAGTGCTTAAATAATTGTATTTAAATAATGTGTAAATAAAATGTAATGAGTCATCACGATGGTTTCATTCCGGACTACGCCTTTCATCTTACATACTTATGGTCAAAATATTTACCCTCAGTATCTATACATTGTTGCCACCTAATTGGAAGGTTATTTATGCCTTTGCGATAGAATTTTTGGAACCTATAGGTGAAGCAAAGCATGAAAGCAGGCGGCCTCTTGGGAAGAAAATATATCCTCGTAGAAAATTGTCCAAATAAAAATAAATAAAGACAAATGGAGCAAGATCTGGCGAGTATAGAGAATGACGTATGGTTTCTAAATGCAGCTCCTGTAGACTTACAACGGTTTCTCGTGCAGTGTGACGTCTTGCGTTATATGAAACAATAGTTGTGAAGTAAAAATCTGTTGCTATTGCCAGACCAGACCTGAGAAAGTTATAGTGAATAACACAATGAATAGACCACCAAACAGTTACTATTACATTTTTATTGGTAAGCTTTGACGTAGGGCACTGTTGCGGCGTTTGACCTGGGTTTAGACTTTAGCCATTGCATTTTCGCTTTAAGTTATCGTAAAGAATCCACTTTTCGTCACACGTCACAATTCGATCCAACATCTTTCTTTTCTGTAACGATTGAACAAGGCAGCAATCTGCAGAAAGTCTCTCCAGATGAGTCAAATCATGAGACACCCATTTTTCATATTTACTTTTATTTATCTTTGATGATTTGATGCAAATGCGTCAATATTGTAGGTAAGGTACCGTTAAACCATGCCGCTAATTTCTGAGTAGTTTGACTAGGAGGCTTTTACCATCTCCTTCAGTTCAGTATTATTCACCTATTTGGACGGTCTTCCACGTGGTTCGTTCGTTTGAAGTTTTCATTTATCATTACGAAAGCGTTTACTCGTACACCAAAAACGCTCGGTTTGTTCATGAGCAGTCTTCTCTCAAAACGCAGCATTGATGTTGCGACTTTGCGAGCCGTTTCTGCCGCGTTGTTAATGTTTAAATACGAGTTTCAACGCGAAACTAATTCGCGTTGAAACTCGTATTTAAACATTACTCAGATTTTCTAAGTATTCATATTTCTGCCTTTGCTGAATAAAAAAAAACAATCAAAAGTTGAAAATCAAATTTCTCACAATTTTTAACCGACTTGAAAAAAAGGAGGTTTACAATATTCGTCTTGAACTTTTTTTTTTTTTATGTATGTTACCTCATAACTCGGAGATGGCTGGACCGATTTGGAAAATGTTTTTTTTGTTCGAAAGGTCATACTTTTTAGTTGGTCCCATTGTTACGAAATCAGGATCTGATGATGGGATCCTGGAGAAATTGAGGGAACTCTTCAAATATTATAGGCACACCTATAGCGTTTTGGGTATTTCTTATAGTACCTTGAGCAGTTGCTTTCGAAAAGTACCATTTGGGGAAGTTGAACTGATGATGAAGAACACAGATGGCCACTTAAACTACTCAATAATAAGTATTTCGTGGTATGCGATTCGATTACTTGAGTACGGATGTTAAACACTTTATGCTCGTCGGAATACATACGAGTATGGTGATGTAGAGCTGATGGTCAAGTACCAGGAGAACTCCTCAAAAATTAACAGCTATGCATCGGGAAAAGAAACATTTTGTAAAAGGTGATAAGTTGTTGACATTATGGCTTTTGTAACTAGATAAATTACAAACCGACCCACTAAAAAGCGTGAAAAAAATTTTTTAACAAAAAATAGAACTGACGTCCATATCAAAACACTACAAAGCTAAAAATAGCTTTAATTTCGGAAGGCGGTGTGAAAAAAACAGAAAATCCAAAACCAATAACACCGACTACCGAAATTAAAGTTATTTTTAGCTTTGTAGTGTTTTGATATGGAAGTCGGTTCTATTTTTTGTTAATTTTTTTTTTTTAAACCAGACCTCCTAAATATCATGTGAAAAAGTTTCACTCGAAAATCTCACAGCTTGAAGGTTTTATGTAAATTCAAAGTACCTACCTATCTAAGTATTACTAAAACGGCAATTTCATATTAAAACCTCTATTATGTACCTAGTTACAGCCATGAAACCAGTCAGTTTAAACTAGATGGTCTATCTCAGAACCAATCAGTACATTTTTATCTACTCAATGAGTCTTATTTTGAAAATGATTACTTATAAGTTATAAGTAATACTAATAATGAAAAAGCCTTTGTGTTTTTTGTCAAAGGTTAAATCATCACGAATAGAGGTGCAGGCTTCTACATTTAAATATCAGAATTCCATGTGATGTGCTAAGCAGGCGCTACATATACAACTTAATAGTTTCTTTGATTTTTCTATATCTTTGATTACATGTGCGCCTGGTCTGATACTACGAACTGCTGACCTTTTTGATGAACAAAGTTTTTATTATTTCATAAAAAAACATTTGTAACCCATAATAACAGATTGCTGGTAGTTCCAATTCTATACCTAGATAATTTTTAATGTATATTTTGCTATTTTTAACCGACTTCTAAAAAAGGAGGAGGTTCTCAATTCGGATGTTTGTATTTTTTTTTTATGTTTGTCCGCGCATAACTCCGTCACTTGCTAACCGTTTTGAAAAATTCTTATCTTGTTAGAAAGGGTATACTTCCCAAATGGTCCCATGAAAATTTTATCGAAATAGGACAGGCCGTTTCCGAAAAATCAACAAAAGTCTAAAAAAATATTTATGTTGATGATCTTTTCGTTTACTCTGCATTGCGTTTTTTGTTCGCGCATAACTCCGTCATTTACGAACCGATTTGGAAAATTCACTAACCCACTAAAAAGCACGAAAATAAAAACTTTTTTGCAAAAAATAAAATAGACTTCCATATCAAAACACTACAAAGCCAAAAATAATTTTAATTTCGGTAGTCGGTGTTATTGGTTTTGTATTTTCTTTTTTTTCACACCGCCTTCCGAAATTAAAATTATTTTTGGCTTTGCAAAAAAGTTTTATTAATGTTTTGGGTAACCAAGATTAGAATGATTAGAATTTTTAAGTAACTTATTTATGAAAAAATATGTATGCAAAACTAGGTGTTAGAGAATAGAGATAGCTGAATTTGATAATCAGGATATACCTATAAGATGGTTTTTTTAAAGGACACATTTTACTTAATTTTTACATTCAAGAAGCTATGATTTTCACCCTAATTTGAAAAGGTGACTTGATAATCTATACTTCTATACTAATATTATAAAGCTGAAGAGTTTGTTTGTTTGTTTGTTTGCTTGAACGCGCTAATCTCAGGAACTACGGTTCTGATTTGAAAAATTCTTTCAGTGTTAGATAGCCCATTTATCGAGGAAGGCTATAGGCTATATATCATCACGCTAAGACCAATAGGAGCGCAGCACTAATGAAGAATGTTTAAAAATCGGGGGATTATTTTTCCACGCGGACGAAGTCGCGGGCGGAAGCTAGTACTTGATAATTATAAACTTTGACATTTTACTACTTAATTTAAAATTAATATAAGTAGGTACTTTCATTCTACATTTGAACTTATAAAGATCTATCTACGAGTATAACTTTTGAATACAATTGTTTCTTCCATTAGATACCTTTTATTAGGTGGTTGAATGGACTATTAAACTTTGTTATCTTATATTTTCTGTCCTTTTTTCCATTGTATTTAACACCTGCATGTTGAAGATGTTTGCAGTTGACTACATTTAGTGGACCTTTGAGTTTGTGCTTAGTTCAATCTGTTCAAGGCATTTCTTTTAGCTATGAATCAATTTATTAAGTTATTTCAGGTGATCTTAGTCATTTTTGCAGTGCAATGCTATTCTCGTAGCTGTCAAGAACAGGATAGCAGCGGCCACAGCGACTATGATTCTGAAAATGAAGTCACTAATGAGCTTAATGATATCGAATCTCAAATGGAGCAAGTTGATGTTAATTCAATTAAAAGAAAAAAAATTATTGAAGAACAGGCCCGAAATGAGGAAGAATATTGGAAGAACGCTAAAAATGGTAAATAAATAATAAATAATTACTTGAATTTTAAACTTTTATAAGATTTTTCTAGATCGACACAACACGTTTTCGTCTCCAATCCCCTTTTAGACGTCACAGCATCATTTACCAATTTGCTTTCATATCATGATTTTATTCATGATATGAAAGCAAATTGGTAAAATATAATATAAATAATAATTCCTCACACAATCACCAATCTTTTTTTGGCTTTCCGCTACCTCGCCATCCATGAACATTCTTAAAAAACATTCCAAAAATCAGACAACATTTGAAATACCATACATACCTACTAGCAATATCATTGTACAAGAAACGATTTATATTATAAGGTTCAGTAGGGATACGCTCATAAAATCTTACAAAATTACTTTTGATGCAGTTACCAAATCGGCCACCATCGAGAACATGACCTGCTGGTACCATCTAAACAGCAGCAAAGAGGAGGATCAAGATGAGTCCAAAAGTTCTCTCGAAGACTATCCTTTTTCTGTTTCAATACAGAAAAAAGGGGCGCATTACGTTTCTGGTGCCTTAATAGATAAAAGATGGATACTGAGCGTAGCTGGAGAGTTCTATCAGTAAGAATTTCATATATTTTCTGAACTTCACAGCATCATCTTATGTCGGTATCGAAAATGCTGCCTCTGTCAATATTGCACAAACCATTTCGCAGAGCGCTGCTCTCACTCTCATGTTCTTTTTTTTATTATTTAATTGTACCTACGCCACCTGCTCGACGTCCGTAAGTACGGCTACTGGGATCCAGCAGAATACCAGCGTCAGGCATATTTGCCTGACACATGCTGAGCTGGACTCCCATTTGGTGCAATTTGGAGACACACACCTCACAGATTTACATTTTTAAAGGTTGTTTCTTTTTCGTTTATAATATTTTTGATTATATGTATACGTTTGTTCTGTTCTTTTTTTCTGTAATTTATGTGTTAAATGTTAATGCGCTTTTGCGTGTTGTGTCTTCTATTGACCAATAAAAGTTTTATCTATCTATAGACTGCAAAAAATTGAAGTAGCGTTTATTGAATAGTTGTTATTCTTCTGTTTACAGCATAAGGGACACCCTAAAATTATTCAGAGCAAGACTAGGATCCGTGGACTGTAAGAGAGGTGGCATGGTGGTTCCAATAAAGAAAATAGAAATACATCCATATTACATTTACGGAAAACCAAATTTTGACGTGTCTCTACTGAGGATGGCCATGCCAGTAGCTTTCTCTGAGGTTATAAGGCCGATTGGAATATCTGACATTAAGGGAAAGGTGCTTAGTGCTAAGTTTATGACGACTTACTGGCCCAGGATAGTGGTAAGAAACTGCTAAAATGTTCTGTAGTTCTAGTTGATGCTTTTATATCCTTCCTGAGGAGTATACAATATTCTACCCAACGTTTGACTTCCAGGCCAATCGGATGCAGCTAAATACAATTCTTGGGGCTTCACTCCCGTGCGATAAAATCATAACCCTCCTTTTTCGCAGTCGGGGTAAAAAGTACCCTATACTATACCAAATTTCATCTAATACACCCAGTACTTTCAAAGTTAAGCGCGTTCAAATATAGCATAACAATATTAGCGGAGGAGGAGGCTGAACGCGTGAGGGAGAGACAGTTATCTTCCTCACGCCCCAGCCGCCACGGGAGACGCCCCGGGCGTCGGGGATCACGAGCTGATCTCCGGCCACCGTAGACGCGGGTCTGCGGATGGCGAGCAGGGGTAGCTCACCGTCCGGTTAGAACCAGACACGGGTCGGCGGCGCGTCGTGTTCCATGCGCGCTTCAAAGAGCAAGCGCTTCAGAGAGTTTTTAGTCAGTAGAAGTCTGACACTCCTTTCCGCTCCACCCACGGCGGGAGGAGTCATATGATGATTTTCCCACTCAGAAAAAAATAAAAAATTAACAAGATACATTAGATAATTCACAGAAATCTTAATCCTTAATTCTATAATCAAATAAAACTTTCAACGTTTCAGTACCAAGACTGTACAATTGCAAAATTACTTAATATAATTATTTCGGTATTCCAGTTAAAAGGAAAGACGATATCAGAAACGGCAGAGGAGAGAACAAAATATAACAGCATGCGGGTATCGACACAAAAGCTAATCCCAGTTCATGTATGTAAAAATGTAGTGACGTCCATAAAGGAATACCTCAACGAATCTAGCATGTGTTTGAAGCCGGTAGTAACCCATCATAGTGTTTGCATGGTAAGTGACGAACGACCTAATTATTATGAATCCTATTTGTTGCTGCGTGCCTAGTCTAAACGCCAGCCTAGTACTAAGTTTTCGAGTTCTAACTCTTTACTTTGATTAAATCCAATTATCACCCACTAATTTTATCACATTACACCACTTAATCAATGATTATTAATATAATTAAATAAAAAAGCGTCCGTTCCTGACTGACTAACAGACAACGCACAGCCGAAACTACTGGGCACAAGAAGCTGAAAGGACATTGTTCCGGCTCCATACATGTCACGCCTAAGAGTCGTTTGAATCGAAAATGACTACTCTAAATATTTTATGGAATCATAGTAAATCAATTTTTACTAACGGACACTCGAAGATACAAAAATAATCATTTCATCGAAATCAAGTCCGAAAATAGCCAGGTAGTAAGATTCACAGAGTCCTTTACACCCGAGCCGAGATATAGCCGAGTCTACCAAGTATGCAATCTGATCAGAGTCCATTATCAAGCCAAAGTTGTTAGAATAAAACCATAAAACGCATAGAAAATCGCAAAGAAAAGAACTTTGCAATAAAAATTGAAACGAAATGAAATATAAGCACACCAGTGTTGCCAATTACGCAAAGCTATAATACCCGAATGCCATGCCAGAAATTCCCGATTTCAGATCAAAAATTATGGAATACATTTTCTTCTCCAGCTAGTCAATTCAGGTATTTAAATGAATAAAGTGTTAAATAAATATTTTTTTAGATATTAATTTATTTATTGACAATAATAGTATACAGTGTCTATTTGATTTATTGAATTCATATTATTATGTACCTATATATTTCTCATAAGATCGTCATCGGACTTTAAACGTCCAGCCACTTACATTTATCTTTATAATACTTTGGTTCGAACTCAACTTGAATATGCATGTATGATTTGGGATCCTTTCTATACAAAATATGATAGAGAAATAGAAAGAGTGCAGCGCAAATTCCTTAAAACATTACAATACAAATGTCACTTGCAGCTACTTCCTTATGAAGACTCACTAAATAAGTTCAAGCTCCTAACTCTCAAATCAAGACGCTTGTTACTGCAAGCTCTAATGCTCTATAAACTGATTCATAACAAATTCGACTGCTCCGAACTAGTCAATGATATATGTTATGTTGTGCCTAGGACTGTGATGAGGCGAGGGGTACGCAATTACCCGCTATTTGCTACGGCTCCTTGTCGCACAAATGCGGATGAAAGGGCGCCCCTCCATAGACTAGTTAAGACATACAATAACTCATTTATTATTATTGATATTTTTGCTCTTACGCCTAATGTATTTAAATCAGAAATTATTAACTACCTTAAACAAAATAAATTGCCTTAAATACTACCTCTTAAATCTAAATGTTTATTACTTATTTATTAGAATACTAGCTTTTGCCCGCGACTTCGTCCGCGTGGAATAGTTACTTTAGGCTAAAGCCCGATTTACACTTCAATAAGTACAGTAGCCAGTTAAGAATCAGACAGTTAAGTAATAAGTAGTAAGTTGTAAGTAGCGTCCAAACGTAGGCGAGTGAGTAGTCATAAGTTGCCCGAGAAGAAGTAAAGAAAATAACACGTGTTTGCGGCCGCAACCTTCAAATTTATGGACTGTACTAAACTCGCCCGTCTACGTGCCAGCCAGTTAAGTTGGAGGGGTGCGGGAGACGTGAGAGAGGGGGCTACTTCGCACTGGACTCGCCGAAAAATAGGATCGCGATCTATTTAGCTCAACTTAATCAACAACTTACTACTTAACTCGCTTTTGCCGTTCAAACTACAATAACAACTTCACTCGCCGATGACGCAAGTTAACTCGCTACTGTACTTATTGAAGTGTAAATCGGGCTTAACGTTAAATTTAACCCCGATTTTGAAGCATTCTTCATTGGTGCTCCGCTCCTATTGGCCTTAGGGTAATGATATATAGCCTATAGCCTTTCTCTATAAATTTACTATTTAATTAAAAATATTTTTTCAATTCGAACCAGTAGTTCCTGAGATTATCGCGTTCAAACAAACAAACAAACTCTTCAGCCTTACATTATTAGCATGGATAGCTGTTGCCCGCGATTTCGTCCACGTTTCCGTCGTTTTTCGTAAAAAAGTAGCCTATGTCCTTCCTCACGGTTCAGTGATTTTGATGTAACACACAGATTAACTTTCGTAATTTAGTAGGGAAATATAATATGTCAATCTATAATACTGTTGAAAAATATCGCAATACCGAACCGCACAATATTATTGTTAATAGCTGTGCCCGCGACTCCGTCAGCGTGTAACTCCTTGTGTGTTATTAAGTTCATGTATTGGTAATATTGTTTAGATCACGTTCACATGAGGCTTAAGTACCTATAGAACGACAATACTTCAGCGCAAAGCTTCCAGGTAAACTATGTTGAAAGTTGACCCGTCCGGCACGTGAACATAAATATTTCTAGAACTGCTAACCCGGGAATGAGCGACGTACAAACTGACCATGCGAGAAACAACTGACACCGAGATCTACTCCAGCAACACGAAAAGTCTGCCCTTGAGCCTTATTAATTGTCATTGCAAAACACACCGATACTGGGAATCGCGTTCTTTTAAATTGGAATGGAAAATTATTTGGTATTATGGGAATTCTGGGAATAAAAACGGTTTCTCCTGCACCGCAACCTGTTAAAATTTGAGCCTCGATTATATTTTGTTGCAACTGGGTTACTTTTAGCCGAGTTCCATTGCAAAGTTGTGGTGGTTTTAAATTTCGGAGCAGAATAATAATCAGAAAGCTTCGAACTGCTAAGCTATCGGGAGTTACACATGTTATTGTAAGTCAACCATAAAAGATAGATATATGCTGTCGTGGGATATTTTTTATATAATTTTAAGGAGAACATTTCCGTCATAAATGATGTCTGTGTAGCTTTAACCGTTAAGGTTGCACACGCGACGGAAGCTTAAAAAATGGAGTAACTTCTCCCGTTTTCCCAACATTTCCCTTCACTGCTCTGCTCCTATTGATTGTAGCGTGATGAAAAGTATACTATAACCTGCTCAGGAGTATGAATATTAATTGTACCAAGTTTCGTTAAAATCCGTCGAGTAGTTTTCGTTTCTATAACGGTTATACAGACAGACAGACAGACAGACAAAAATTTTACTGATTGCATTTTTGGTATCAGTATCGATCCCTAATCAACCCCTGATAGTTATTTTGTAAATATATTTCATGTACAGAATTGACCTCTCTACAGATTTATTATAAGTATATGTGTTATTAAGTTCATGTATTGGTAATATTGTTTAGATCACGTTCACATGAGGCTTAAGTACCTATAGAACGACAATACTTCAGCGCAAAGCTTCCAGGTAAACTATGTTGAAAGTTGACCCGTCCGGCACGTGAACATAAATATTTCTAGAACTGCTAACCCGGGAATGAGCGACGTACAAACTGACCATGCGAGAAACAACTGACACCGAGATCTACTCCAGCAACACGAAAAGTCTGCCCTTGAGCCTTATTAATTGTCATTGCAAAACACACCGATACTGGGAATCGCGTTCTTTTAAATTGGAATGGAAAATTATTTGGTATTATGGGAATTCTGGGAATAAAAACGGTTTCTCCTGTACCGCAACCTGTTAAAATTTGAGCCTCGATTATATTTTGTTGCAACTGGGTTACTTTTAGCCGAGTTCCATTGCAAAGTTGTGGTGGTTTTAAATTTCGGAGCAGAATAATAATCAGAAAGCTTCAAACTGCTAAGCTATCGGGAGTTACACATGTTATTGTGAGTCAACCATAAAAGATAGATATATGCTGTCGTGGGATATTTTTTATATAATTTTAAGGAGAACATTTCCGTCATAAATGATG
The DNA here is from genome assembly GCA_943138885.2 of Tholera decimalis. NCBI lineage: Eukaryota > Metazoa > Arthropoda > Insecta > Lepidoptera > Noctuidae > Tholera > Tholera decimalis. The sequence continues at coordinate 4,364,417 of OW964570.2, read as the reverse complement.
TCTGTGTAGCTTTAACCGTTAAGGTTGCACACGCGACGGAAGCTTAAAAAATGGAGTAACTTCTCCCGTTTTCCCAACATTTCCCTTCACTGCTCTGCTCCTATTGATTGTAGCGTGATGAAAAGTATACTATAACCTGCTCAGAAGTATGAATATTAATTGTACCAAGTTTCGTTAAAATCCGTCGAGTAGTTTTTGTTTCTATAACGGTTATACAGACAGACAGACAGACAGACAGACAGACAAAAATTTTACTGATTGCATTTTTGGTATCAGTATCGATCCCTAATCAACCCCTGATAGTTATTTTGTAAATATATTTCATGTACAGAATTGACCTCTCTACAGATTTATTATAAGTATAGATAAGTAGTTGTACCACCACTGTATCAACTAGTTTATAATGTTATCTGTGGAAACGTTGTTGATTGTACATTGAACTTAATTTAGTTGTATATTTTAGTTGTAAGGCAAAGTGTACAATTGTTTGTTTTCCCAATAAAATAAAATAAAATAAAATATATGATCAACTGAATTTCAGAAATAATCAGTCAATTGAACAAACGAATGTGAGCTTCACTAAGTGAATGAGACAAAGCGTCAGACTGAAGAAGCATGGAGGATTTCCCGTCCTCAATTAGTTGACGATTATATATTATTTACTAGGGTTAAATTAAGAACGTAACCCATTCAATATTTTATTATAATTTTTATTTCTATCTATACGTTGAAAATACGCGAAATAGTCCGAATTTTATAAATTTCTGATTTAATCAAGACAACCGTCCGTATTTCCTGAAATCGGGGAAAAATCCCGTAAATCGGCAACACTATCTGGCCAATAGACATTTTTTACGGCACCACGCATTCGTTAATCGTGACCCAACTTTTTATTTTGAATTTATTTATTTCAAGTGTCCGTGGAATACTAAAATATGGTTCAAGCAGTATAAAACGAAATGAAAATTATCATGTAATTTATATTCAAATCGGTTTTATAGGCCAAAATCGAACAATGTCTTTTGGCGTGTATGTTCCTTGGGGTGTGTAAGAGCACTAAGAAAGGATTTTTGGAATTTCCCACGGGATTGGAATTTACACGGGAAAAACCTCCGACGCGAAAAAAGTCGAGGGCAACAGCTAGTTTTTGATAAAATCTCAGCATTACCTTTTTAATTGTATTTTAGCTACTTACCAATATCATATCTGCTTTTTTATCCTCTTACATAATAAATAAGTAGGTAGTACATTATCATAATTATGCTTGTTCGCCTTGTTAATCTTACTTTTTATCATCAACGGGTAATTACTAATGAAAATGACAGACTAAATTAGCCCCAATCATTAAGGCGAGGTTATTCGAAAAAACGTCGTTTTCAATTGTGTCTTATTCGTAGATAACACGGATTTAAATTTTGAAAAAAACATATTACATAATTCATACTTTGATCTTTCTATTTCGGTCATCCGATACACGATTACTTGCATTTCACTGCATCTAATTAAATCGCAAAGACAAGTCTAAATTACGGTCTTATAAGAATAAGACCGTAATTTAAATAAAATAAGAATTTTATTTGAGTTTTATTAAGCTTTGAATAATAAAACTTATACCATAATAAAGGTCGTAAAAAATGTCATATATGTCTGTCGTCATAATGTGAAATTTGAAAATATTTATACCACTAATTTCAAAAATAAGTGTTTTCCTATTATTTAGATGCGCGCGGCCACGCGCCCCGCGTCCTTTAGTCCCGAGCGGAACGTGTTGGAGGTCGGACGTATGCCAATTTTTAGCGAACCTGCCACCCCCGCTAAGTTTGGTTCCGGTCGAGCCAAAAAATCATTATAAAATAATAATTCCTATCGTTTAGTTTTAAATAGTTGTAATATAAATTGTTTTTATTAGGTATTTTAGTTATCATTTTGGTCAGTAAAACTAATGGACAAAATTAACAAAAAGAAGTGGTCATCGCTGGCTCTACGAAGGCTGAATAAACAAAAAAAGTAAGAAGGCTTTGACAATATATAAATATTTAGACCTATATAAATATTTTTCATTACTAACTAGGTTCTTTCTGTATTCTGAGGTACCTACTTAGCTACGCGGAATAGATTTCGAAACCACAAAATAATATATGTGACTATGTGTAAATAAAGACGCCACGCGCGCAAAAGCTATAATAGTTTATTTTTCTCGCGGAATAGATTTGCCAACCGCAAAAAGTGTGTGAAACAATTGAATTTGAACCCTATGTCAAAGCACATAAAGCCGCCACGTGCGCAAATGTTATAATGCTCTTTTCAAATGTCAGACTCAAAGGAAACTTTGACAATATTATTATAGGTACCTATAATTATACAAATTAATATTTTACTTTACTAAGTAGATAAGTACCTACGCAGAATAGATTTACAAACCGCAAACATGTGTGTAAAACAAAAACATTGTTGACTTTCTTTCTCCTATAAAAAAATGAAAATGTTTCTTATTTTATTCAAAAAAATATTTCCAAAAATATCTAAATATAATATAAAAGTACTTTCAATAAAAAAGAAATCACAAAAATATGCGATTAAAGCCTGGGTTTGATCCAGAATACTGACGGTTATCAATCTGATTCTTTACTAAACGCGCAAACAGAACGTTAATAACCACGGTTGAAATAACTGACCGTATTCGACTGTATTAGGTTTTATTTTCGTAAATGTAATAATGGATAAATGGTACAGTCGATCATTCGTCGCTATGACCACAGTATAAAGATCATACAGTAGGTCGACGCCTTTGATCTTGTGGAAAATGCCGACAACGTCTAGCTCTAGACAGTATCGCAACGGCCAGGGTTGTCACAAGTCAACAATATTTATTACACGCAGCACACTCGTGCCATAGTGTAGAAATATACAACATGACCACGGTAATATTATGTATACAGTATTCCGACTTCATACAAACGGACGAAGCGCGAGCTATACCTACGCGCCTCGATTTCGGTGTGCGCTCGGTTTGATGACAGTCGCGACCGGCGACTGTGCCGCAGTGACGAACGGACGGTGTGTTGTTTTTTTAACAATAACCGCGCGATTTTCGCTATAAATAAGTTCAAGTACATATTTAATATGACGAGTAGGATATATTGTGCTAATTTTGGCTGCATGAATTCGTCAATAACGCATCCAGAGATAACTTTTTTTAGATTACCTGGAAACTTTGAAAGGTACCTAAGACTAAAATAATTTTACTTACTAGTAGGTATGTACATAATGTGTTTCTTTTTAATGGATAAGTATTTCCTTTTATCTCCCTGAAAAAGAGATGTCTGGATTATAGTTGCAAAACTTCTGAATAATTCCGGAATACTTCGGGGAAAGTTTCTTTAAATGGGAATTATTCAAAATTATAAATTCATTTTGAATCATTCTGATTTAAAGAAACTTTTAATTATTTATTAAGATTTCAACTTTTTTTGCTGAAAAATCGTATTTTGCATCGATCGTCGATCTCTGTGCGCTGGCCGCTGCCACCGCGCTGGCACCGCGACGCGCGCACCCGACTGCCACCGGGCACGAGTCATGCGTGCAGGCGATGGCGGTGCGGGGTGCGGTAAGAGGGAGGGGATGCTGCTCCCCGGAGAAGTTTTCACCCGCGCGAGAAAGATTCGTACCCCGCAATCGAATGTTTCCGAATATTTCGGCCGAATAATTCAATGGGAATAAATGTGTTTGCTTGTTGTGTGGTGGGTGAGTTAATTATTGTTCACTGCGAAAGTACGTATGTACGCTACGAGAATAAAATATAAATGTTTATTTTATTATAAACTAGTACTCACGCGGGGCTTCGCTCCCGTGGATTCTATCACGGTAAAAACATAACTCTCCTTTTTTGCAGTCGGGTAAAAAGTAGCCTATAACCTTCCTCAAGCTTCAAGCTACTTCCATACCAAATTTCATCCAAATCCACCCAGTACTTACGAAGATTAGCGCGTTCAAGCAAACAAACAAACAAACAAACAAACTAACAAACTTTTCCGCTTTATAATATTAGTATAGATGGGATTGATTAAGTATATGTAGATATTTTTATAGGTAGATTTATTAGCCTGCGATTAACAGGATTTTTATTCTTTTGTTTTTAGGTAGGTACTATCGGCCAAAGATACGCATACTCACTTAAGAAAATATTTCTGTGGAAGCGCAGCTAGTGACAAACCACATCCCTTCCTGTTTTCGCCCAATTAGAAATAATATGCATTTTGTGAGTACAGGGCGTGTAACATTATATTAATACTTTCTATTACAAACACTACTAAAATACGCTTCGTGCATTCTATTGGTCAAAATACATGCATTAGGCGATCGAGTTGTAAGTCGTGCTATGCGATTATAGCCTTAAATGTCAGTTGTGAAATAAAAAAACCAGGCCCAGCATATTTGATTTGCTATTTGAAAAAGGGTTACCTATGTTTTTGGTTAGTTGGTATGTAGCTCTGTATGCATCGCGAGTATTCGCGAGTCGCATAGTGTAACGATACCTTCTACTTCTCCAATAAAAGAGGGTAAAATAGATGTACCATTAAATTTAATATATTAATAATATACAGTATTTTATAAAAAACCTGCCTATCTACCTAGCTATCCTAAAAAACGGCCTACCTACCTAACTGACACACTCAGGAGAGAAGAGGAGGAGGTTTAGAGTATATTACTTGCGGGACGGCTTGGCAGACCACTCCAGGATCGCCTTCTCCTCCACGATGTCTTCGTCGTACAGCAGCTTGAGCAAGGCGGTCTGGCAGTAGGCTCCCAACAAGGCGTCTGGGCAGCAGGCTCTCAGCAAGGCGTCAGGGCAGCAGGCTCCCAGCAAGGCGTCAGGGCAGCAGGCTCTCAGCAAGGCGTCAGGGCAGCAGGCTCTCAGCAAGGCGTCAGGGCAGCAGGCTCTCAACAAGGCGTCAGGGCAGCAGGCTCCCAACAAGGCGTCAAGGCAGCAGGCTCTCAACAAGGAGTCAGGGCAGCGGGTACTGCACTTCCTCTTCCACCACTCTTCGTCGAAACTCGTCGAGAACTAAACTCTTCAGAAACTGGTCAAAGACTGCACTGCCGGAGATGGCCCCCAGCGCCTTTTATACCCAGCTCAGCGTTCAAAATCCATTCCATTCTCATTCTGTACCAGAATTCAAATTGTAGAGTCCAAAATAGTCCATCTTGCCAGTTATTTGATCAGCCAGTTATATTCGAGCATAATTTATTAAACCTCTTCGATAAAATCTGAGAGTGTGTTTTAGAAATTTATAATTATAATTTAAAATGCCGTTAATCAGTAGACAACCACAATATAATATACAATATTAAGCTAGTCCTATCGATAAAAGTGAATAACAATTATATAATAAAAGTATGAACAACCTTTTTAGTCTATTAGCCATTCAGTGACTACAAAGAAGAAGAAATTACAGTTTGTCAGCCTTGACGTAAAAAATGTCATGACAAGAAAATATTTGTTTTGATGGATGAATTATGGATTATGATTACAAAGAAAACGTAAGTTATTTGGTATTTGTAATAACAAATACTATATTTCCCCATCGACCCCGAGAAAATTTTTGGTCTAGAACAAAAATTTTGTAAGGTTAAAGTTTATCCACAGTCATATAACTTACATGCCTCATTCAATCACACCAACATCTCACGAAGTTAGGTCAGGTAGGATTCACATTCAATGATCACTACTCGACCTGATTAGTACATGACAGTAGGCTTGTTTTCGGAGTCTGTCAGTCCGCTCGCGTCGAAAACCCATCAAATAAAAAACAAGATTTAGCAAAGGCTTATTTTTACGAAGTTGCTAGCCGCTTCGATCAACTTTAGAGTCGATAACATAAAAAACAAGGTTTAGCAAAGGCTTATTTTTACGAAGTTGCTAGCCGCTTCGATCAACTTTAGAGTCGATAACATAAAAAACAAGGTTTAGCAAAGGCTTATTTTTACGAAGTTGCTAGCCGCTTCGATCAACTTTAGAGTCGATAACATAAAAAACAAGGTTTAGCAAAGGCTTATTTTTACGAAGTTGCTAGCCGCTTCGATCAACTTTAGAGTCGATAAATAGTAATAAACTAACTTGGAGAGTTAGAAAGGGAGAAGGTTTGGTAATATGTACCTAAACGCACTTCTAAGTGATATCTGATTAGTTCAGATAGAAGAGAAAAAATAAAAATTAAGAGAAGCCTCTTAAAGTTTAAGAACAAAGTTAAAGAAAGAAATAAAATAAACTATTGAGTTTCAATAAGCCGAAAAGAACTCGATAGTTAAAAGAAGAGAAGAAGATAGAGATGAGTCATGAATATAGTACGAAAGATGAATATATTTACATAATTATATACTTAAATCGTTGTTTAGTTTTTGACGATGAGTGGAGTATAATTCTATCCATGACTGAAAATTAATATTATAGATAGCAAAAGAAGGTAAAGAGGGAGAGGGCAGGTAAATGAGAGGGTTAAAGAGTGCTAAAAAAAACTCAAGAGGATAAATTAAATATAAGAAAGAGGTTGAGTAAGAGTAAGATCACAAAAAAATAAAAAAAAGTGTTATAAGAGGTTAAAGAGGGAATAAACTAGTGGTAAAAGAGGTGATAAACTAGTGTTCGTGTGAAGAGGAAGTCTAGTATAGTGTTAGTGTAAAGAGTGAGTCTCCTATCCTAGAACTTAATATTAAAAAAGAGTCTAAGCCAAAAAGTGAGTCCAAAGAAAAAAGTTACTAGTAATAGTTTTTTTGGAATTTTGAAAAAAAAAATTAAACCGACTAGCTATGATTTTACGTTGGGCGCCAAACTGTAACGATACCTTCTACTTCTCCAATAAAAGAGGGTAAAATAGATGTACCATTAAATTTAATATATTAATAATATACAGTATTTTATAAAAAACCTGCCTATCTACCTAGCTATCCTAAAAAACGGCCTACCTACCTAACTGACACACTCAGGAGAGAAGAGGAGGAGGTTTAGAGTATATTACTTGCGGGACGGCTTGGCAGACCACTCCAGGATCGCCTTCTCCTCCACGATGTCTTCGTCGTACAGCAACTTGAGCAAGGCGGTCTGGCAGTAGGCTCCCAACAAGGCGTCTGGGCAGCAGGCTCTCAGCAAGGCGTCAGGGCAGCAGGCTCCCAGCAAGGCGTCAGGGCAGCAGGCTCTCAGCAAGGCGTCAGGGCAGCAGGCTCTCAGCAAGGCGTCAGGGCAGCAGGCTCTCAACAAGGCGTCAGGGCAGCAGGCTCCCAACAAGGCGTCAAGGCAGCAGGCTCTCAACAAGGAGTCAGGGCAGCGGGTACTGCACTTCCTCTTCCACCACTCTTCGTCGAAACTCGTCGAGAACTAAACTCTTCAGAAACTGGTCAAAGACTGCACTGCCGGAGATGGCCCCCAGCGCCTTTTATACCCAGCTCAGCGTTTAAAATCCATTCCATTCTCATTCTGTACCAGAATTCAAATTGTAGAGTCCAAAATAGTCCATCTTGCCAGTTATTTGATCAGCCAGTTATATTCGAGCATAATTTATTAAACCTCTTCGATAAAATCTGAGAGTGTGTTTTAGAAATTTATAATTATAATTTAAAATGCCGTTAATCAGTAGACAACCACAATATAATATACAATATTAAGCTAGTCCTATCGATAAAAGTGAATAACAATTATATAATAAAAGTATGAACAACCTTTTTAGTCTATTAGCCATTCAGTGACTACAAAGAAGAAGAAATTACAGTTTGTCAGCCTTGACGTAAAAAATGTCATGACAAGAAAATATTTGTTTTGATGGATGAATTATGGATTATGATTACAAAGAAAACGTAAGTTATTTGGTATTTGTAATAACAAATACTATAATAGGTAGGTATTAATCATTACCTACCTACTTAACGCGTATAATAGCCCAGTCAATAAAAGCAAATAAAGGCAAACCTTGCAAGCAAACACGTTTTGATGCGGTTTTCAGAAAAGTATTTGTTCTTACCTACTTAGGAGCAGGTTTTGGTATATTAACAGACTTCAAAGGTCGATTTTCCTGTTTTTTTTTGACAGTTGAAATATTCCCAAAGTTTCGGAATATTTCAGAATACTTCCGAAGTATTCGACGGGAATGATTCGGAATGTTTCCCGCCAGCATCTATATCTGGATTAATAAATAAAGTGAATAGAGTAAAGGAAAGTGATTGACACGAGTGAAATAGGTAGTTATAGGCGGTTCATGAATCATGATACGGTAGGTACGCTTGTGTTAAAACCTCGGGGCATGTGTGTTTTGTTTTGTTAGTTTGTATAATTCAAAGTAAAGACGTGTTATTTTATTATTAATAATAGTTGTTTATTGTACTGTGTGTATGAATAATACAAAAAAAAAAATATAAACATGTTTTTTTAATAATTAAATCTACCAATAAAAAAACAACACGCATTTTTATTGAACACTTCCTATTCAATTTACAAACTATTTTATTTGTTTATATAAAATAGTATATTTACAATCACAAAACTAAATGGAAACGCAAAGTAGGCAAATGTGATTAAAATGCTGAAGGCGGGCAGCCCTATCGCATGTTTACGTACCGCGCGGCTGTAGGCATTTATTTCTAAGATACGGCCGAGTTACAATACTGTATGATAATATTACCGTGACATGACCATTTCCTACGAAAATATCATTTAATATTTTCGGTAAACTTCGGTAAACTTTATAACTCTCTGTCTTCAGTGTTCGTATCAACTTTACGCTGATGATCTGCAGTTGTATGCATCTACGCGGGTGGAAAGTTTGTCAGACGCTATTGGAGATGTAAACCGAGATTTAGATGCTACAAAACTGGTCTGATTGATTTGGGGTGACTGTAAGCCCCTCAAAGTGTCAGGCCATTGTGATCAGAAGCTCACGTATGATCATTAGAGTGGCAACTAGTTCACTCCTTCCTATCATTTTCAATTAAAGATCTCGGTTTGCATCTTGACTCTGCTTGGCTGGCAGAGTTAGGTTTGCAGTGTACTGTGTAAGCCAAAGAGTCAACGGGACTATGCGATGCCTGTATCGTCTGTACGGCACGGCTACTTTTTTGAATACTGGTTGCACATTGCCTGGCTTCCAGGACACTGGCACCACTCCGGTTTTAATAGAACGCGATACAGGCGAGTATAATATAATATAATATATAATATTCCACAACTTTCCACACAACGCCATCTAGTCCCAAACTAAGCAGAGCTTGTGGTATGGGTACTAGAGAACTGATAAACATACATATATATTTCTAAATACATACATATTATAGATAAATTACACCCAGACAAAGAACAAATGACCGTGCTCATCACACAAACATTTGTCCTAGGTGGGAATCGAACCCACGACCTTGCGCATAGCAGTCAGGGCCACTGACCACTATACCAACGGGCCTGTCGCAGTATGCGATACAGGAGACAAATCCGGGGTACAACTCTTTAAGACTCAAGCAGGTATTCCTTCCGGTTCACTGGCTTTGTTCACATCTTGACTGGAAAGGGCTTTGCGGACTTCCTTAACATGAAATGCATTTTCCAGCATTACGGAGCCAAAGTGAGGTATTTTAGGTGGTAAGTTAGACGCCGTGTCGAGACGTAAACTTACCGCAAAGACGGAGGCATTTAAATTTGCTTTTTCTTGTGCGGTGTGAGCCAGTGTTCCATTCAGTTTTATCATAACTAGGAGGCAGCGAAGGACGGTAAAAGTTCGAGTTTCACTTCGCAGTTTCGGAGTCTGCAAACCCATACTTCCATACTCGCCATATGACCCTGGGGCATGTATCTGGAGGAGAAAAGGTAGATACCGTTTTCACCACTAGGTCCAAGTCATTGGGCGTGTGGCCGTCGACTTCTGGAATGCAGGTTGCTTGGTGAACCAGCTGGTCGAGATCTAGCGATAAAAATACCTGCGGGCCTCTACCAGCGTGCTCTGTTTGTTGGTACGGGAACAACCATTCTTTATGGTGGGCATTAAAATCTCTTAGAAAAACAAGCTTTGCCATCGGATATTTGTGCTGGGCCATTTCAGCTCCTGCAGCTGCCTCCGTAAGGTGGTCGAAGAGCCTAGTCGTCTCCTGTTCACCGTTATGCAACCAGTAAACAAGACCAACAACGAGCATAGATGGTCTTGAGAAAAGTGCTTACATTTCTTTTTCATGAAAATGATTAATCAGAAAAAGTTTCACATCTTTGTGTATGTCTACTTTTTTTAGAGTTTTCCAGTAAAGTATTCATGTACCAAAGGGAAACAGATAATATGTTGTAAAATGTCAAAAATGTGACATATCGTGTCAGGATGTCATCTATGGCTTTTTACTGCATTTCGAATCACGCGCACCCCCTAATGTTCCCCGTCCAATCTCCATTAAATGCCTTATCCCTCTTGTATTTACTCGATTTGTTTATGATCTATGTAGGTTCATTGAGATAAATAAAATAAAGCTGTAGCGTACTGTATTATCGTTTTAACATTTCTATGCCATATTTCTAATTTTCTCTTGCCACTGGTAAACTGGTAACACATTGAGTGATAACACATTTGACATTGCAAAAGCTGTCATGTCATGTTTGCGTACAAAATAATTTTGTTTTTTTTTTTTTACTTCAATTTTAATACATTTCATCATCCAAAATACTTTACCAAACAACCTCCAGCGTTTATGAAATTGTGGTGGGTCCTCCACAAAAGCCGCAAGAGTTGAAGTTGAAGTCGAATCACGGCATTAGCCAGTTGTGCATAAATGATTGTAGTTTTTAGAGAAAAATAAGTGTGCGGTTGACCCTCGTCGTCCCTCTCGTCAGAAGACAGTCGTAAGTATTAACACTTTTGCGTTACAATTTCTGCCAGTTTAGAAGCCGCGTAAAATAAATACGTTCCAAAAAGTGTTTGTGTGTTGCTTTTATTGGTATAACTATTTAATTGAAAAATATTTATATTTATTATTTTTTAAACATAATATTTTACGCAGAATACGTCTAAGCCCTCTTTCAATATAACAATTGAATTGTAATACAATTCTCCTAATGTAAGTGTGCCTACCTAATACTTGATTTTTTATACTGTGCCATGAAGATTTCGCACCCTTTGGGAAAGTCGAATAGCGCGCGGCGTGTAATTTTGAATCATACCCGTATTCATGATCTACGTGTCAGTCAGATTTTTTATACACCTTATTCACAAAAATAAATAAATATACTTATTTTTAATTATTACCAATTAGGTTCAAGTTTATACAATATGTACCTATTCTATCTATAAACTTGAAAATACTTACTATTAAAACAAAACAAAATAAACATAAACTAATCAATTCAAGTTGATCTACTGAATTGCTCTATTCTGTGACGCATCTTCGTACCTACTAGAGTTCGTGAACTCATGAGCGGTGCGCTTGGCGCGCGCGTCTCCCGCGCGTCGTAATTTGTTACGTTTTGCTATTCGTTGCGGGGGCTGGGGTAAGCGTCGAATACCTACGGTGCTCGGGACAAGCCGGCCTTAAGATCAGGCACTCTAAAATATTTTTCGCGCAAGCTCCACCCTCATGCGCCTCGGTTAGGCCGTTGTATGCTTAACGCTAACGTAGCAGTAATAAAGTTAAATATCGCGTGCGCTCTTTCACCATGTTCGGGTTCGTAACTGCCGTTGTGTACTAAACGCTAATGTCGCAGTAATAAAATTGAATATCGCGTGCGCTCTTTTTAACCGACTTCTGAAAAAGGAGGAGGTTCTCAATTCGGATGTTTGTTTGTTTTTTTTTTTTTTTTTTTTTTTTTTTATGTTTGTTCGGGCATAGCTCCGTCGCTCGCCAACCGATTTGAAAAATTCTTTTTTTGTTGGAAAGGGTATACTTCCCAAATGGTCCCATGAAAATTTTATCGACATCGAACAAGCCGTTTCTGAAAAATCAACAAAAGTCTAAAAAAAATATTTACATTGATGACCTTTTCGGTTACTCTATATTGTGTTTTTTGTTCGCGCGTTTTTAGTTTTTTGTAGTTGACATTTTGGCTTTTATAACTAAATTAATTACAAATTGATCCACTAAAAAGCGCGAAAATAAAAACTTTTTTGCAAAAAAATAAAACCGACTTCCATATCAAAACACTACAAAGCCAAAAATAATTTTAATTTCGGAAGGCGGTGTGAAAAAAAAGAAAATACAAAACCAATAACACCGACTACCGAAATTAAAATTATTTTTGGCTTTGTAGTGTTTTGATATGGAAGTCGGTTTTATTTTTTTGCTAAAAAGTTTTTATACCATGTACGGGTTCGAAACTAGATGTAAGTCTCAATTCTTCTTTCGTTTATAACAAAAGTAATAATGGATCTAGAGAAAAAATATCCTATACTTATTTGGATAATAAACTATATTTGCTTACTTTCAGTACAAATTTTAGACATAAAAGCCGAGTAATCTTGATTAAATTTTGAATAATCTTTAAAAAAAGACATGATTTTCGATTAAAAACTTAAGCGAAAATATTCCAATTACGTAACTGGTCTAGACATGTAAAGAAAAAGATCCAATAAATCATATACTAAAGTTCCATTTTGATTGTATGCGTGATTGTTTCAGAATATTAATGCAAAGTTACATACAATTTAGGGAGCCTTCTCTTAATTAGCTGACATGACATGATAGATTTTGAATTTGTACGACAGAATCAACGGAAAGGAAGAAGGGCCCCCAATTGGCCTGTTGGTATAGTAATCAGTGGCCCTGATTGCTATGCGCAAGGTCGTGGGTTCGATTCCCACCCAGGACAAATGTTTGTGTGATGAGCATGATGATATGTTCTTTGTCTGGGTGTAATTTATGTATAATATGTATATATTTAGAAATATATATGTATGTTTATAGTTGTCTAGTACTCATACCACAAGCTCTACTTAGTTTGGGACTAGATGGCGTTGTGTGAAAGTTGTGGAATATTATTATATTATTATTATTCTTTCTTGAGACACACGTTTTAGTTTTTTGTTTTTATCGGAAATAGGCTCGCGTTTGACCACCATCTCACCTGATGGTAAGTGATGATGTGGTCGAAGATGGAGCACGCTTGCCTAGAAGTAACCTATCTACTCTTGACTTAAGGACCCCCAGGTTATAGTGATCAGGAAACACAATCAATGAATCATGAATGAATGGTTCAATCCAGGAGTTTTCGATATTCGTTAACTGCATAAGTTTTCATAAATCCATACAGATCTCCGTTACATGTGTTGATCTCAAACTTGTCTTCTATTCACAGCCCGACGCTGGGGCGCCAGTTGTAGCAGAAGATGGTCTTTGGGGAATCACGTCGGGCTGGATTTCTCCAACTTGCCCGGATTTTCCAGCTCCGACAATATTCACGCGACTCTCTTCACCATCCGTGCGGTCCTGGTTACACACACAACTCTTCAATCTATAGGTTAAGGTTAAACCTACGACGCTTCCTCACGGGTTGCGGCCTCCAGATACCAAGCATGCTCATCTACCGGCCGGCCACCGCATACCACAATGTCAGTCAGGTTGTTACGACATTTTGTGACAAGGGTAACATAACAATGTAAGATAGCGAGAGAATACTTTAGCGTTGTTTTTACTACGCTACTATCTTCTCAGTTATATGAAGTCCTAGTAGAATGCACAGCTGATTTTTGTTTCATCATTTCAAATCCAAGTTTTGCTGCATTCAGTTGTGAAAATTGTTTAGTAATTTATACATTTAATATTATTTCTAGATCTAGGTTGATTGAGTAGAACTCCGTGTTAATTTATTGTGCAAATTATTTTTTTATTACCAGTTATGGACTATTTATTTTAAGTACTACTAATAGATTTATAGATTTTTTTAAATAAATACATACCTAGTATAAAAAACAGAACTGTTATTGTTTGTGCATTTGTTATAGTTAATTTCGTTGTATAGCTATCTAGATTTACTTTTCTTTCTGAAGTATCTGTAACTTTTTTCAGATGATTGCCACATGTCATACGCGCACTTTTGGTTTCTATCCCTTTTTGTATCCTTCTAACTTTCTCCTAGGCATTTTAGGGTATAATTCTCTAGAAGTTAGACGGAAAAATGATCAAATCATTAATATGGTTAAAATATTTCGCGGAAAAACAGATGCTCCTGATCTCCATGACGAACTAAGCCATCTATTTGCTCCGATCAACTTTAACCGAAATAGGAGACACAGATTGTTCGCTGTGTCCAGGAGTCGTACCGTCGCTCGAGCCCAGTCTCCTATTCCTCGCACACTCTCCGCGCTCAACGTTCTCTTGGATGCCAAACCTGATTGTGATGTGTTTGCGGATGAATGGAAGAAGATCTTGTCTGTATGCCTGGAGTACTGTGAGATGAGTGTATGACTGTTAGATGTTTTTTTTTTTTATAATGTTTTTTATAATGTCTTCAATTAATGTAATTGGCCTTCGGCCGTGTTATTTTGAAGTAAATAAATAAATAAATAAAAAATAAATAAATAAATAAATGTTAAGTTACGTGAAATTTTGAAGAGGTTGATTTATTTCTAGTACCTACTTAGTTAATATTGGAGGTCTCCGACTTATTTTTATGTTTTTAGTAAGAACCTAAGTAGATACTAATAAGTTGAACACACAGATCATATTATAAATAAAATAAAATACGACTATCCCTGAATGCCCGATGCATGTTTTCGAAATTTCCTAAATCATAGGGTACTTATTACCTTATCATATTGTTAAAAAAATTAGCCAAGTGCGAGTCAGACTCGCTCATGAAGGGTTCTGAGTAACTACACAAAATAACTTTGTTTTTCATAGTGTTTGTATTAAATACAAAGTATATTTACGGTTTTAGAAAATGTGCTATATCTCAAAAACTTCTAACTCTATCTCGTTCAAACCAATTTTCGGTGAAAGTTTTCATTAAAGTCTAACAGCACATATCTTTTTTACATTCTTCACTCTATTATTATAAAAGTTGGAGGGGGGTGACGGGACACACATTTTACAACTTTGGAAGTGTCTATCTTTTAGGCCGTGCGCGCACTGCGTTGCGTTTTGGAAACACAAAATTTGTGAAGTATGGAGTGTCATAGAAGTGCGCGCACTTCTATGACACTCCATACTTCACAAATTTTGCGGTGCGGTAGAACTACCGGAATTGCGGCCACCGCAAGGCAGTGCGCGCACGGCCTTAAACCAATAGACATTACACACGTGTAGGTTTAAAAGTTTTTATGTTCAGTTCCATGTATTTTCCCCGCTTAATTTTATTTATATATTTTCGCTTATTTTAAAACCGGTAAATCGCTTTCCGATTTTTAAATGGGAAAGCGGTTCATAAAATGCATCTACCTACCAAGTTTCACATGTGAAGTCCTAAGGCCGTGCGCGCACTGCGTTGCGTTTTGGAAACGCAAAATTTGTGAAGTATGGAGTGTCATAGAAGTGCGCGCACTGCGGTCAGTCTACCGGTGCGGTAGTAGAACTACCGGAATTGCGGCCACCGCAAGGCAGTGCGCGCACGGTAGTAGGCCCAGACTACTCATATCCATTCCATCGCATCGCCACCATGCTACGATGCGTGGCTGTGGCTATGCTAAAAATCTATAAAAGGCAAAGTTTTTGTGATCGATTACTCCGCCGCATACCCTGTCATAATCCTGTGCACGCCCCTGCTGGTTGGTATATCTCGAACTTAGTTCTAATGTAGCTCAAGACTGAAGAAAAAATAAAGGTTATATTATACTTATAGAATGTTGATGTTCACATCACACAGCACACACAAATAACTACTTATCTTTCATTTACAATTAACACAGTAACACACAGTACTGAAAAAAAGACTGAACAAAATCTCATACGATCGAGTAAACAAAACAATTGCTCAAAAGCTTGCATATAATTGTATTTCGAAAAAAATATAAACAATAACAGAGAAACGCTTTGATTTCAAGCGGGAATAGTTTACTCAATATGGTCGCAATAGCTGCTCTATGGCTTTAAAGCAAAACCAAACTCCGATCTTAAAAGGGGGCGTCTATTAAGTTTATTCTCTTACAGCGCTTTAGCGCTTATAAATTACATGGGTCGTACATCGTTGTGTTCGGCTTCGGATATAAGCGCGTTATACACGGTCCATCTTGCTGTACGTCCCGCCAAGGCCATGCACGATGCACGATGCAAAACTACCATGAATAGGCTTGACGTACGTCGATAATTATTATTAATTGTTTGCTGGACTTGCACGACCAATTTTTCATCCAGCGAGCACCCCCACCACCGCGAACGTCGTGCAGAGAGACAGTGAATAATGCGGACGTACGTCAGAGCAATTCTGCATCGTGCATGCTTGATCGTGTATAAACTTGCTGTACAGCAGATTAAACAGATATATGTATCATCTATGGATATAATATATCATAGAGCTTGTATGAGTCGCACGTCAAAATAGATCGCAAAACAGTAGCAAGATTTATCGAACGTTAATAAGTCCCACGAATGTCTGTGGAATGTCTCTAGTGCAGACTACATGCACAAACAAAAAAGAATGAATGCATTATTAGATTTGGTGACCATTTTAGGGGAAGCTGCAACTATAGACACCGTGCGTAAAAAATAGACGGTTAGAAACGGTTATTTCAGAAAGAAAGTTAATGCCAGCTCGTCCACAGGGACGTCCGCAAATTGACCTTGAGCGGACGTACAGCGCGGATGGCTTATAAGCGCGTTATACACGATCCATCCGCGCTGTACGTCCGCTCAAGGCCGCGGCGCTGGACGTAGCATACACACTATCGTGTGCATATCTAGCATGGTCCATCCGCGCTGTACGTCCGCTCAAGGTCAATTTGCGGACGTCCCTGTGGACGAGCTGGCATTAACTTTCTTTCTGAAATAACCGTTTCTAACCGTCTATTTTTTACGCACGGTGTCTATAGTTGCAGCTTCCCCTAAAATGGTCACCAAATCTAATAATGCATTCATTCTTTTTTGTTTGTGCATGTAGTCTGCACTAGAGACATTCCACAGACATTCGTGGGACTTATGTCCGGAGCCGTGTGCTCCGCTCCCCCGTCTCACTCACTCATCGAGTGACGAGTGGCCGGTCGGAGCAAGTCGGAGCGCTCGGAGCTACTCGGATATAGGATATGTTAATTTTTTTGACTGGGAAGGAGTGGATATATATCCGCGTATGGATATATATCCAAAGATATAGACGTGTCCGGAGTTACCCATGTCTAGTTGTGTGGTGGGTGAGTTAATTATTGTTCACTGCGAGAGTACGTATGTACGCTACGAGAGTAAAATAAAAATGTTTATTTTATTATAAATGGGATTGATTAAGTATATGTTGATATTTTTATAGGTAGATTTATTAGCCTGCGATTAACAGGATTTTTATTCTTTTGTTTTTAGGTAGGTAATATCGGCCAAAGATACGCATACTCACTTAAGAAAATATTTCTGCGGAAGCGCAGCTAGTGACAAACCACATCTCTTCCTGTTTTCGCCCAATTAGAAATAATATGCATTTTGTGAGTACAGGGCGTGTAACATTATATTAATACTTACTATTACGAACACTACTAAAATACGTTTCGTGCATCCTATTGGTCAAAATACATGCATTAGGCGATCGAGTTGTAAGTCGTGCTATGCGATTATAGCCTTAAGTGTCAGTTGTGAAATAAAAAAACCAGGCCAAGCATATTTGATTTGCTATTTGAAAAAGGGTTACCTATGTTTTTGGTTAGTTTGTATGTAGCTCTGTATGCTTAGTGTGAGTTTTACAACATTTCACGTATGACTTCACCATCGCGTAAATCGAGTTAACGCCAAACGCATCGACAACCGTTTGCGAGCGAGTGCGAGTTACCAACAAACCAAACCATACAATGCGCGTTTGTTCACCTTGAGTTGCGTTCGTTATTTTTCATAGGTTGGCATCGTCCGATAAGCCGACTAAATTGAATGACTTTTGAATTCAGTGTTCTTATTAACGAAAGCGACTGTCTATTAAAATTGTGGTGGTTTTATCGCCATCTTATTTAAAGTTATCTGTGATCGCCGTTGTTTATTAAACATAGTGTATTACATACTCTTTGGTTGTTTATGTTTCGTGGTTGTTTGAAGTTATTGTGATTTGGATTATTATTGGATTTTATTAATTAAAAATGAAGACAAGTTCATCCCAATTTGTTATGATGGTGACATTTATGGAGCAGTAAGTGAAATTTAAATTATTTGGTGTTTAGCGAACATAAGATTTGAGTACTTTGCAGAAATAGAAATGTTTGTTTTGGTTCGTAGGCATGGAGACATCGCCAAGCTTTCAACAAATGCGAGAGGTAGGCTCACAAGCATGAAGAATTGGGACGAGCTCACAATGTTGCTTAACAGTGATGGTAGTGGTGATCCTAAAACTACTGAGAAATGGAAGAAGGTTGGGAAAAATGGTTGTGGCTTAACAATTTTGGTGAAAACAGGGATGCGGTTCTAATAAAACGTTTGCTTCTTTGCATGGTTTAAGGTTTGGAGTGACTTAAAAAACAACACAAAAAAAGGCGGCACGTCTGCACAGAGCAGCTAGTGGAACTGGTGGTGGGCCAGCAGTATTTGCCAAATTGACAGATTTAGAACAGAGGGTTCTTAATCTCACTGGTGTGCAAATGGCTACGGGGTTGGCAATAGAAGAGGCTGGGTTGTCACAGGTTGATTCATCTTTACTTTTAAAACACCAACCGCTATTATAATAATGTTACTTTATTGATGTCTCAATTGTTTTCTCTTACAGGGCATTAACATTCCACCCAATCCCATCAATGTAAACACAGTGGAAGGTACACAAGCTGCACATCAATTTGTAGAATGTAAGTTGGTCTTGTGGGATATCAGCATATTATGATTAAATTGTTGTTCATTTTGGGCAATCATCCTACTATCCTACTAATATTATAACTTCAATTAAATTAGGATAGTAAGTCCACAAAATATTATTTTACTGATTCTGAGGCGGTAGGTACGAAGTTTGCTGGGTCAGCTAGTATTATAATATAATGAAATATTTTTTTTTACTTTAGCTCAGCATGTGAACGAGTCAGCCCCAAATGTTGGCTCACAATCAGTGATGAGAGCTATTTCTTCTCCACCCCTTACATTTATAGAGGAAGAAGTTCAAAGTAAGATATAAGCTATTTTTATTTCTAGATAAATAAGCAAACTAATTAAGAAAGTCTTCACAATTAAAGCATTCATAAAATAAAGTATAAGTACTATTTATATAAGCCTATGTCCAGCAGTAGACGTCTTTCAGCTGAAATGATGATGATGATGATGCCCGCAAGTATTAATAAATAAAAAGGCAATTGATAACTCTTTGTTACTTGTTCCCAACCTCTGAAGTGTTTTTGATAAAATTTGGAAAAGAGTTAGCCTGAACTATGGCTATGTGGCAGCAGGAAAACTTTAGAACTATTTCATGTTTCAGGTTTCCCACCTAATTGGAATGAGCCAGGACCATCAAGGCTCAATGCCCCAGCACAGTCACCACCTACCGTGGCTCGTTCACCTCTTTCTTATGTGGAGGTACAAGTGGAAGGTAAGAAAGGACTTTTTACCTTTTTAAAAGACTCTTCAAGATGACAACTGATAATATAAATAACTTTTTTTTTTTCTAGACACAACCATGCTCTCCCCAACCAGACCATCATCTGATGTCCGTGTAGTTCAGCAAGAGCCTGTTACGTCTGTGCAAACTACTCCTCGCCGTGCAAGAACCAGGACTAGAGGATCACCTCGTAGAAGTGCGAGGCCAGCACATACAGAGCAGGCAACGCAGAATTTTCTCCAAGCTGATTCATTCTGGAGAAATTTTAAAGAACAGCAGCACAAGCACTACATGGACTTGAGGAGAGAGCAAAATAGGATTAGAGAGATGGAGGTGCAAGCTCAGAGGGACTGGCAAGCAGTAGGCCACAGAGCATTAAATATGTTAGAAAAAATTGTAGATAAATTTTGTAAAGACTAATTTTGCGCAATTTAATAATAATGTTTGTATTAAATGAGATAAAAACGTCTCTAAAAATAATCTATCATAAAAATATTGCTGGGCCACCACCTTTTAAGCTTTACTTACACTAAAGCATAAAAGGTGGTGGGTCAGTAATATTTAATATTAACTATTGCTGGCCCACCACCTGTTTTGATATTCTTGTAACTTAGTTTTAAATTAAAAGTTTTAGGCATGCTAGGTAGGTATATAGGATACTTAGGTATCATTTGTATTTGCAGATAGCTTATATCACTATTATGTAATTAGTGAAAAATGTAAACAAAAATATTGAATGTGTATTATATGCAGTTTTTCGACTTCATTTAAATAATTAGGTACAAAGGTACATACTGCCTCTGTTAGATATGTATTGTTCTTAATGCTAGATTTAAAGGGTGTAATAGTTTACCCATCCACTACAACTGGTTGGTTTATGTATTAAATAAACATTGTCAATAGTATTGGTCATTGTAATTTCATAAAAATTGGGAGTCATACTAATATGCCTTCCTATTTACTATTTTTTTATATTTTTAGGGTACCGTAGCCGAATGGCAAAATACGGAACCCTTATAGTTTCGTCTGTCTCTGTCTGTCCGTCCGTCCGTCCGTATGTATGTCAGCTATTTTATTCCGAAACTATTAAGACTATACATGTGAAACTTGGTAGGTAGATGAAATAAAAAAAATATATGTCTATAGATCTTAATGTAAACTTTCAACCAAAATTGGTTTGAACGAGATTGGGTCAGCAGTTTTCGAGATACAGCATATTTTATAAAACCGCACATATAACTTTGTAATTCATACAAACACTATGAAAAACAAAGTTATTTAGCGTAGTTGTAAAAAATGTAAATAAACTAGTTTAAAGAAATTTGTAAGGTTTTATTTGTCAAATATATATATACACATATTATATTATATTAATATAGTTACTACGGAACCCTTCATGGGCGAGTCTGACTCGCACTTGGCCAATTTTTATGTAGGTAAATTAACTAGTTAAGAATTTTAAGTATTAAAGTTAGATATCGATGCTTTCCGCTACAAAGGGCGTAACTCCAAAATCCATAGTTTTGGCTATGAGCAAAAGAGTAAACAAAAAAAAAACTTTCTCAAATATCTCTTTCATTTTTATACTTATAAAATTGAGTCCTAGGATGAAAGTTCTTAAATTTTGGCTGTCTTTTGCCTCATTTAATTACAGTTATGTACGATAGTTAGTAACGAAGTTAGCATGGAGTTACACCCCTGGAAACGAGAAAAAAATGTATATACACCCCTTAATTAAATGACTTGATAACAAACGTCTGCGGTAAAAACCAGTTAGGCACATACAAGGGTAATTTACGTAGTTATAAAGACCATGTTTTTTCGCAAAATATGTAGATACACCCTGAAATTAATACTAAAGCAATGAATCTGTAGGCAATTTTATTAGTAAGGATGAATATAACTGAATTAATAAGGATGGGTTGTAGGTAATTTTAATATAAATAATAATAAGTTGAGTAAAAATGAAATAAACGGTTCTAAAAATATCTAAACATATTTATTTTTAATTGGTAATATCAATTGCAATCAAATTGGAAGTTACAGGTGCCGTGAGCAAGTTGGGTTTTGGATAACACAATTATTTTATTCACTAATTATTATTATTAATTATTATTTAAAAAAAAAAATCAGAATCGGCTCGCGTTTGACCAGCATCTCACCTGATGGTAAGCAATGATGTGGTCGAAGATGGAGCACACTAGCCTAGAAGTAACCTATTCACTCTTGACTTAAAGACCCCCAGGTTATAGCGATCAGGAAACACAGACTCCGGCAGGGAATTCCACTCCTTAGCCGTACGCGCAATGAACGTATTCCCAAAACGTTTTGTAAGGGTGAGTAAGCATCTGTTCCGGTTTAAAGTACCGTCTCACATTTGCTAGGATTCCCAACTTTTTTGCTGCTAGTTGAGCCTTAGCCTCGATAAAGAAACCAAAATTGAGGGTAGAAGTTAGTGTTACCCCAAGAAGCTCAATACGATCGGTTATCACCATCACGCGCGCTGGACACATATATCTCAGCAACTGTGCTGTCGTCTGCTTACCCAAAGGTACCGGGCATAAGCAGATCATTAATGTGCAGCAAAAATGAAGTTGCTGAGAGAAACGACCCCTGAGGGACCCCGGCATTAATTGCCAATTGGCCAGACGAGCAGTCATCAATAACCACTCGAATAGACCGATCTCTCAGGAAGTCTTCAATCCAAACGCAAAGTTGAGTGGGTAAACCGAAAGAAGGAAGTTTAGCAATAAGGCTATCGTGCCAGACCCTATCAAAGGCCTTGGAGATGTCAAGAGAAACAGCAAGTGCTTCTCCGTGCTTCTCAATGGCCTCACTTCAGATGTGAATGGCAAACGCTAGAAGATCCCCAGTTGACCGGTTTTTGCGAAAGCCGTATTGTCGGTCACTGAGGATGTCGTTGGCTTCTAGGTATGCCAGGAGCTTGCTATTAAGTACGTAACTGAGATAGGCCTGAAGTTGGCCGGGTCAGCACGACTGCCATTTTTGGGCACAGGCTGCACGTTAGCCAGCTTCTATGCTTTCGGAGACAGTTCAGGCGCACAAGTCTTAAGAACAATTGCCGGTATCCCGTCGGGGCCACTAGGTTTGTTCACGTCGAGATTACGCAGCACTCTACGGACGTCCTTCTGATGTATGCGAATATCCTATATATGTAGGGCGTAACTCACATTTTGTTTTGTTGCTGTGTTTTACCCCGTTTTTTTTTTTCAAGAAAATATGTTTATTTGTAGATACAGCAAGTTTGCTGTCGTGATGAAAAGAAATGTGTCTTACGACTTGGTTTTTCGAAAAAGAGATGTTTAGCGTTAAGAAAATGTTGGGTAGTAAAAACCATTTTTTTCAACGTAGCGCAATTTTGAATATACAGATAGAAAGAGCGTGAAAAACTAAGTAAGACTGCATCAAAAAGTCAATTTGGCCAAAATGGTCTTTACGCCCTTTGTAGCGGAAAGCGTCGATATATCAAAATTAAGTTCCTAGTTACTGAGAAAATTTAAGACTAATGATGAAACAAAACAAGATTAATGATGAATAAAAGTAATGCAACCTTCTTCAGTTAGTCTTTCATTATTTTACCTCTAATTAAAATATAATAACTTTCTTTCTGTGGTCAGGTTCACTACTTGAACCTTTCAAATTCTAAACATAGAAATAATTCATAGTACTCTCTGTCTAGGACACTCGCCTGGTATTCCCAACTTACATCCAGGTAGACCGGAAGCCGACCCAAATATACTTGTGGCAGATATGTAATTACTTTTTGTGTGATGTAGGAGTAATGAATATGCACAACTTATTGGAAACAAATTATGACAGTTATTGATTTAGAAAATACTCAAAATAGGTATCTACTAGATTTGATTATGGTTAGAAAAAAATAGACATTGTTTTACAAGTGTGTCAAAACATTTTATTCTAGAAGAATAATTACTTATTAAAAGTCAAACTATTTAAAATAAGTAGACCATTATAAAGGCACTTTTGAATGTCATGTTTACATAATAAAATACCAAAATGATTCTAGTTGGCCTATCCAAAAGCAAGAATAAATATGCAACTCTAGATTATTCTACTTGGAAAAATAATGTGCTAGTTAGAGTAATCACAGTATAATTTATTTTAAAAAATGTACATAATTAAAAAAAGTGACTATTATTTTAATATAAAACCTAAACCTATCTTTAAATTTAATTCATAATTTAACAAGTTAGTTTAGAGTAAAAATATTAAAAAATGTTTGTTACTAAAATAATTACCTATTATACACATTGATATACTAAAAACCCCAATGAAAGCAAAGATAGAGAGAGATAAAATTCATAACTAATATACATATATTAAAATTAATCTAGACTATAATAAAGTGTTACAGATAGTACATTAACATTAAAAGTGTTGAAGTCTTCTAACTAGTTGTTCCCTTAGAACCCTTCCTCTAATTAGGTCAGATGTTGAACTTCCTATTTCCCTCTCTGTGGGAATGCGCCCATTGTCTTCTTGTTCATCATGTTCCAAACCTTAAAAGAAAAAATAATAATTTAGTATTAAATTCACATACAAGCTATTGACTGATTCCTACAAATTGTCACCATACCAGTGATATCCTCTTCTTCTACAACATTAAAATCAATGCCAAGGTTATGTAGCACGCAGCAGGCTTGGATTATTCTGGCACATTTAAGAGGCTTGTAGTGTAGCACTCTATCTTTATTTAGACAGCGCCATCGATTCTTCAGCCTCCCAAATGTATTTTCTATTACGACTCGGGCTGCCACATGCTTTTGGTTATAATTGGCTTCTAGTGTGTCTGGAGCAGCACCTAAAATCGGAGTCATCAACCATGGCCGTTGTGGATAACCAGAGTCGCCTAAAATTATAACCATCTTTCAGTTGAATCATTACCTTAAGTTTAAAGTACAATGGTGTTCAAATTATATTTTATTGTGGCCAGCTTACCTAAAAGCCACACTATTTCCCCATTTTGGTGCAACGACTGCACATAATTATTAATGTCGCTGTTTTCCCATATGAAAGAGTCATGATTTGCACCTCCAAATTTGGCATTTACATTCAGAATTCTGTATTGGTCATCACATATCTGTAATTCAAAGAAGTATTTAAATAAACAGTTTCAAATTAAAATGCTATAAGAAAGTAAGAATAGGTCAAAATTCTTTACCATTTGTACATTGATCGAATGATAGTGCTTGCGGCAATAATACAGATGTTCTTCAGGTTTAGGTGGCCCAAAAATTCTAAAATGACTACAGTCAATGCATCCTATTACTCCAGGTATTCTATAATTGGCACAAAACCTGAAATAAACAACATAGTTACAAAATTACTGAAATGTGTATTTACTAGAGCTTACCCATTTACAATAAATCATATAGGTACCTTTGACTGACTGCTTGTCTGGCAGATGGAGTGCCAGGAAATTTAATATATTTACTAATTATATTTTTGTGATTTAAAGCCTTGGTAACCTCTTCAATATAAACACTGCACATTTTTTGTGATATATTTTTTGCAACTCCCACTGGCCGCTGGTAAGACCCAGTTGCATAAAAGAATAGTGCAGTAAGTACCTAAAAAATAAAGTTTATGTAAACGTATGGACTGTGTTTAGCTTTAGAGGCAGGTTGAAGAAAGTGTGTCATTAGTGTTGATACGTTACCTTGCCTTCCAAAGTTACCCGTTGAGAAGACTTTAAACCAGTCAGCTGTCTCAGCTCTCGGCATAAAAACCTAACCGCTTTCTTCGGAAGCCGATATATTCTCTTAAATTCGGCCTCCGGAAGATCTCTTAGAGGATTGCTTGAAATGCGAGCTTTTACACGAACCGTGGACATGTAATTATGCTCATCTTGTTGCCTAGCGGTCTCAAACATCTTCCAAGCGAAATATAATCGTGATGCCATAGTTTTCTTAAATCCACACAACGAATTAAAACAAAATAACTTTGTTATTTCACTACACTCACGACGCTCTCACTACAAATCTTTCCGTATGCTTAGTGTGAGTTTTACAACATTTCACGTATGACTTCACCATCGCGTAAATCGAGTTAACGCCAAACGCATCGACAACCGTTTGCGAGCGAGTGCGAGTTACCAACAAACCAAACCATACAATGCGCGTTTGTTCACCTTGAGTTGCGTTCGTTATTTTTCATAGGTTGGCATCGTCCGATAAGCCGACTAAATTGAATGACTTTTGAATTCAGTGTTCTTATTAACGAAAGCGACTGTCTATTAAAATTGTGGTGGTTTTATCGCCATCTTATTTAAAGTTATCTGTGATCGCCGTTGTTTATGTTTCGTGGTTGTTTGAAGTTATTGTGATTTGGATTATTATTGGATTTTATTAATTAAAAATGAAGACAAGTTCATCCCAATTTGTTATGATGGTGACATTTATGGAGCAGTAAGTGAAATTTAAATTATTTGGTGTTTAGCGAACATAAGATTTGAGTACTTTGCAGAAATAGAAATGTTTGTTTTGGTTCGTAGGCATGGAGACATCGCCAAGCTTTCAACAAATGCGAGAGGTAGGCTCACAAGCATGAAGAATTGGGACGAGCTCACAATGTTGCTGATGGTAGTGGTGATCCTAAAACTACTGAGAAATGGAAGAAGGTTGGGAAAAATGGTTGTGGCTTAACAATTTTGGTGAAAACAGGGATGCGGTTCTAATAAAACGTTTGCTTCTTTGCATGGTTTAAGGTTTGGAGTGACTTAAAAAACAACACAAAAAAAAAGGCGGCACGTCTGCACAGAGCAGCTAGTGGAACTGGTGGTGGGCCAGCAGTATTTGCCAAATTGACAGATTTAGAACAGAGGGTTCTTAATCTCACTGGTGTGCAAATGGCTACGGGGTTGGCAATAGAAGAGGCTGGGTTGTCACAGGTTGATTCATCTTTACTTTTAAAACACCAACCGCTATTATAATTATGTTACTTTATTGATGTCTCAATTGTTTTCTCTTACAGGGCATTAACATTCCACCCAATCCCATCAATGTAAACACAGTGGAAGGTACACAAGCTGCACATCAATTTGTAGAATGTAAGTTGGTCTTGTGGGATATCAGCATATTATGATTAAATTGTTGTTCATTTTGGGCAATCATCCTACTATCCTACTAATATTATAACTTCAATTAAATTAGGATAGTAAGTCCACAAAATATTATTTTAATGATTCTGAGGCGGTAGGTACGAAGTTTGCTGAGTCAGCTAGTATTATAATATAATGAATATTTTTTTTTTTCCTTTAGCTCAGCATGTGAACGAGTCAGCCCCAAATGTTGGCTCACAATCAGTGATGAGAGCTATTTCTTCTCCACCCCTTACATTTATAGAGGAAGAAGTTCAAAGTAAGATATAAGCTATTTTTATTTCTAGATAAATAAGCAAACTAATTAAGAAAGTCTTAACAATTAAAGCATTCATAAAATAAAGTATAAGTACTATGTATATAAGCCTATGTCCAGCAGTAGACGTCTTTCAGCTGAAATGATGATGATGATGATGCCCGCAAGTATTAATAAATAAAAAGGCAATTGATAACTCTTTGTTACTTGTTCCCAACCTCTGAAGTGTTTTTGATAAAATTTGGAAAAGAGTTAGCCTGAACTATGGCTATGTGGCAGCAGGAAAACTTTAGAACTATTTCATGTTTCAGGTTTCCCACCTAATTGGAATGAGCCAGGACCATCAAGGCTCAATGCCCCAGCACAGTCACCACCTACCGTGGCTCGTTCACCTCTTTCTTATGTGGAGGTAAAAGTGGAAGGTAAGAAAGGACTTTTTACCTTTTTAAAAGACTCTTCAAGATGACAACTGATAATATAAATAACTTTTTTTTTTCTAGACACAACCATGCTCTCCCCAACCAGACCATCATCTGATGTCCGTGTAGTTCAGCAAGAGCCTGTTACGTCTGTGCAAACTACTCCTCGCCGTGCAAGAACCAGGACTAGAGGATCACCTCGTAGAAGTGCGAGGCCAGCACATACAGAGCAGGCAACGCAGAATTTTCTCCAAGCTGATTCATTCTGGAGAAATTTTAAAGAACAGCAGCACAAGCACTACATGGACTTGAGGAGAGAGCAAAATAGGATTAGAGAGATGGAGGTGCAAGCTCAGAGGGACTGGCAAGCAGTAGGCCACAGAGCATTAAATATGTTAGAAAAAATTGTAGATAAATTTTGTAAAGACTAATTTTTCGCAATTTAATAATAATGTTTGTATTAAATGAGATAAAAACGTCTCTAAAAATAATCTATCATAAAAATATTGCTGGGCCACCACCTTTTATGCTTTACTTACACTAAAGCATAAAAGGTGGTGGGTCAGTAATATTTAATATTAAGTATTGCTGGCCCACCACCTGTTTTGATATTCTTGTAACTTAGTTTTAAATTAAAAGTTTTAGGCATGCTAGGTAGGTATATAGGATACTTAGGTATCATTTGTATTTGCAGATAGCTTATATCACTATTATGTAATTAGTTAAAAATGTAAACAAAAATATTGAATGTGTATTATATGCAGTTTTTCGACTTCATTTAAATAATTAGGTACAAAGGTACATACTGCCTCTGTTAGATATGTATTGTTCTTAATGCTAGATTTAAAGGGTGTAATAGTTTACCCATCCACTACAACTGGTTGGTTTATGTATTAAATAAACATTGTCAATAGGATTGGTCATTGTAATTTCATAAAAATTGGGAGTCATACTAATATCCTATTTACTATTTTTATATATTTTTAGGGTACCGTAGCCGAATGGCAAAATACGGAACCCTTATAGTTTCGTCTGTCTCTGGCTGTCCGTCCGTCCGTCCGTATGTATGTCAGCTATTTTATTCCGAAACTATTAAGACTATACATGTGAAACTTGGTAGGTAGATGAAATAAAAAAAAATATATGTCTATAGATCTTAATGTAAACTTTCAACCAAAATTGGTTTGAACGAGATTGGATCAGCAGTTTTCGAGATACAGCATATTTTATAAAACCGCAAATATAACTTTGTAATTCATACAAACACTATGAAAAACAAAGTTATTTAGCGTAGTTGTAAAAAATGTAAATAAACTAGTTTAAAGAAATTTGTAAGGTTTTATTTGTCAAATATATATATATATACACATATTATATTATATTAATATAGTTACTACGGAACCCTTCATGGGCGAGTCTGACTCGCACTTGGCCAATTTTTATGTAGGTAAATTAACTAGTTAAGAATTTTAAGTATTAAAGTTAGATATATCAAAATTAAGTTCCTAGTTACTGAGAAAATTTAAGACTAATGATGAAACACAACAAGATTAATGATGAATAAAAGTAATGCAACCTTCTTCAGTTAGTCTTTCATTATTTTACCTCTAATTAAAATATAATAACTTTCTTTCTGTGGTCAGATTCACTACTTGAACCTTTCAAATTCTAAACATAGAAATAATTCATAGTACTTTCTGTCTAGGACACTCGCCTAGTATTCCTAACTTACATCCAGGTAGACCGGAAGCCGACCCAAATATACTTGGGGCAGATATGTAATTACTTTTTGTGTGATGTAGGAGTAATGAATATGCACAACTTATTGGAAACAAATTATGACAGTTATTGATTTAGAAAATACTGAAAATAGGTATCTAATAGATTTGATTATGGTTAAAAAAAAAATAGACATTGTTTTACAAGTGTGTCAAAACATTTTATTCTAGAAGAATAATTACTTATTAAAAGTCAAACTATTTAAAATAAGTAGACCATTATAAAGGCACTTTTGAATGTCATGTTTACATAATAAAATACCAAAATGATTCTAGTTGGCCTATCCAAAAGCAAGAATAAATATGCAACTCTAGATTATTCTACTTGGAAAATAATACAACAGTGTGCTAGTTAAAGTAATCACAGTATAATTTATTTTAAAAAATGTACATAATTAAAAAAAGTGACTATTATCTATTATAAAACCTAAACCTATCTTTAAATTTAATTCATAATTTAACAAGTTAGTTTAGAGTAAAAATATTAAAAAATGTTTGTTACTAAAATAATTACCTATTATACACATTGATATACTAAAAACCCCATTGAAAGCAAAGATAGAGAGAGATAAAATTCATAACTAATATACATATATTAAAATTAATCTAGACTATAATAAAGTGTTACAGATAGTACATTAACATTAAAAGTGTTGAAGTCTTCTAACTAGTTGTTCCCTTAGAACCCTTCCTCTAATTAGGTCAGATGTTGAACTTCCTATTTCCCTCTCTGTGGGAATGCGCCCATTGTCTTCTTGTTCATCATGTTCCAAACCTTAACAAAAAAAAAAAAATTTAGTATTAAATTCACATACAAACTATTGAC
Organism: Tholera decimalis; assembly: GCA_943138885.2. Taxonomy (NCBI): domain Eukaryota; kingdom Metazoa; phylum Arthropoda; class Insecta; order Lepidoptera; family Noctuidae; genus Tholera; species Tholera decimalis. The sequence goes on along the minus strand of OW964570.2, from coordinate 4,334,358 downwards.
TGATTCCTACAAATTGTCACCATACCAGTGATATCCTCTTCTTCTACAACATTAAAATCAATGCCAAGGTTATGTAGCACGCAGCAGGCTTGGATTATTCTGGCACATTTAAGAGGCTTGTAGTGTAGCACTCTATCTTTATTTAGACAGCGCCATCGATTCTTCAGCCTCCCAAATGTATTTTCTATTACGACTCGGGCTGCCACATGCTTTTGGTTATAATTGGCTTCTAGTGTGTCTGGAGCAGCACCTAAAATCGGAGTCATCAACCATGGCCGTTGTGGATAACCAGAGTCGCCTAAAATTATAACCATCTTTTAGTTGAATCATTACCTTAAGTTTAAAGTACAATGGTGTTCAAATTATATTTTATTGTGGCCAGCTTACCTAAAAGCCACACTATTTCCCCATTTTGGTGCAACAACTGCACATAATTATTAATGTCGCTGTTTTCCCATATGAAAGAGTCATGATTTGCACCTCCAAATTTGGCATTTACATTCAGAATTCTGTATTGGTCATCACATATCTGTAATTCAAAGAAGTATTTAAATAAACAGTTTCAAATTAAAATGCTATAAGAAAGTAAGAATAGGTCAAAATTCTTTACCATTTGTACATTGATCGAATGATAGTGCTTGCGGCAATAATACAGATGTTCTTCAGGTTTAGGTGGCCCAAAAATTCTAAAATGACTACAGTCAATGCATCCTATTACTCCAGGTATTCTATATTTGGCACAAAACCTGAAATAAACAACATAGTTACAAAATTACTGAAATGTGTATTTACTAGAACTTACCCATTTACAATAAATCATATAGGTACCTTTGACTGACTGCTTGTCTGGCAGATGGAGTGCCAGGAAATTTAATATATTTACTAATTATATTTTTGTGATTTAAAGCCTTGGTAACCTCTTCAATATAAACACTGCACATTTTTTGTGATATATTTTTTGCAACTCCCACTGGCCGCTGGTAAGACCCAGTTGCATAAAAGAATAGTGCAGTAAGTACCTAAAAAATAAAGTTTATGTAAACGTATGGACTGTGTTTAGCTTTAGAGGCAGGTTGAAGAAAGTGTGTCATTAGTTTTGATACGTTACCTTGCCTTCCAAAGTTACCCGTTGAGAAGACTTTAAACCAGTCAGCTGTCTCAGCTCTCGGCATAAAAACCTAACCCCTTTCTTCGGAAGCCGATATATTCTCTTAAATTCGGCCTCCGGAAGATCTCTTAGAGGATTGCTTGAAATGCGAGCTTTTACACGAACCGTGGACATGTAATTACGTTCATCTTGTTGCCTAGCGGTCTCAAACATCTTCCAAGCGAAATATAATCGTGATGCCATAGTTTTCTTAAATCCACACAACGAATTAAAACAAAATAACTTTGTTATTTCACTACACTCACGACGCTCTCACTACAAATCTTTCCGTGAGCACTTAACGTATTCGAAAGTGAACGCGTTTCACAAACGAGCTGTCAAAACTGTCAAAATTGGAACTCACACTCGCGTTATCGCAGGTTAACGTTGATTTACGCGCTCACTTGCGAGTGGGAATCGATCGTCACCATCGACAGAGTAAAATAAAAAAACTCACACTCGCAATTTTTAGTTCCCGCGTATGGCACCAGGTGGCGCTTACTCAGCGCCATACAAATCTACGTTAACGCTAACGCGATGGTGAAGTTAAAAAAACTCGCACTAAGCACACCGTGAGCACCAAAGAGTATAGTAATATAGATGGTGAGCACTTAACGTATTCGAAAGTGAACGCGTTTCACAAACGAGCTGTCAAAACTGTCAAAATTGGAACTCACACTCGCGTTATCGTTGATTTACGCGCTCACTTGCGAGTGGGAATCGATCGTCACCATCGACAGAGTAAAATAAAAAACTCACACTCGCAATTTTTAGTTCCCGCGTATGGCAACAGGTGGCGCTTACTCAGCGCCATACAAATCTACGTTAACGCTAACGCGATGGTGAAGTTAAAAAAACTCGCACTAAGCACACTGTATGCTTAGTGTGAGTTTTACAACATTTCACGTATGACTTCACCATCGCGTAAATCGAGTTAACGCCAAACGCATCGACAACCGTTTGCGAGCGAGTGCGAGTTACCAACAAACCAAACCATACAATGCGCGTTTGTTCACCTTGAGTTGCGTTCGTTATTTTTCATAGGTTGGCATCGTCCGATAAGCCGACTAAATTGAATGACTTTTGAATTCAGTGTTCTTATTAACGAAAGCGACTGTCTATTAAAATTGTGGTGGTTTTATCGCCATCTTATTTAAAGTTATCTGTGATCGCCGTTGTTTATTAAACATAGTGTATTACATACTCTTTGGTTGTTTATGTTTCGTGGTTGTTTGAAGTTATTGTGATTTGGATTATTATTGGATTTTATTAATTAAAAATGAAGACAAGTTCATCCCAATTTGTTATGATGGTGACATTTATGGAGCAGTAAGTGAAATTTAAATTATTTGGTGTTTAGCGAACATAAGATTTGAGTACTTTGCAGAAATAGAAATGTTTGTTTTGGTTCGTAGGCATGGAGACATCGCCAAGCTTTCAACAAATGCGAGAGGTAGGCTCACAAGCATGAAGAATTGGGACGAGCTCACAATGTTGCTTAACAGTGATGGTAGTGGTGATCCTAAAACTACTGAGAAATGGAAGAAGGTTGGGAAAAATGGTTGTGGCTTAACAATTTTGGTGAAAACAGGGATGCGGTTCTAATAAAACGTTTGCTTCTTTGCATGGTTTAAGGTTTGGAGTGACTTAAAAAACAACACAAAAAAAAGGCGGCACGTCTGCACAGAGCAGCTAGTGGAACTGGTGGTGGGCCAGCAGTATTTGCCAAATTGACAGATTTAGAACAGAGGGTTCTTAATCTCACTGGTGTGCAAATGGCTACGGGGTTGGCAATAGAAGAGGCTGGGTTGTCACAGGTTGATTCATCTTTACTTTTAAAACACCAACCGCTATTATAATAATGTTACTTTATTGATGTCTCAATTGTTTTCTCTTACAGGGCATTAACATTCCACCCAATCCCATCAATGTAAACACAGTGGAAGGTACACAAGCTGCACATCAATTTGTAGAATGTAAGTTGGTCTTGTGGGATATCAGCATATTATGATTAAATTGTTGTTCATTTTGGGCAATCATCCTACTATCCTACTAATATTATAACTTCAATTAAATTAGGATAGTAAGTCCACAAAATATTATTTTACTGATTCTGAGGCGGTAGGTACGAAGTTTGCTGGGTCAGCTAGTATTATAATATAATGAAATATTTTTTTTTACTTTAGCTCAGCATGTGAACGAGTCAGCCCCAAATGTTGGCTCACAATCAGTGATGAGAGCTATTTCTTCTCCACCCCTTACATTTATAGAGGAAGAAGTTCAAAGTAAGATATAAGCTATTTTTATTTCTAGATAAATAAGCAAACTAATTAAGAAAGTCTTCACAATTAAAGCATTCATAAAATAAAGTATAAGTACTATTTATATAAGCCTATGTCCAGCAGTAGACGTCTTTCAGCTGAAATGATGATGATGATGATGCCCGCAAGTATTAATAAATAAAAAGGCAATTGATAACTCTTTGTTACTTGTTCCCAACCTCTGAAGTGTTTTTGATAAAATTTGGAAAAGAGTTAGCCTGAACTATGGCTATGTGGCAGCAGGAAAACTTTAGAACTATTTCATGTTTCAGGTTTCCCACCTAATTGGAATGAGCCAGGACCATCAAGGCTCAATGCCCCAGCACAGTCACCACCTACCGTGGCTCGTTCACCTCTTTCTTATGTGGAGGTACAAGTGGAAGGTAAGAAAGGACTTTTTACCTTTTTAAAAGACTCTTCAAGATGACAACTGATAATATAAATAACTTTTTTTTTTTCTAGACACAACCATGCTCTCCCCAACCAGACCATCATCTGATGTCCGTGTAGTTCAGCAAGAGCCTGTTACGTCTGTGCAAACTACTCCTCGCCGTGCAAGAACCAGGACTAGAGGATCACCTCGTAGAAGTGCGAGGCCAGCACATACAGAGCAGGCAACGCAGAATTTTCTCCAAGCTGATTCATTCTGGAGAAATTTTAAAGAACAGCAGCACAAGCACTACATGGACTTGAGGAGAGAGCAAAATAGGATTAGAGAGATGGAGGTGCAAGCTCAGAGGGACTGGCAAGCAGTAGGCCACAGAGCATTAAATATGTTAGAAAAAATTGTAGATAAATTTTGTAAAGACTAATTTTGCGCAATTTAATAATAATGTTTGTATTAAATGAGATAAAAACGTCTCTAAAAATAATCTATCATAAAAATATTGCTGGGCCACCACCTTTTAAGCTTTACTTACACTAAAGCATAAAAGGTGGTGGGTCAGTAATATTTAATATTAAGTATTGCTGGCCCACCACCTGTTTTGATATTCTTGTAACTTAGTTTTAAATTAAAAGTTTTAGGCATGCTAGGTAGGTATATAGGATACTTAGGTATCATTTGTATTTGCAGATAGCTTATATCACTATTATGTAATTAGTTAAAAATGTAAACAAAAATATTGAATGTGTATTATATGCAGTTTTTCGACTTCATTTAAATAATTAGGTACAAAGGTACATACTGCCTCTGTTAGATATGTATTGTTCTTAATGCTAGATTTAAAGGGTGTAATAGTTTACCCATCCACTACAACTGGTTGGTTTATGTATTAAATAAACATTGTCAATAGTATTGGTCATTGTAATTTCATAAAAATTGGGAGTCATACTAATATCCTATTTACTATTTTTATATATTTTTAGGGTACCGTAGCCGAATGGCAAAATACGGAACCCTTATAGTTTCGTCTGTCTCTGGCTGTCCGTCCGTCCGTCCGTATGTATGTCAGCTATTTTATTCCGAAACTATTAAGACTATACATGTGAAACTTGGTAGGTAGATGAAATAAAAAAAAATATATGTCTATAGATCTTAATGTAAACTTTCAACCAAAATTGGTTTGAACGAGATTGGATCAGCAGTTTTCGAGATACAGCATATTTTATAAAACCGCAAATATAACTTTGTAATTCATACAAACACTATGAAAAACAAAGTTATTTAGCGTAGTTGTAAAAAATGTAAATAAACTAGTTTAAAGAAATTTGTAAGGTTTTATTTGTCAAATATATATATATATACACATATTATATTATATTAATATAGTTACTACGGAACCCTTCATGGGCGAGTCTGACTCGCACTTGGCCAATTTTTATGTAGGTAAATTAACTAGTTAAGAATTTTAAGTATTAAAGTTAGATATATCAAAATTAAGTTCCTAGTTACTGAGAAAATTTAAGACTAATGATGAAACACAACAAGATTAATGATGAATAAAAGTAATGCAACCTTCTTCAGTTAGTCTTTCATTATTTTACCTCTAATTAAAATATAATAACTTTCTTTCTGTGGTCAGATTCACTACTTGAACCTTTCAAATTCTAAACATAGAAATAATTCATAGTACTTTCTGTCTAGGACACTCGCCTAGTATTCCTAACTTACATCCAGGTAGACCGGAAGCCGACCCAAATATACTTGGGGCAGATATGTAATTACTTTTTGTGTGATGTAGGAGTAATGAATATGCACAACTTATTGGAAACAAATTATGACAGTTATTGATTTAGAAAATACTGAAAATAGGTATCTAATAGATTTGATTATGGTTAAAAAAAAAATAGACATTGTTTTACAAGTGTGTCAAAACATTTTATTCTAGAAGAATAATTACTTATTAAAAGTCAAACTATTTAAAATAAGTAGACCATTATAAAGGCACTTTTGAATGTCATGTTTACATAATAAAATACCAAAATGATTCTAGTTGGCCTATCCAAAAGCAAGAATAAATATGCAACTCTAGATTATTCTACTTGGAAAATAATACAACAGTGTGCTAGTTAAAGTAATCACAGTATAATTTATTTTAAAAAATGTACATAATTAAAAAAAGTGACTATTATCTATTATAAAACCTAAACCTATCTTTAAATTTAATTCATAATTTAACAAGTTAGTTTAGAGTAAAAATATTAAAAAATGTTTGTTACTAAAATAATTACCTATTATACACATTGATATACTAAAAACCCCATTGAAAGCAAAGATAGAGAGAGATAAAATTCATAACTAATATACATATATTAAAATTAATCTAGACTATAATAAAGTGTTACAGATAGTACATTAACATTAAAAGTGTTGAAGTCTTCTAACTAGTTGTTCCCTTAGAACCCTTCCTCTAATTAGGTCAGATGTTGAACTTCCTATTTCCCTCTCTGTGGGAATGCGCCCATTGTCTTCTTGTTCATCATGTTCCAAACCTTAACAAAAAAAAAAAAATTTAGTATTAAATTCACATACAAACTATTGACTGATTCCTACAAATTGTCACCATACCAGTGATATCCTCTTCTTCTACAACATTAAAATCAATGCCAAGGTTATGTAGCACGCAGCAGGCTTGGATTATTCTGGCACATTTAAGAGGCTTGTAGTGTAGCACTCTATCTTTATTTAGACAGCGCCATCGATTCTTCAGCCTCCCAAATGTATTTTCTATTACGACTCGGGCTGCCACATGCTTTTGGTTATAATTGGCTTCTAGTGTGTCTGGAGCAGCACCTAAAATCGGAGTCATCAACCATGGCCGTTGTGGATAACCAGAGTCGCCTAAAATTATAACCATCTTTTAGTTGAATCATTACCTTAAGTTTAAAGTACAATGGTGTTCAAATTATATTTTATTGTGGCCAGCTTACCTAAAAGCCACACTATTTCCCCATTTTGGTGCAACAACTGCACATAATTATTAATGTCGCTGTTTTCCCATATGAAAGAGTCATGATTTGCACCTCCAAATTTGGCATTTACATTCAGAATTCTGTATTGGTCATCACATATCTGTAATTCAAAGAAGTATTTAAATAAACAGTTTCAAATTAAAATGCTATAAGAAAGTAAGAATAGGTCAAAATTCTTTACCATTTGTACATTGATCGAATGATAGTGCTTGCGGCAATAATACAGATGTTCTTCAGGTTTAGGTGGCCCAAAAATTCTAAAATGACTACAGTCAATGCATCCTATTACTCCAGGTATTCTATATTTGGCACAAAACCTGAAATAAACAACATAGTTACAAAATTACTGAAATGTGTATTTACTAGAACTTACCCATTTACAATAAATCATATAGGTACCTTTGACTGACTGCTTGTCTGGCAGATGGAGTGCCAGGAAATTTAATATATTTACTAATTATATTTTTGTGATTTAAAGCCTTGGTAACCTCTTCAATATAAACACTGCACATTTTTTGTGATATATTTTTTGCAACTCCCACTGGCCGCTGGTAAGACCCAGTTGCATAAAAGAATAGTGCAGTAAGTACCTAAAAAATAAAGTTTATGTAAACGTATGGACTGTGTTTAGCTTTAGAGGCAGGTTGAAGAAAGTGTGTCATTAGTTTTGATACGTTACCTTGCCTTCCAAAGTTACCCGTTGAGAAGACTTTAAACCAGTCAGCTGTCTCAGCTCTCGGCATAAAAACCTAACCCCTTTCTTCGGAAGCCGATATATTCTCTTAAATTCGGCCTCCGGAAGATCTCTTAGAGGATTGCTTGAAATGCGAGCTTTTACACGAACCGTGGACATGTAATTACGTTCATCTTGTTGCCTAGCGGTCTCAAACATCTTCCAAGCGAAATATAATCGTGATGCCATAGTTTTCTTAAATCCACACAACGAATTAAAACAAAATAACTTTGTTATTTCACTACACTCACGACGCTCTCACTACAAATCTTTCCGTGAGCACTTAACGTATTCGAAAGTGAACGCGTTTCACAAACGAGCTGTCAAAACTGTCAAAATTGGAACTCACACTCGCGTTATCGCAGGTTAACGTTGATTTACGCGCTCACTTGCGAGTGGGAATCGATCGTCACCATCGACAGAGTAAAATAAAAAAACTCACACTCGCAATTTTTAGTTCCCGCGTATGGCACCAGGTGGCGCTTACTCAGCGCCATACAAATCTACGTTAACGCTAACGCGATGGTGAAGTTAAAAAAACTCGCACTAAGCACACCGTGAGCACCAAAGAGTATAGTAATATAGATGGTGAGCACTTAACGTATTCGAAAGTGAACGCGTTTCACAAACGAGCTGTCAAAACTGTCAAAATTGGAACTCACACTCGCGTTATCGTTGATTTACGCGCTCACTTGCGAGTGGGAATCGATCGTCACCATCGACAGAGTAAAATAAAAAACTCACACTCGCAATTTTTAGTTCCCGCGTATGGCAACAGGTGGCGCTTACTCAGCGCCATACAAATCTACGTTAACGCTAACGCGATGGTGAAGTTAAAAAAACTCGCACTAAGCACACTGTATGCTTAGTGTGAGTTTTACAACATTTCACGTATGACTTCACCATCGCGTAAATCGAGTTAACGCCAAACGCATCGACAACCGTTTGCGAGCGAGTGCGAGTTACCAACAAACCAAACCATACAATGCGCGTTTGTTCACCTTGAGTTGCGTTCGTTATTTTTCATAGGTTGGCATCGTCCGATAAGCCGACTAAATTGAATGACTTTTGAATTCAGTGTTCTTATTAACGAAAGCGACTGTCTATTAAAATTGTGGTGGTTTTATCGCCATCTTATTTAAAGTTATCTGTGATCGCCGTTGTTTATTAAACATAGTGTATTACATACTCTTTGGTTGTTTATGTTTCGTGGTTGTTTGAAGTTATTGTGATTTGGATTATTATTGGATTTTATTAATTAAAAATGAAGACAAGTTCATCCCAATTTGTTATGATGGTGACATTTATGGAGCAGTAAGTGAAATTTAAATTATTTGGTGTTTAGCGAACATAAGATTTGAGTACTTTGCAGAAATAGAAATGTTTGTTTTGGTTCGTAGGCATGGAGACATCGCCAAGCTTTCAACAAATGCGAGAGGTAGGCTCACAAGCATGAAGAATTGGGACGAGCTCACAATGTTGCTTAACAGTGATGGTAGTGGTGATCCTAAAACTACTGAGAAATGGAAGAAGGTTGGGAAAAATGGTTGTGGCTTAACAATTTTGGTGAAAACAGGGATGCGGTTCTAATAAAACGTTTGCTTCTTTGCATGGTTTAAGGTTTGGAGTGACTTAAAAAACAACACAAAAAAAAGGCGGCACGTCTGCACAGAGCAGCTAGTGGAACTGGTGGTGGGCCAGCAGTATTTGCCAAATTGACAGATTTAGAACAGAGGGTTCTTAATCTCACTGGTGTGCAAATGGCTACGGGGTTGGCAATAGAAGAGGCTGGGTTGTCACAGGTTGATTCATCTTTACTTTTAAAACACCAACCGCTATTATAATAATGTTACTTTATTGATGTCTCAATTGTTTTCTCTTACAGGGCATTAACATTCCACCCAATCCCATCAATGTAAACACAGTGGAAGGTACACAAGCTGCACATCAATTTGTAGAATGTAAGTTGGTCTTGTGGGATATCAGCATATTATGATTAAATTGTTGTTCATTTTGGGCAATCATCCTACTATCCTACTAATATTATAACTTCAATTAAATTAGGATAGTAAGTCCACAAAATATTATTTTACTGATTCTGAGGCGGTAGGTACGAAGTTTGCTGGGTCAGCTAGTATTATAATATAATGAAATATTTTTTTTTACTTTAGCTCAGCATGTGAACGAGTCAGCCCCAAATGTTGGCTCACAATCAGTGATGAGAGCTATTTCTTCTCCACCCCTTACATTTATAGAGGAAGAAGTTCAAAGTAAGATATAAGCTATTTTTATTTCTAGATAAATAAGCAAACTAATTAAGAAAGTCTTCACAATTAAAGCATTCATAAAATAAAGTATAAGTACTATTTATATAAGCCTATGTCCAGCAGTAGACGTCTTTCAGCTGAAATGATGATGATGATGATGCCCGCAAGTATTAATAAATAAAAAGGCAATTGATAACTCTTTGTTACTTGTTCCCAACCTCTGAAGTGTTTTTGATAAAATTTGGAAAAGAGTTAGCCTGAACTATGGCTATGTGGCAGCAGGAAAACTTTAGAACTATTTCATGTTTCAGGTTTCCCACCTAATTGGAATGAGCCAGGACCATCAAGGCTCAATGCCCCAGCACAGTCACCACCTACCGTGGCTCGTTCACCTCTTTCTTATGTGGAGGTACAAGTGGAAGGTAAGAAAGGACTTTTTACCTTTTTAAAAGACTCTTCAAGATGACAACTGATAATATAAATAACTTTTTTTTTTTCTAGACACAACCATGCTCTCCCCAACCAGACCATCATCTGATGTCCGTGTAGTTCAGCAAGAGCCTGTTACGTCTGTGCAAACTACTCCTCGCCGTGCAAGAACCAGGACTAGAGGATCACCTCGTAGAAGTGCGAGGCCAGCACATACAGAGCAGGCAACGCAGAATTTTCTCCAAGCTGATTCATTCTGGAGAAATTTTAAAGAACAGCAGCACAAGCACTACATGGACTTGAGGAGAGAGCAAAATAGGATTAGAGAGATGGAGGTGCAAGCTCAGAGGGACTGGCAAGCAGTAGGCCACAGAGCATTAAATATGTTAGAAAAAATTGTAGATAAATTTTGTAAAGACTAATTTTGCGCAATTTAATAATAATGTTTGTATTAAATGAGATAAAAACGTCTCTAAAAATAATCTATCATAAAAATATTGCTGGGCCACCACCTTTTAAGCTTTACTTACACTAAAGCATAAAAGGTGGTGGGTCAGTAATATTTAATATTAACTATTGCTGGCCCACCACCTGTTTTGATATTCTTGTAACTTAGTTTTAAATTAAAAGTTTTAGGCATGCTAGGTAGGTATATAGGATACTTAGGTATCATTTGTATTTGCAGATAGCTTATATCACTATTATGTAATTAGTGAAAAATGTAAACAAAAATATTGAATGTGTATTATATGCAGTTTTTCGACTTCATTTAAATAATTAGGTACAAAGGTACATACTGCCTCTGTTAGATATGTATTGTTCTTAATGCTAGATTTAAAGGGTGTAATAGTTTACCCATCCACTACAACTGGTTGGTTTATGTATTAAATAAACATTGTCAATAGTATTGGTCATTGTAATTTCATAAAAATTGGGAGTCATACTAATATGCCTTCCTATTTACTATTTTTTTATATTTTTAGGGTACCGTAGCCGAATGGCAAAATACGGAACCCTTATAGTTTCGTCTGTCTCTGTCTGTCCGTCCGTCCGTCCGTATGTATGTCAGCTATTTTATTCCGAAACTATTAAGACTATACATGTGAAACTTGGTAGGTAGATGAAATAAAAAAAATATATGTCTATAGATCTTAATGTAAACTTTCAACCAAAATTGGTTTGAACGAGATTGGGTCAGCAGTTTTCGAGATACAGCATATTTTATAAAACCGCACATATAACTTTGTAATTCATACAAACACTATGAAAAACAAAGTTATTTAGCGTAGTTGTAAAAAATGTAAATAAACTAGTTTAAAGAAATTTGTAAGGTTTTATTTGTCAAATATATATATACACATATTATATTATATTAATATAGTTACTACGGAACCCTTCATGGGCGAGTCTGACTCGCACTTGGCCAATTTTTATGTAGGTAAATTAACTAGTTAAGAATTTTAAGTATTAAAGTTAGATATATCAAAATTAAGTTCCTAGTTACTGAGAAAATTTAAGACTAATGATGAAACAAAACAAGATTAATGATGAATAAAAGTAATGCAACCTTCTTCAGTTAGTCTTTCATTATTTTACCTCTAATTAAAATATAATAACTTTCTTTCTGTGGTCAGGTTCACTACTTGAACCTTTCAAATTCTAAACATAGAAATAATTCATAGTACTCTCTGTCTAGGACACTCGCCTGGTATTCCCAACTTACATCCAGGTAGACCGGAAGCCGACCCAAATATACTTGTGGCAGATATGTAATTACTTTTTGTGTGATGTAGGAGTAATGAATATGCACAACTTATTGGAAACAAATTATGACAGTTATTGATTTAGAAAATACTCAAAATAGGTATCTACTAGATTTGATTATGGTTAGAAAAAAATAGACATTGTTTTACAAGTGTGTCAAAACATTTTATTCTAGAAGAATAATTACTTATTAAAAGTCAAACTATTTAAAATAAGTAGACCATTATAAAGGCACTTTTGAATGTCATGTTTACATAATAAAATACCAAAATGATTCTAGTTGGCCTATCCAAAAGCAAGAATAAATATGCAACTCTAGATTATTCTACTTGGAAAAATAATGTGCTAGTTAGAGTAATCACAGTATAATTTATTTTAAAAAATGTACATAATTAAAAAAAGTGACTATTATTTTAATATAAAACCTAAACCTATCTTTAAATTTAATTCATAATTTAACAAGTTAGTTTAGAGTAAAAATATTAAAAAATGTTTGTTACTAAAATAATTACCTATTATACACATTGATATACTAAAAACCCCAATGAAAGCAAAGATAGAGAGAGATAAAATTCATAACTAATATACATATATTAAAATTAATCTAGACTATAATAAAGTGTTACAGATAGTACATTAACATTAAAAGTGTTGAAGTCTTCTAACTAGTTGTTCCCTTAGAACCCTTCCTCTAATTAGGTCAGATGTTGAACTTCCTATTTCCCTCTCTGTGGGAATGCGCCCATTGTCTTCTTGTTCATCATGTTCCAAACCTTAAAAGAAAAAATAATAATTTAGTATTAAATTCACATACAAGCTATTGACTGATTCCTACAAATTGTCACCATACCAGTGATATCCTCTTCTTCTACAACATTAAAATCAATGCCAAGGTTATGTAGCACGCAGCAGGCTTGGATTATTCTGGCACATTTAAGAGGCTTGTAGTGTAGCACTCTATCTTTATTTAGACAGCGCCATCGATTCTTCAGCCTCCCAAATGTATTTTCTATTACGACTCGGGCTGCCACATGCTTTTGGTTATAATTGGCTTCTAGTGTGTCTGGAGCAGCACCTAAAATCGGAGTCATCAACCATGGCCGTTGTGGATAACCAGAGTCGCCTAAAATTATAACCATCTTTCAGTTGAATCATTACCTTAAGTTTAAAGTACAATGGTGTTCAAATTATATTTTATTGTGGCCAGCTTACCTAAAAGCCACACTATTTCCCCATTTTGGTGCAACGACTGCACATAATTATTAATGTCGCTGTTTTCCCATATGAAAGAGTCATGATTTGCACCTCCAAATTTGGCATTTACATTCAGAATTCTGTATTGGTCATCACATATCTGTAATTCAAAGAAGTATTTAAATAAACAGTTTCAAATTAAAATGCTATAAGAAAGTAAGAATAGGTCAAAATTCTTTACCATTTGTACATTGATCGAATGATAGTGCTTGCGGCAATAATACAGATGTTCTTCAGGTTTAGGTGGCCCAAAAATTCTAAAATGACTACAGTCAATGCATCCTATTACTCCAGGTATTCTATAATTGGCACAAAACCTGAAATAAACAACATAGTTACAAAATTACTGAAATGTGTATTTACTAGAGCTTACCCATTTACAATAAATCATATAGGTACCTTTGACTGACTGCTTGTCTGTCAGATGGAGTGCCAGGAAATTTAATATATTTACTAATTATATTTTTGTGATTTAAAGCCTTGGTAACCTCTTCAATATAAACACTGCACATTTTTTGTGATATATTTTTTGCAACTCCCACTGGCCGCTGGTAAGACCCAGTTGCATAAAAGAATAGTGCAGTAAGTACCTAAAAAATAAAGTTTATGTAAACGTATGGACTGTGTTTAGCTTTAGAGGCAGGTTGAAGAAAGTGTGTCATTAGTGTTGATACGTTACCTTGCCTTCCAAAGTTACCCGTTGAGAAGACTTTAAACCAGTCAGCTGTCTCAGCTCTCGGCATAAAAACCTAACCGCTTTCTTCGGAAGCCGATATATTCTCTTAAATTCGGCCTCCGGAAGATCTCTTAGAGGATTGCTTGAAATGCGAGCTTTTACACGAACCGTGGACATGTAATTATGCTCATCTTGTTGCCTAGCGGTCTCAAACATCTTCCAAGCGAAATATAATCGTGATGCCATAGTTTTCTTAAATCCACACAACGAATTAAAACAAAATAACTTTGTTATTTCACTACACTCACGACGCTCTCACTACAAATCTTTCCGTGAGCACCAAAGAGTATAGTAATATAGATGGTGAGCACTTAACGTATTCGAAAGTGAACGCGTTTCACAAACGAGCTGTCAAAACTGTCAAAATTGGAACTCACACTCGCGTTATCGTTGATTTACGCGCTCACTTGCGAGTGGGAATCGATCGTCACCATCGACAGAGTAAAATAAAAAACTCACACTCGCAATTTTTAGTTCCCGCGTATGGCAACAGGTGGCGCTTACTCAGCGCCATACAAATCTACGTTAACGCTAACGCGATGGTGAAGTTAAAAAAACTCGCACTAAGCACACTGTACGCATCGCGAGTATTCGCGAGTCGCATAGGTAGGTATTAATCATTACCTACCTACTTAACGCGTATAATAGCCCAGTCAATAAAAGCAAATAAAGGCAAACCTTGCAAGCAAACACGTTTTGATGCGGTTTTCAGAAAAGTATTTGTTCTTACCTACTTAGGAGCAGGTTTTGGTATATTAACAGACTTCAAAGGTCGATTTTCCTGTTTTTTTTTGACAGTTGAAATATTCCCAAAGTTTCGGAATATTTCAGAATACTTCCGAAGTATTCGACGGGAATGATTCGGAATGTTTCCCGCCAGCATCTATAGTCATGACCTCATATAAACCAACCCGGCTTCGGCGAAGCGCGACGCGGCGCGGAGGCGCAATTCAATTTTATAATTATAACAGCTGTAATATAAATAATTATATAAACATTAATATCGTTTAGTGAACGTGTCAGATGTGTCCTTTTTGTAAACTAATATTAAATAATGGCAAATCGATACTGACAATCAATTTAAATAAATATTAAACAATTTAAATAAATAAAACAAAACACTACGTTACTAGGCTTCCATATTCCTAAAAGAGGCAATAAATTACTAGTGCTTACTTACCTCAGACCAAAAATGTATAGCTTATAACGTGATTAAAATACACAATATATGTTTGTGTTGAATAAGTACCTAAATACCTTTTAAAGATAATAAATAATCAATTAATTGTCTTTGTACTGGTACATACTACTGATTTTTGTTGAATACGGTATATTTACCATGTCCTACCGCTTATAACAGTAAATAATCGGTAGGCAAGAACTAATTAACGAAGTGGGCGTTGCTCTCCGCCGCCAATGCCTGTATAAAATAGTATAAATAAGCCAATGAAATGAGCACATAGTAGGTTGGCACGCAACGCCGGCAACCGCTTTTGCGTTATAGTGCCCTAGTACTCAACCAAGGAACGTGATGTTGCGAATACGACCGGGGGAGATTTTAACGTCGCTTTTAGAACGGACTCAGTAGCGCACGATCTACGCTATTTATTTAGTTAAACGTTGTTGTTAGTTGGCATAGTAAGTATAATAAACTCATAATGTAAACACACCGGTTAAATACACAACTTCCTCCTTATTTGGATTTGGGTAAATAAATGGCACATTTGGCATGGAACCCTCTGTCGGCAACAGTGGGGATTTCTCAGGCTTAGGAACTTTAGGTATTCTTTCGGGAATTATGTTAGACACTAACTGCCTTTTAGCAACAACATTTTTAAGTACCTAACAAAAAATATTGTTGCAACTTTTATTTTTTTTTATCACCCTAGTACTAGTCAAATAAATAAAATATTGCTGTACTTTTAATGACAGGGAAAATGTTATGTTGAACTCTGTAACTTTATGCTGTCTTGGTACAAATAGTCAAAGTTGACGTAACAGTTGTGTGACGGTAATTCCATTGTGTGACGACGAATCTGCAGCTCAGTTTTTTTCAAGCAACATTTTTATGTTGGTCTATGTATAGAATAAGGTACTTTATCAAATATAGCATCGATCGGTATAATTTTAACATATTAATTAGTAAATTGCATGTTATTTATTCTAGGCAGATTCCTCCTTCTAGGTAGGTACTTATTTGTACGTATCTTATTTTTATTTTGATTAATGGTTAATTTAATCAAAAAAGGGCAGTGGCTGTTTACAATAATATCGAAACTTTTTAGTTAAGTTCACATTCTCTTCATTACGTTTATTGTAGTTCATTTCCTAAATGTATGCATTAGGAAATATTAGCGCCCTCTGTGTATCGCTAGTGGACGGAGTAGTAATTGCGAGGGCCATTAGAGGCGTTAGGCAGAGCGCGACTGCCGCGGGAGTTGTGTCACTATTCCACCAAAAGGCGCTTCGCGGTACCAGGCATGCATAAACCATTGAAGCTTAATTACGAATTTATAGAATACCTATCAAGACTAGTAAATTAGTAATGAATTGAATCGCAATCGCGACGCTGCGCTGTTTTGTTTGCGAATTCCTATTATCTTACAGAATTTGCAAGTATTAGCATAACAATTTGGAAAATTAACTTAATCTTGTAATGAATTCCAAATCTCTAGGAATATATACCTACCTACGTCTGTTGCAGTTTGTGGCGAGGAAAAACTGGATTTTCGTCAGACTTTGGTCTCCGTCAGGATGAACGGTCACCAGGCATATTTTACGTTGAATTTGTGTCCAAGAATTGCTTCCCTATTGCTTCCTATTGTCAAACAATTGCTTCCATTGTTTTCTAGAAAAAAAAAACATTTAAACCGTTCATTCTGATGTCAGGACGGCCGGTCACGGAGTCGTAGTGTCCTTTTTTAATAGAATTATTGAAATTCACGGTGGCCATTAATTACTACCCGATTGCTTCTCTCAATGTTTTACAACGATAATACTGGAACTATCACGGCAATAAAGATATCGACAAAAGTGTTGTACGGTCTATAATAATATGTTTAGTGCCTGATGAAAAAATAAAGGCAAAACTCTTGTTTAATATTGCAGTTATACTTGAGCAGGCGATAAATCTATAGTATTGTACCGGTGGCCTACAGCTACGTATAAGTATTATGTTATTAAAAAAAAGAAGTGCCTATCGTATTTAGTGACAAAAATTCATACAAATGTAATAAACTTATATCGTAGTCAACAGATACCTACTATATATGGAGGCGGAACTGTAATTTGACTTGGTAATATTTGTCTAGTATCACGCCAAATAAGTTGAAAATAAAATCAGGAAATCTGATTTTTTAGGGTTCCGTAGCCGAGTGGCAAAAAACCGAACGCTTATAGATTCGTCATGTCTGTATGTCTTTCTGTCTATCCGTACGTATGTCACAGCCATTATATCCGAAACTTAGGACTACACATGTGAAACTTGGTAAGACGGTAGGTTCCTATTCTGTGAACCACTTTCCAAATTATATACAATAATTTAAAAAAAAACATGGAACTGAAACTAAAATTATTATTTTTCATCAAACTTATATGTATGTGTGTACCAGTTTCCGCTGAAAGGTTTCATTTACCATCTTCAACTTTTTTTAGTTTTTCAGTATAATATTTTAAAAGCTTGAGGGGGAGACACATTTTACCACATTGGAAGTGTCTATCTATCAAACGATTGAATTTGGCCAAAAATATTTTTGCCCTACCTAGACCTACACCCTCACATATTGTTTCAAAGTTCTTTTAGTTTCGGTTCAATGTATGGAAAAAATATTTTTGTATAAAAATCGTAAAGTGGTTCACAGAATACATCTACCTACCAAGTTTTGACTGTGTAGTGCTAATAGTTTCGGAATATAGTGACTTTGACGAACGGACAGACAGACACCACGAAACTATAAGGTTTCCGTTTTATGCCATTCGGCTAAAAATGCAATGTTATTCGTAATGGGTGTCATTTTTGGGAGATTGATTTACTGATTGTTACTGCTCTTAGACTCAGATGTGGACACATTCCATGCAAAAAATTTGCC
Organism: Tholera decimalis; assembly: GCA_943138885.2. NCBI lineage: Eukaryota > Metazoa > Arthropoda > Insecta > Lepidoptera > Noctuidae > Tholera > Tholera decimalis. Next base: position 4,316,205 of record OW964570.2, on the reverse strand, counting down.
TTCATGATGAAGAAAATCGTTTCACCTAATTGTGAGGAATGTAAAGTTGTCGAGGACCTACAACATTTATTGATGGAATGTGTCCGGTATGAGTCTAGTAGAAATTATTTATTGAGGACTCTGAATTTGAACAGAACGGATGTAGGCATGTACCATACGATTCTCTCTTGTTCAAATTCATGGCCCACATATTGTGAAGGTACAATTGTTTAGGATACGATGGGACTGACATACGGTATGCGTAAAAGTCCCTATAAATAAATAAAGAATAAAAAAAAAAGAAAATGAGTTCGATATCTGTTTAGCCTGTAATCATGTAATATTCTTCTTCATCATTTTTAGCCTGTAATATTTCTCTTCACTATTTTAGGCTGTAAACTGTATAGTATATCTATATAAAAACACTAGCTTCTGTCCGCGACTTCGTCCGCGTAGAAGTCGAAAATATTCCACGAGATCCCGTCCCCGACTTGCTTGACAAAGATTATAATAGTTCGGCTAATATGCATGATATAAAGATAAATAAGATAATTTATAGCCTATAGCATTCAGGGATAATGCAGCTACATGTAAGCGAAAGAATTTTCAAAATCGGTTCGGTAGTTTCAGAGATTACCCCCTACATACAAACTTACAATTTACAAACTTACAAATTTTACCTCTTTATAATATTAGTATTAGTATAGATAACTATAGCCTGACAGTTTACAGAGTATAATAAAAGATAAACAATGATTGCTTGTATAAGGTTGTCTGTAAAAGATCGCGTATAGCGATAAGACCACCCATTGTAACACCCTTTGTAGTTTTGAAGTCCTTATTTAATTCTGTTATGTGTACAATAAACGCTACTAAAGATATATCTATCTATCTATTCTATAGTCTGTTTTGTGTTCTTTTTAACTGACTTCAAAAAAAGGGGGAGGCCAGAAGAAATAACTTTAATTTCGGAAGGCGGTGTCAAAAAAATAAGAAAATACAAAACCAATAACACCGACTACCGAAATTAAAGTTATTTTTGCCTTTGTAGTGTTTTGATATGGAAGTCGGTTAATTATTGCTTAATTTTTGGTATAGCGGTGTACATTTCCTTTACATAGAATAGGTACCTAGGTACCTGTACAATCTGAGACCACACCAAAGGTAATTTTAATTTTGATGCAGAATTTGATCGTTCCATCCCGACTCGACATTGACTCGGGATTCCCGAGTCAATGTCTCACAATAGGGTATATACTTACTTTATCTTCCCCATCTTAAGAGCTAAATTTGTAGTTAAGTCTAGTTGGGTTTTCTTGGGCCAAATGCCTACTTATATTTATGTTAATAGACCTACTGAGTTAATAGACATACTAGTCAACAAATCCTAGCATTACCTAACGGCGCAGCAGTCGACGAGTCAACATCTGAGGATGCTTGCATGTATTGTTGCACTAATCAGTATTCTAATTTGCTTGCTTACCTTGTATTTTCAACCGACGACCAAAAGAGGAGGTTATCAATTCGAAGCATACATTTTATTTTTATTTTTATGTATGTATGATCATCGAGTACTCGAAGACGGCTGAACCGATTTGGAAAATTCTTTTTTTGTTCGAATGGGTATACGTCGAAATTGGTACCATTATCACCAAAGTCAGGATCTGATGATGGGATCTTGGAGAAATCGAGGGATTTCTTCAAATATTATAGGCACACCTATGGCGTTTTGGGTATTTCTTATAGTAACTTGTGCAGTTGCTCTCAAAAAGTACCATTTGGGGAAGTGGAACTGATGATGAAGACCACAGATGGCCGCCGAAACTACTCAATAACAAGTATTGAGTGGATTGCGATTCGATTACTTGAATATGGATGTTACCTAAGCACTTTATGCTCGTCACAATGCATATGGTGATGTAGAGCTGATGGTGAAGTACCAAGAGAACTCCTCAACAATTAACGGCCCAGCATTGGGAAAAGCAATATTTTGTAAAAGTTTATAAGTAGTTGACATTTAGGCTCTTGTAACTAGGTAAATTAAAAATCATCCAACTAAAAAGAGTGAAATAAAAACTTTTTACCAAAAAATTAAACCGACTCCCAAAAAACACTGCAAAGTGAAAAATAACTTTAATTTCGGAAGTCGGTGCCAAAAACGAAAAAAAACTAAAGACACCGACTACCGAAATTAAAGTTATTTTTCACTTTGCAGTGTTTTTTGGGAGTCGGTTTAATTTTTTGGTAAAAAGTTTTTTTATTGGTATCATACATACAATAATTTTGTGTAAAACAGTTTCTGAGAGGTGAAATTCTGGTGAACTGTAATACAAGTTTTGATTACCTACAACAGGAGCAGTGTTTCTCGGCCAATGTTATTTGTATTCTTATGTACGCCAATAAATAAATAAAAAGTGTAGTACGTTTTTATTGCATCCCTTCTGCATGTGCATATATTTGCGGGTGGGAGGGCGGTGCTGCATACTGTATGCAAGATTGATCATCTAGTTCTTGGCGGAATCAGCACTAGATATTTTTTAGAAGTTACCAATGTTATAATACCAATCATTTATGTATGTATGAATCTGGTAAATTAGGTACACTTAGGGTTGCCAACTATAGTGTTAAAAACAGTATTATACTGTTTTTGACTACATTATACTTCTTACTGTTGAACAAAAATAAAGTACACAAAATACTGTTTTCAACATCAAAATGCTTAACACGTGTTAGACTTAGACGCTCACACATTTTTTTTTTGTTTAGCCATGGCCATGAAACAAAAAAGTATTAAAAACTATTACAGTCTTCCCAAGAAGTTTATAATAGAACTATTAATAACTTCATACTTTTTATTGATAAGGCTAATTTATATTTAGAGAAATGGTTTGTCATTAAAGTCTTTTTTTTTACTTATAATATTTATTAGTTTTTAACATTAAATTTTTAATACTTTAAACACCCTAATCTAAACTACTAAAAACCCTAAACTACAAACAGTGACAGCGATGCGCACGAATTTCTGGATGCCATATTTTAGTTTATTTTTAGATGTGTATTAGTTAAAGTCTTTGGTCACATCTGATCATTTTGAGAAAAATTTAGATAATCTAAATTTGTACAGACTGAATATTACTTAGTATGGATAATATTATATTCAGAAATAACAAATTTCAGAGTAATTTATGAAAACGTATCACAAGACAAAGATTTTCTTGAAATAAGTACTGGCCAAAAGTGGAGCCATTTATTAGTAAAAACTTTAGGAGAATTAAGAAACATTAAGTACTAAGATTGTCTCATAATTATCTTTCTGTTCCCGCCACCTCAGCATTTACCTACTGAAAGAGTTTTTTCAGTAATGAATGCAAAGTGGCAGGAGGATAGAAATAAAGCAAGTATTCATTTAATAAAAAACCGGTCAAGTGCGTGTTGGGCCACGCGCAGTGTAGGGTTCCGTAGTTTTTATAACAGCCAAGTGCGTGTCGTATTCGCTGACTGATCGTTTCGTACCATAATCTAACTAAAAGCCAAACATGACTACCTAACTAATTTGACTTCCTATACAAATCCTCACCTGATCCGACAATTTTGCACGGAAAGTTTTAATTTTTTTAGAGATTTGTATAAAACTTGTCATAGCCGGTGTTTTTAATTTAAATACGGACACAGAGCTACACTACTCAATCGTCACAAGAAGCTAGCACGATACAACTGGCGCTTAGCGCCATCTATCGACATTTCTATAGAGTTGTTCGAAATTTTCAAGTCAAATACAATTGGTCGACTATTACTCGTAAACTTGTAAAGCCCACTTATGTGTGATAGTTTTCCTTTAAATTTCGTTATATATAGGTACTACTGCCGTAACATTTGAATTTCTAACTACAACCGTTTAGTTGATAGAGGGGGGGGACACTTGACTCTAACGAAAATGGGTACTTTAAAGCTTGATAAGTCACGAACGGTTTACTTAATTAAAAAACGTTTTTAACAAACCCCTAATATTTTTGAAAGACCTATCCAACGATATCCCACACTATGGGAAGAACGAAAAAAAAAATTATCATCCCACTTTACATGTATGGGAGGTACCCTAAATAATTGTTTTTTTCAAAATTTTATTTTACCACTTTTTCGGCGTCATTTACGTGTATACTCATGCCAAAGTACAACTTTCTAGTACCAATAGTTTTTGAGCTAAACCGCGGACAGACGGACAGACAGACGGACATGGCGAAACTATAAGGGTTCCTTATTGACTACGGAACCCTAAAAATGATGATAATTTTAGTTAAGTATACTTAACTGTGGTGAGACGTATGAAGTTTAAAAAAAAATGTAAATTAATAAGTTGTGCGAGAAGCTCTAAAAAATATGTATTTAAAACATTAAATTAATAAAATACTGTTCATTTTTCTAAAATACTGTTTAATATTCTTCTCAGACCGAAATATACTTTTTTTTTGTAAAAAAAGTTGGTAACCCTAGGTACACTAGCCGTGGCCCGCGACTTCCTTTGTGTGGAAACTCACATTATGGTAAAAAAAATAGCCTATGTGTTATTTCAGATTGTTAACTATTAGGATGCAAAGTTTCGTCCAAATCCCTTTAGCCATTTTTGTGATATTGAAACACAAACATACAAATATTCATAGAATAAGTAGGTATTGGTAGGATTAACTAAGACTACATACATTTTTTAGACGTTGTCAGATATGCTTGTAATGTATGTTTACGGCTTTAATAAGAAGCTAAATTAATTATTTAATTGTGGTAGAGCGTAGATAGCGATGATAACATCAATAGGCATTTGTGCACTAACTCGTATGCGATGCGCATACGCCATTTTCTGTTATAATTTGTACTACTTATTAGAATAGATTCTTAAAAAAATCTTTAGAAAAAACTCTGATACCTATGATGTGATGTTGACCAGTAAGAGCACTTTTTTTTTCAGTGTGGGAAAATCATCGAATGACTTCTTCCGCTCTGGGTGGAGCGAAAGAGAGTGTCAGACTTCTACTGACTAAAAACCCACCCTGTTCCTTCAGGTGCCCTTAAGTTCCGGGGCCGCGGTATCTCGCTAAAACCTTCTCGCAACCCCGGCAGGACGAGTAAGAGCCCTAAAGCCTTAATAACAATGTCGACAGACATTCTAATTCCTATTAATGATCTTTGACTACTAATGATTATTTATTAAAATCGTTTACATAATGCTGAGTACCTATTTAAAAAGAAAAACTTTTGAGAAATCATGATACTTACCCGAGAATTACATATTTGAATAAAGATTTAGTTTTATCTATTCTTGATAATTTTAATATAAATACAATGAACAGCTATTTCAACATACTGCATTTGTAGTGTAACTACAAACATTAGCAGAAGTGTACTTACTCGTACGCATTAGTAGATAATTATTTATGTTAGGAAAAATATCTAAATTTATAGGTCAAAGTTAAAAGTTTAAAATTAAAATAGCAAGTACCTAAGATGAACGCGGTCCTGGCACAAACATTTGTGACTTTTTTAAGTAAGTTTTCATTGAAATATTTACATAACCCAAAAATAATACACCTAATTATAATGCTTTTTTTTTGTGTTGGTAATCTTTTGCGGGCTATGGTGCGTGAATACGCCGCAAGAGGCGCTAGTGTAGTGTGAAATGAAATATTTATTTTATAATCGGTTGTAGTATACATGTCATCTAACCAGTGGCGTAGCGTGCCTTGGAGGGGCCCTGTATCAAAATTAGTTGGGGGGCCCAAATGAAGGGTAAACATTTCTCACAAAAAAAAAAACTAAATTGCTTGCATTGCTCGAGTTAAACATGATTGTCTGGTAGTTTGAGTGCTTTTGGTATTATTCGGCTCCTTGTTCTGAGTTGAGCTATACGTCCTCTGACAAATGCTTGCACTGTATGGACAGGCCCACTCAAATCTGTGAGCATATTTTTTTTATTAAATATAGGTTCGGTTTTGACCACCATCTCACCTGATGGTAAGTGATGATGTGGTCGAAGATGGAGCACGCTTACCTAAAAGTAACTTATTCACTCTTGACTTAATGTCTTGTTTATAGCTTTCGGGAAACACCGACAGGGAATTCCACTTTTATTTCCATTATTATTGTGGAATGTTATTATAACGATGGCGCTTCGCCGTTTGTCTCGTAGTCCGATGATCTTTCCTCAAAAGGTCGTCTTAGACGGTAACCTACAAGGTTCCCATATATTTTTAACCGACTTCTAAAAAAGGAGAAGGTTCTCAATTCGGATGTTTGTTTGTTTTTTTTTTTATGTTTGTTCGGGCATAACTCCGTCGCTTGCTAACCGATTTGAAAAATTCTTTTTTTGTTGGAAAGGTTATACTTCCCAAATGCTCCTATGAAAATTTTATCGAAATCGAACAAGCCGTTTCTGAAAAATCAACAAAAGTCTAAAAAAGATATTTACATTGATGATCTTTTCGTTTACTCTGCATTGTGTTTTTTGTTCGCGCGTTTTTATTAGTTTTTTGTAGTTGTCATTTTGGCTTTTATAACTAGATTAATTACAAATTTACCCACTAAAAAGCGCGAAATAAAAACTTTTTTGCAAAAAAATAAAACCGACTTCCATATCAAAACACTACAAAGCCAAAAATAATTTTAATTTCGGAAGGCGGTGTGAAAAAAAAGAAAATACAAAACCAATAACACCGACTACCGAAATTAAAATTATTTTTGGCTTTGTAGTGTTTTGATATGGAAGTCGGTTTTATTCTTTTGCAAAAAAGTTTTTTAACAAGTATAGATTGTATGGACTTTAAAAGAGACGAAACCCTGAGTTTGTTTCGGTGTTTCTTCTCAGGGTAGTCAGTAAGGAAACACCGGCAGGGGCGGATCTACCTATGGGCTATTTGGGCTGCAGCCCAGGGCCCCGTAGATATAAGGGGCCCCCTGCCAGTGCTCATTAATAATATAGACGATACTTTTTAATCTAAATATATAATAACTCGGAAATATTTAAAAATAAAATATAATATTGGCAGCGCCATAATCGACCAATCCGTATGTGCGACTATCGAAAACGAAGTAGGGAATTCCCTTGTCGCTTATCAATGATCGGGTATTCAATATTAGCTAGGAAGGACGTTTTGTTAAAAGAACTACCCGCAGCGCAATTGCGACGGGTGGTACTGCTGCAATTTTGTTCTTGTCGTCTAAATACAAACTCAGTGCTTAATTGTCAAAACTGTGTGTGAGTATGGGTATAAGTGATAAGTAACTTATTCTCTTCAAATTTAAATTATTTATAAAACGTAAGCTATGTCATGTCAGAAAGCATTTTATATAGTCAAAGATTATATTGAGGACTAAAAGGCTTCGGAATGAGTTACTCCAATGATACACCTACTTATGTACTCTTTTTAATATATTTTGCTGACTTAATGATTGACTGTCTAAAGTATTGTACATACTTTGTATTTTATTATTTCTTTTTTGGTTTTTTTTTTTATCTTTTCTATATTTTGTAATTATGAATGTGAAGAATATATAGGTTATTATTTCTTTTTATGTTATTTTCATTATAATTTATAGTTGATGTATGGTAGTTTGAGTATTTGTGTGGCCTACCCAAATGTCCTTACTTTGGGTATTGCTCGTCAGATCGTTGAGCTCCTTAAGTTCGAAGTTGAGCTACACGATAACTGACAAACACTTGCACTGTGTGGACAGGTTCGCTTAAATCTGCGTGCTCCTTTCCTCAAAAGACACAACAGACATGTACCTTCATGCTTCTCATATGGTTTGACGATTACGAATTGTATGGACTTTAAAAAAGACGATAACCTCTGAGTTTGTTTCGGTGTTTCTTCTCAGAGTAGTCAGTTAGGAAACACCGGCCTCATCTTGCTTAACTTAAAACATAAAACAATCACGTGTAAAAGTGTTATTTATAACCAATTTACAAATACATATTGATTTCTTGAAGATAATAGAATTATCTTACTTATAATAATTGAAAATTTAGGAAATCTATACTAATATTATAAAGCAGTAAAGTTTGTTTGTTTGAACGCGCCAATCTTCGAAAGTACTGAGTGGATTAAGATAACATTTGGTATGGAAGTAGCTTGAAGCTTGAGGAGGGTTATTGGCTTCTTTTTACACGACTGGTAGTTATGAATATTTTTTAAATATTTGATATTAATAACAGGGCTTTAACTATGAAATCGCTGTTTTGCCGTACTGGCCATTTCAAATTATAATATCAAATCATATACTGTCCTCTTAACCTGTATCATGAATACATTGTAAAAATTATATTTTTAAATGAGTAACTGTGGAGTTTTTTGCCGGTTCTTCTCCATAGAAAACTATCAATTTAGAACCGTGCACTAACTTCTGACGTTTTGTAAGTGCCCATGTAGGCCTATGTGAACGGGCACGCCGCAATTGCGGCGGTAAGACCCCTCTTTGAGGAGTGGCTAGATCGGCGTCACGGCGTCCTGACCTACCGCATGACGCAGGTCCTCACCGGACACGGAAGTTTCGGGAGGTACCTGTGTCTGATGGGTAAGGAAGAGACGCCTGGGTGTCACCACTGCGAGGGTCGCCCTGAGGACACAGTCGAGCACACGGTGCAGGACTGCCCAGCTTGGGCAGAGCACCGACGTGTCCTCACGGCGACAATAGGCGGAGACCTCTCGCGCCCGGCCTTGGTCGAGGCCATGCTGCGGGGCGAGAGGGAGTGGGAAGCGGTCGCCTCCTTCTGCGAAGCAGTCATGCTTCCGAAGGAGGAGGCGGGCCGCGTGAGGGAGAGGATGGCGTCCTCCCTCCAGCCCAGCCGCAGTGGTAGACGCCCACGGCGTCGGACGTCGGCCGACGATCTCCGGCCACCGTAGGCGCGGGCATGCGGACAGCGAGTAAAGGGCAACTCGCTGTCCGACCATGGACCATGCCCGGGTCGACGGCGCGTTGTGTTCCACGCGCGCCTCAAAGAGCGTCAGCAACATGACGAGGCACCCTCTGCAGAGGGCCGAAGCCTGCCGGGGTCATGGGACTCATCCCGTTACCGTGGCCCCGGTACGTAAAGGGCTATTGAAGGAACACCGTGGATTTTAGTCAGTAAAAGTCTGACAGTCCCTCCCACCCTGCCCGGAGTGGGAGGACTTATTTGATAATTTTACCACGTTAAAAAAAAAGGCCTATGTGAAATAAATATTTTAGGTTTGATAATAATATTTTTTTAGCTAAGAATTCTAATTTTAAATTCATTTTAATTTAAAACATGAAATTCTTGCTTCAAAGTTTGTCATAACCGTTCCACTTGTACCTACGGCACGCAACCTCGACGACTTTTACGGAACAACACTAAAACCTAATGCACCGCCCGTTATTAGTTTTCTCGCTTTCGATCTGGAAATTTCTACCTGAAAAATGAACCCCGTGATCGTCTGGTCCACAATGACGAATTAAATGCGATTGTGGGAGCTGATGATACTCAATCTGCAGCTGAATTAGCAGCAGCTTTCAACGCTAGCATAAAAACAATATTGGTTCACTTGCGTCAAATTGACAAGGTATAAAAGCTTGACGTCTGCCCCACAAATTCAGTGATAATCAGCGCGAAGGACGCATCGAGATGTACCTTGTTTTGCTCAACAGGCACACAAACGAAAGAATTTTTTTCCAGCAACGAAAAATGGATCCTGTTTGACAATCGCAAGCGCTCAGCAAATTGGTTAAATCCTGGTTTAGCATCTTATCGTTTCCCTAAACGAAAACTGACCCCTAGAAAAGTGATGGTCCCTGTTTGGTGGTCTAACCCTGGTGTAACTCATCACAGCTTCCTACCAAGCAGGATGAGCATTACTGCAGAACTAAATACAATGATGGAAAAGATCGCACATCTCCAACCAGCTTTGGTCAATCGCTCGGCTCTGCTGCTCCTGCACGACAACGCGCGCCCTCATACTACACAGCAGACGGTCTACAAGTTCCAAGAGCTGGGGTTGGAAGTTCTCCACCGTCCGTCGTACTCACCAGACCTTGCGCCTACAGACTTCTACTTTTACCTGAATTTGAATAACTTCTCAGAAAAAAAAATCAATACCCGAGAGGCAGTAAAAAATGCCTTTGAAGAATTTGTTGCTTCCCGTCCAGCTGATTTATTCAAGAAGGGCATCAATAAGCTACCACTGCGTTGGAAAATATGCATCGATTGCATGGGTGTTTGATTAACAGAAATAAAAAATATAGAAAAAAATACGTTAACTTATTTCATGAAAAACGGCAATTTAATTGCTAAGGATCTAATATATTCAGATGAACACCTGACATAAAGAAGTATTCTTATTTTTGATAATATAGTTGCTCATGTTTTCACTAATTGCTATACCATGTTAAATATTAATTATTTTGACATTAACAATCTCTAGCTGTGAAGCGGAGCGCACTTTTACCAAGATGTCGTATATCGAAACAAATTTACGACAAAAACAGTCGAACGAGTGACTGTCTAAATCTAAAACATTTGTCAATTCTTTCCATATATTATGATTTATAAAAGGATTAGTGATGAGCAAATAACTGTTTGTACTTATAAAATTACTATACTTTTTTTTTTAACGCGGTAAAATTATCAAATAAGTCCTCCCACCCCGGGCAGGGTGGGAGGGACTGTCAGACTTTTACTGACTAAAATCCACGGTGTTCCTTCAATAACCCTTTACGTACCGGGGTCACGGTGATGGGATAAGTCCCACGACCCCGGCAGGCTTCGGCCCTCTACAGGGGGGGCCTCGTCATATTGCTGACGCTCTTTGAGGCGCGCGTGGAACACAACGTGCCGTCGACCCGGGCATGGTCCATGGTCGGACAGCGAGTTGCCCTTTACTCGCTGTCCGCATGCCCGCTCCTACGGTGGCCGGAGATCGTCGGCCGACGTCCGACGCCGTGGGCGTCTACCACTGCGGCTGGGCTGGAGGGAGGACGCCATCCTCTCCCTCACGCGACCCGCCTCCTCCTTCGGAAGCATGACTGCTTCGCAGAAGGACGCGACCGCTTCCCACTCCCTCTCGCCCCGCAGCATGGCCTCGACCAATGCCGGGCGCGAGAGGTCTCCGCCTATCGCCGCCGTGAGGACACGTCGGTGCTCTGCCCAAGCGGGGCAGTCCATTTAATCCATTTTGGTCTTGACCGTATTTTCATCAAATAGAAAACAGTTTCTTGACAAAATGACAATTATTTGAACAATTAAGGGGCCCCCGAGCAGTTTTAGCCCAGGGCCCCACAAATTCACGATCCGCCCCTGAACACCGGCCTCATCTAGTTAATATTTACGAAAAAAATGACGTGTAAAAGTGTTATTTAATTACCAATTTGCAAAATAAAGACCATTTATCATGCAGTTATTAGCTCCGGAAAACTGTATGCTGTACTGTACTATTGAATTTTATCAGCAAAATTCCATGAGTTCTTTAATGGAATGAAATTTCTGAATTTCATATATTAAGCATGTTTTCGGAGCAATTAATTGTTCATTCAGATTAACTGAGAAGTCTTTATTACTGTATTTAGCCGTCAGTTTTCCGGAAGCGATTTTTATCACTTCGTTTGAAGAAGATAGGGAGTTTCTCCGGTTGTAATATTTCGACATATTACTCAGGCCACAAAAGCTCTGAAATCATTGAGAAATTAATATACTACTTACTGTTTAGATAAACAGCATATAGTATACATTGACTTTGAAATATGATTCTAGTCTAAAATTCTCTCATCTTGTGATAAAAAAGGCTAAAATATTGGACAGTATGCTTGATTCGTGCTTGGAAGAACATCTGGACCTGCACGACTCACAGTTTGGGTTTCAACATGGGCTGTCCACTGAAAGTGCAATCCTAAGTCTCAAGAATACTGTCCAATATTATACAGATCGTAAAACGCCGGTGTATGCCTGTTTCCTGGATTTTTCTAGGGCCTTTGACTTTGTGTCATATGATGTGCTCTGGAGGAAGTTGGGGGACAGGAATGTACCGGCGGAAGTTCTTAAGGTTCTGCAATTTTGGTATACTAACCAAACAAATCAGGTGAAGTGGTCCAACATTCTCTCTGAGGCTTATGGGTTGGAGTGCGGGGTGAGGCAGGGGGGGTTGACCTCACCCAGGCTCTTCAACCTTTATGTGAATGACCTCATAGTCGAGCTCAGCAGTATGCGTGTGGGCTGTCGGGTGGGTGGTGTTAATATTAACAGCATCAGCTATGCAGACGACATGGTGCTGCTGGGCCCGACTGCAGGTTCTATTGGAGAGATGTTGAATGTTTGTGAGGACTACGCGGCTAGGCATGGGCTCGTGTATAACGTGAAGAAATGTGAGTACATGGTCTTTGGGGTCGCCGGTAAGTATACAGATTATTCACCTAACTTTACCCTAAATGGCTTGAGCATAAGAAGAGTAAAACAATTCAAATATCTGGGACATATGCTTACCGACGACCTGAAAGACAATGTGGATATTGAGAGGGAGCGCAGGGCTTTGGCGGTCCGTGGTAATATGTTGGCTCGTAGATTCGCCCGCTGTACGGACCAGGTAAAAATAACGCTTTTCAAAGCGTATTGTCAGGGTCTATACACGGGTGGTCTGTGGATCAACTATACCAAAAGGTCGCTAGATGTCCTGCGCGTGCAGTACAACAATGTGTTTAGAATGCTCTTGAGACTGCCCCGGTTCTGTAGTGCGTCAGAGATGTTTACGCAGAACCGTACTGATGGCTTCCACGCAGTTGTGCGGAAGAAAATAGCGTCTGTGGCTGTTAGAACCCGGGCCGGGGGCAACAGCATTCTAAAAACAGTGACTGAGAATGTGTTTTCCCCTTTTATGAGGCATTTTGTGGAGAAGATGACCGGTTGAGAAACTGGTTTCGTCTTCTTTACAAAGTGACTCATACCCATATAATACCCAAAATGTTTTCCTAATTTTATGTATATACTAACACTAGGTATAAGGTACTTTACTAACACAACGGATCTCTGTTATCTGATTATTTGAAATAAATTATTATTATTATTATTATCTTTCGCTTTTTATTTTTTAAACAGTTGTTACCCGTTACTCTTTTGCTAAATCTCTCAACTCATTTAGCAAACGCTGTATTGCAGTCTAGATTCAAAAGATTACTTAATAAAATGCTAGCTTTCTATCAGTAATTATTTTCATGCTGTAGAGCTTTAGAAACAAGGTTAACGGTTGTCACGTTTTTTATTCACTATTTGAAACAGTGAAGAAAAAAAAATCTTAAAGTGCTAAATTATCTATTCTCTCAGTATTATGAGAAAAATTGCATTTTTTATAACCTGTCTGTTTATTTCTGTTTACTTTTTCTTTTCATAGCTCCGCTCGGATAAAGTCTTTTCCTTTCATTCACGCATTATTTTCACAAATCTAACTAATTAAGCAATAAATAATCAGAAGAACTAGATTGTATTGTATTACAAAATAATAACCATAGGTAATAATGTTTGAACCGGAATTAAATAAAATGCGTAACGCGCTTAAACGGGGAAAAAAGAGGATGGCAAAAAACGGAACCCTTATAGTTTCCTCATGTCTGTCTGTCCGTCCGTCCGTATGTCACAGCCATTTAATTCCGAAACTTTTAGGACTATACATGTGAAACCTGGTACGTAGATGTATTTTGTAAACCGATTCCGATTTTAAGAAAAATATAAATAAATATTTAAAATTAAGGTATGTTCCATACATGGAACTGAGACTAAAAATATATTTTGGAACGAAGTTCCTTATCGCGCGTTCCGAAAGGGGGCTAGACGAAAAAAAATTAAGACGAAAAGTTGTAACGACACCAAATAAAAACTTTTTTGCAAAAAATAAAACCGACTTCCATATCAAAACACTACAAAGCCAAAAATAATTTTAATTTCGGTAGTCGGTGCTATTGGTTTTGTATTTTCTTTTTTTTTCACACCGCCTTCCGAAATTAAAATTATTTTTGGCTTTGTAGTGTTTTGATATGGAAGTCGGTTTTATTTTTTGCAAAAAAGTTTTTATTTTCGTGCTTTTTAGTGGGTCAGTGAATTTTCCAAATCGGTTCGTAAATGACGGAGTTATGCGCGAACAAAAAACGCAATGCAGCGTAAACGAAAAGATCATCAACGTAAACATTTTTTAGACTTTTGTTGATTTTTCAGAAACAGCTTGTCCGATTTCGATAAAATTTTCATGGGACTATTTGGGAAGTATACCCTTTCTAACAAAATCAGAATTTTTCAAATCGGTTGACAAACGCCGGAGTTATGCGTGGACAAACATAAAAAAAAAATACAAACATCCGAATTGAGAACCTCCTCCTTTTTTAGAAGTCGGTTAAAAAAAGGAGGAGGTTCTCAATTCGTCTTGAACCACGAGAAAGAAGTTAGGTCGCGGGGGGGTGAGGTAGCCCTGAGAGGGGGGCGGGGAGGGGGAGGGGGGTCTCGTGGGGAGTTCAGGAGGGTGAGGGGTAAGTTGGGTCCCGTGTGGGGGCGGGGAGGGGGAGGGGATCTCGTGGGGAGTTGAGGGGGTCTCGTGGGGAGTTGACGGGGTTCTCGTGGGGAGTTGAGGGGTTCTCGTGGGGAGTTGAGGGTGGTCTCGTGGGGATTTGTGGCCGGGTTCGCGTGGGAGTTGAGGGGGCTCTCGTGAGGTGTTGAGGGGGTCTCGTGGGACGTTGGGGGGTCTCGTGGGGAGTTGAGGGGGGTCTCGTGGTAAGTTGAGGGTGGTCTCGTGGGGAGTTGAGGAGGGTGTCGTGGGGAGTTGTAGGGGGGTCTCGTGGGGAGTTGAGAGGCGTCTCGTGGGGAGTTGAGGGGCGTCTCGTGGGGAGTTGAGAGGGTCTCGTGGGCAGTTGGGGGTGGTCTCGTGGGGAGTTGAGGGGGGTCACGTGTGGGGGCGGGAAGGGGGGAGGAGGTCTCGTAGGGAGTTGAGGGGGGTTGAGGTAGAGAGAGAGAGTGTTTCTTATGTCGTGGAAATCTTATATGCCCAAACGTATACCTGTTGACCCAAACTTAGTAAAGATTTTTACCAGGATTAAACTTCTTAGGGCTATTAGCCCCAAATTTGGGGTAAAATAATGCTTATTGGGGTTTTTTGGGCCCAAAAATATGTAGGGCTATTTTTAGGGGCATACATACATTTACAAGCATCACAACATAATTGGCCGCGGGGCGCGCGGCGGTCGGCGGCCTAGTACTACTACATAGATTATCTATGTATTAGTACATAGATAATCTATGTATAGTGTATGCATAGTGTATCTATGTAGGTACTAGTACTAGGCAGTATTCGGAAGTATTTGATGATTGTGACGCTAGTGGGCATTTAATAAGCGTTTTGAAAATATTTCAAAATTTGCACTTGTGTACCATTTTAAATTTGAATGCGCTTTTTCGATATATCATATACTGAAAAACAAATTACGAAACCGATTGTCCCGTGAAATGCTGTAAAGTTTGATGATGACACGATTAATTTATAAACGTGGTGGTGGTTCTTGCGTTACGTGTACTCCATCTGTCTCCAATCTCCATCTCCAAAAATGTTACAGACGTTACAGTTATAATAATATAATGTAAACATGTATGACTTTAAGAATTCCGAAATTTCAAATGAAACGCCAAGTCGGGATTTAAGCGATTTATTTACAATAATTGATAATGTGGTTTGTTAATTAGTAAATTCTATTACAAAAGTAATTAAAATTAAGTTATATTTTAAAACGGGAAATTTAAATATTAGCCTTGAATAGCTGCAAGAAACAGGGTTTTTTGAAGTGAAAACTTCTTTAGCGTCGTTGTGATTTGAAATTTTATGAAACGAAAAAGCGACAGTAAAAAGAGACAGATACATAAATTCATAAGATTTAACGTGGGAGAAAATGAGATAGGAAGCATTATACAGTGTTTCTTATGTCGTGGAAATTTTATATGGGGAAACGTATACCTTTGAAATTTCGTAAATCTTTGAAGGTTTCACTTCTACCAGGTGTGAATTGCACACAAGTTTTTTTTTTACAATTCCTTCACTAATTAATCGAAAGGAACTTCGTTCCATCCGGGTGTCCCTTGACACCTCTCAAGTTTTTTTTTTTCATAAAACTATGGTATCTATAGACAGGTCTTTCGAAATGACATTGAGGTTTCTAAAACCGTTTTTCAAACAAAGTTATTTGCCGTAGTTGCTACGGAACCCTTCATGGGCGAGTATGACTCGCACTTGGCCAATTTTTTTACTTTTACATTTCTGGAGTAAAAACTATAGGCACGCATGGCAGTTTTTTTTATATTTATTTTTATCCGGGAAACACGAGATTAAGTGACATTGTGGATAATATTTTACAAATTTTTGCTTAAACAATTTAGGGGCCCCTGTAGCCTAACACTTTTTCACGTAAGTTTTTGCCACTTTAAGTTTAGCTATATGAGGCCGGTGTTGTCCTAATTGACTACTTTGAGAAGAAACACCGAAACAAACTCAGAGGTTAACGTCTCTTTAAAAGACCATACAATTCGTACTGGTCCAATTCAAAGGGTTTAGGTCAGTGGCGCTCTTTTAAGATTTTCAAAATGTCAAATTGCACTATTTGTAGGCTTATCACACGAGTTTACTTATATGTTTATTAAAACTTGTCACCAACGAATGTCAAATGAAATAAGTTCCCGCGATACTGAAATCCCTACTTATAAGAGCGACATGGTCAAAGTAGACCAAAAAATTTATAGGATTGTTCAAAACACCATCTTAGACACTCAGGCAATGAAGCAACAATAGCCTAAGGTTAGGCAGTCGGCCTGTGACCCGGGGGTCGCGGTTTTGAACCCCACCCGTTACACTATTGCTTTGAACCCATTCGGATACAACCATATAGTTGGAGGGGTTAACATGATTGGTAATAATGTGAATTCTACCCACTCTTTCACTCTACTCTTCAAAAAAGAAATGTGCAGCCCACAGCAGAATTGATTTGGTAGGATAAATTAATAAAGAGTATTCTATCCTCTTTTAATTTTTGTTTTTTATAAAACACGATGAAGCGATGTAACCGTGCCGATAATCGATCGTATTGA
This sequence comes from Tholera decimalis, assembly GCA_943138885.2. Lineage (NCBI taxonomy): Eukaryota > Metazoa > Arthropoda > Insecta > Lepidoptera > Noctuidae > Tholera > Tholera decimalis. Next base: position 4,299,125 of record OW964570.2, on the reverse strand, counting down.
GCTTCTTGGGGTAACACCAGGTAACACTAACTTCCACCCTCAATTTTGGTCCGTTCACCGAGCTCAGCTAGCAACAAAAAAGTTGGGAATCCTAGCAAAAGTGAGTCGGTACTTCACACCGGAACAGCTGCTCAATCTGCATCAAGCCGAGGTTCGGTCGTGTATGGAGTACTGCTCTCATCTTTGGGATGGATCTGCCAAATACCAACTGTACGTGCTTGAGTCTATCGAGAAACGGGCCAAGAGACTCTGGCAACGATTCACTGGTCGAATCAAAGCTCCAGAGCCTTGAACATCGACGACGAGTTGCAAGTCTATCGGTTTTCTATCGGCTACATTTCGGGGAGTGTGCGATGGAATTACACAATCTAATTCCGCCAAGCCCGTTCCATCATCGGACTACAAGACAAACGGCGATGCGTCATCGTTACATGGTGGACATCCCACCCAGATGCACAAATCGTTTTGGGAATACTTTCATTGTGCATACAGCAAAGGAGTGGAATTCCCTGCCGGAGTCTGTGTTTCCTGATCGCTATAACCTGGGAGTATTTAAGTCAAGAGTTAATAGGTTACTTCTAGGCAAGCGTGCTCCATCCTCGACCACAAAAAAAAACACATCAGCAAGTTAACTATATCACAAACAATGGCATTCATTTATATGTTTAACCAATTTAGCTGACGTACAAGTCGATAACGACACAATTTAAATGCAAACGAAACTACTAACAATACCACAAACAATACATATCTATTTTGCTACTATTGATAACATTGCCTTTTATAAATTAAGTAGTTTTTGTAATTTGATCGATTTTAAATTCCATAACACGGAACCCTAATATGACCACTAAATGCACTAATGTCGACGTGACGACCAATAGCGCGAAAAATGAATACGACCCCTTCGGTGTTTGTCTGTCAGTCTGTCAAAAGCCCGTTCCTCAGGAACGCGTGGAGGGTTTTTATTTAACACTAGGAATTTCCACTGTATCGTGGATGCAATTTTACAAACACCCAGACCCGGAACAAATATTTGTAGGTACTACATACAAACATTTGTTCCGGTGCGGGAATGGAACCCACGACATGCAACGCAGCAGTCGCTTGACCACTGCGCCAAACCGTATAATTAATTTATCAAATTAATTTCAACGTGACGGGTGCCATTAAGTTTCATGGTTTTCGGGATAGAAAATTACAGAACCTTACACTGTGTGGTTCGACACACGCTTGGCAGTATTTTCTTTATCGCCGTTCCCAGTCCCAGCAGTCTAGTCACACCTACTCTAAGTATTAGTTGTCCCTGTGACATAATCCACGTGTGAGTCCAAGTCTCATTAAAATCGGTTCAGCTGTTTCCGAGATTAGCTCGGACAAACAGACAGACAAAATTTTTATTAAATGGTGCTTTAGTGTCGTATAAATAAGTACCTATGAGCGCGAGCAAGACGAGAGCTTGAATAAACACAGTTATATAGAAATCACCGACAGACACTACAATTTTTATTTATATCTATGTAAGTGTAGAAGATGTATCAATTATTTTCAGTATCCATGCCAACTTTCATGGTGGCAGTGGGTAACGCGTGGCCCTCCTACGCACTGGCCATACTAAAGAGTGAAGACTCTCCCTTAGGATATAAAATTTCTAAAAATGACTGTAATCTGTTGTCATCGATCATCATGCTGGGATCCTTGTCTTCCATTGGCATTGGAGGATACATGTGTGAGAAAATTGGTCGAAAAAGAACAGAAATACTCAGCGGATTGAGTTACGTGGTAAGTGTTTTAGGAAAATACTTAGTAATCCTACCCTATGTATGCTGTCCCGATAATTGCTACTACCTAATAGTAGAATAATTTTCATATCCCTCTGTCGATTTTTCCATCGAGGTTTTTCACGAAAACTTAATTTCCCATAAGGGTCCATAAGTAGATTGCAATCTGACTGCCTCCATTAACTAGCGATCGTAAGTGCTTGTGTGGGACATGATGATATATCCTAGTAGTAATTCATGGGGTACGCAATTATTTATAAGGTTTTTAGAAACAGGATTTTTGTCTAATTGATGGAATATTGCCTTCATTACCTATAATTATGTCATAAGCATGACCATAAAAGTGCCATTATGAAAATGAGTTAATGAGGATGCCTCTTCTATTTCCAGCTAGCCTGGTCGATCATCACATCCGCAAAAACCGTAACACAACTAGTAATCGGACGATACATAATAGGAATAGGCACAGGACTGCAGTTCGTAACAGGAGTTGTTTACGTTGCTGAAATAAGTCAGTCTTCTATCAGAGGCACGAATCTCAGCATCTTGATGTTTATATACAATGTGGGGACTTTGGTTTCGTACATAGAAGGATGGTTTTGCAGCTATACAGTCGTTAATTACTTGAACCTGTCTGTGGCTGTCAGTTTTGTTCTAATTCTGGTATGCTTGAAGGAGACACCTATTTACCTGCTAACTTTGGGAAAAGAGAAGGTAAGTAAACCATTTATTAGTAGCTTCTTTTAACAAAGGTACCTAGTAGTGCTGCCAAGTGTCCCGATTTTCTCGGGACGTACCAATTATTAGGGGTTTGGGGACGCGTCCCGATTTGCCGCTGATCGGGACCCGAAATGTCCCGATAAATAAAACAAAATAACAATAAGCATTATTGTTAGAAAAAATAAATCAAAGGAGATCGGACATTTTTGTATGGGCTCTGGCCCAAGTGGCGTCGGAGCATGACGTTTGTTTTATTTGAAAGTTACTTAACTAAGCTTACTTTTTTGTACGGGTACAAAAAATCTATCCTGGGAGAAAAAAGTTATAGTGTATATAAAGAAATACGCATTTATAGAGCTATTTTCAAATATTTATTCAATTAATTCTAGTTATTTTAACTTAATATGTTATGTTTGCTATTATCTAACATTTATGATGACTCATATACGTGGTATCTGCCTGGACACCACTCCATTTAGTTCGGTTTTCCTTATACTTGGTTGGGCACGTTTCCACATGTTTAGAGTAGTCTATCAAGCAAGTCTGACTATAAGATTTTTTTGGAATAAAGATTCATCATTTAATATAGGTACGACGAAAACGAATAAATTAACATTAGGTAGGTATAGTACCTACCTAATGTTAATTTATTCGTAAAGAAACCTTTTTTTTGTTTGTCCCGATCTACAACGATAAATCCCGATTTTCTTTTGACTTCTGTCCCGATTTAAAACAAATCGGACCTAGTAACAACCAAAATCAAAAAATCAAAATTGTTTTTATTTTACATAGGCCTAAATGGGCACTCATAAAACGTCAGAAGTTAGTGCACGGTTCGAAATTGGTCGTTTCCTATGGAGAAGAACCGGCAAGAAACTCCACGGTTACTCTTTTTAAAAAATTCTTGATTTTCACAATCTTTGCATAACAGATACAATTTTTATTTATTTTTTTGGTATGAGAGGACAGTATAGACTAATTGACATAATAAAATGTAATATAACTAAACAGAAATGAATCTCAGTCTATAGTGTTCACACATTTACATTAAAAATTAACTTTACTAAACTGCAAATAAACTAAAGCAAATGACATAAAAAGAAAAATTATATACAAGTAAAATAAAATAAAAAAAACAAAAAAAAAAACAAATAATAACAAACACAAAAAAAAGTGGGGTTGTTAATAGACCTTTATACAACAACGCAGTCACAATAAGCCAGGGAAGCCACATGTGCAGAAGGAATCATTGCCAAGCAGTCTTATCTTCAACGTAGTCCTTAATCTTATAATATGCTTTTTTCAAAAGGACACGTTTAATATGGGTTTTAAATTTTCCCTCGCTAAGATCTGTCACATACTTTGGCAACTTGTTATAAAAGCGTATGCTGTTTATAAGGAATGACTTGTTTGTCTTGGCTAATCTCCATTTGGGTATAACAATTTCATGTTTATTGCGCGTGTTTATTGTATGGAAATCGCTTCTAATCTTAAAAAGTCCTATATTTTTGCGTACATACAATATGCTTTCTAATATATAAAGAGAAGGCAGTCAGTATATTTACTTCTTTAAATACATTTCTAAGGGATTCGCGGGGACCCATTTTATAAATTGCCCGGATTGCCCTCTTTTGTAATATGAAGATTGAATCTACGTCAGCTGCGGATCCCCACAGTAGTATACAATAAGACATAATACTGTGGAAATAAGCGAAATAAACTAACCGAGCTGTCGTTATATCAGTCAAGTGCCTAATTTTTCTTACTGCATATGCAGCTGAGCTTAATTTACCTGAAAGAGTCCTAATGTGAGGGCCCCATTGCAACTTTGAGTCAACAGTTACACCCAAAAATACAGTTTCAGTAATAAGATCAATTTGTTTGCCGTCAAGTATCAAACTGAGTCCAGCTTGTGGTACATTAGGTAGTGAAAACTTGAGACATTTTGTCTTATTCGCATTAAGTGCGAGATTATAGCTGAGAACCATTTCGAGAGAACAGCCAGACTTTCATTGATTTGTAAAACATCTGTATCTCTTCTAGCTATTTTAAAAATGAGTGAAGTATCATCGGCGAAAAGAATTATATTACATAACTTGGACATCATGAGAGGTAGGTCATTAATGTACCTATACAAGGAAAAGGAAAGGACCTAGAATTGAACCTTGTGGCACGCCCATCTTCACTAAAGATCCTGAAGATATCGCTCCGTTTACATTAACTTTTTGTTGTCTGTCTGATAAATAGGAAAAAACCAGATCAGCAGCTAGTCCACGAATTCCGTTCCGTTCAGCACTAGTACAGTCGGCCAAGAAAGTGGTGTACCACCCTAAGGTTGAATATCGCTTGCAGATTCATAGGTGATAAAGATTAGTTTCGCTTGCAGATCGATCTGACAACTTCTATTGCTGTCTTTATCTGATTATTGATAACGACTATTACTGTTTGTAACGTGACAGCTGTTCTTAGTTTGAACTTGATGGAACCAATGACGTCGTAAAATCAACGGCGGGGGGCTGTAGATTTTGATGACAAAATTGTATCTACAAATTCAGAATTGTAATCAACAAGTTACATAAAATTGTAAAGGCACAAGGCGAGTCCACAAACCTACAATTTCTGTAAACTTGTAATTACAATATCAATAAAAAACAAGCTAAAAATAGATTTATCCTTTTATTAAATTTCTACAATCAATTTTAAAATACTTATAACAAACAAAAACATAGCATATATAGTAATATTTAGAAGATATTGAAAATTTTTAAAAATTAGAAACGGGTGTAACCGCCGTTGGCCTCTATAACCTCTAAAAGACGAGACCTCATTGAACCAACAAGCCGTGAGCAAATATCGGTTCCCCGCATTTCCTCCCAGATATAATTACAGTGACTAATAAGAGCTTGTTTGGTTCTTTCATTTTGATGCGACCATCGTTGGACCATAAGGCCCCAAAGATTTTCTATCGGGTTGAGGTCCGGCGATCTTGAGGGCCACTGAAATACCCTTACGTCAGTGTGTGAACGAAACCAGGCTCTTACGATCCTCGCATTATGAATTGAACAATTATCTTGAACAAAATCAAATTGTGGCACTTCGTTCTCCGGGTAAACATTACGGACTGTCGGTAGCATTGCATTCTGAAGCACGTCGATATAATTTACAGCCGTCGCTCGAGGAGGTAGAGAACACAATTCTCCTACACCATCCGTACTCATCCAGCCCCAAATATTTACGGAAATTCGACCTGATTCTCTATTTGGGATTACATGATCATCTTTATACCGTGTTGAATTATATCGCCAAAGGTGAAGACGTCCATGCTGACTGGATTTAAACGTTTTTTCATCACAAAACACTGTATTAGACCAATCAAACTCTAAGTGCTCTCTGGCGAAGTTCAGACGAGCAAGTCTGTGAGCATCCGTCAAATATATTTTCTTGGCGTAATGCCTGTGGTGCAACCCCATGTAATGTAGATGATTCCTTATTGTTTGGGCACTCACATCGAACATCTCCGCAAAATGTTTTGTAGGCTTAAAACCATTGATTTCATATTCCCGTCTCATGAATTCTCTATCGTTATTGGAGAGTGCAGGCCGGCGACCACTTCTTCTGTGATCCAACAAACTTCCCTCCTCTCCTTCACGACGAATCCAAAAGCGGACAGAACGCCTCGATATATTCAAATTCCGGGATATCGCACTGATACTGCTTCCCTCATTAAATTGGGCAATTATTTGTGCTCTTTCGGCAATGGTCAAGTTGGCAGGCATTGAGATGATTTTATATGCAGTTGATTGAAAAATAACACGGAAAATATATCGATTTTTTGCATATATTTGACAAAATGTCAATTGTCAGTTTTCTTTTTCAAATGGAATTCGGTTGTCTAAATAGTTTTTATTACTTTTGTTTGGAAACATTTCAATTGCTTTGTAGAAACTAAAGTCCTTTTCATTTATACTAAAGGTTAAAATGTCATGTACTTATATGTGACATATGACGTATGAATACTAAATACATAGGTTTACGTCATGATAATGTTGTCTCTTTCAGTAATATCTTTTTATAACGAACCTTGTTGTAATTTTCGATGACCGGGAAACTAAATCAAAACTGGTACACCACTTTCTTGGCCGACCGTACCTAGACTCTTTATTTATTTAAGTATTATTATTGGAACACCAACAAAATATTTTACCGTAACTTCTGGTCTGTGTAGGTAATTAGGTAGGTACCTACTAGTAATTAGTAGGTAAGTACACATCTTGTACTTTTTAGCATTAATTTAATGAATTAGAATGAATGAATTACCTAATTAAAAATCAATCAAACTGAATTAAATTAAATAAAACCAAATGTAAAAAATATCGAACGAGTTAAATCAAATGTTAATAAGATAAAATAAAATTCAATATCATTAAAATAGAAGTCAAAAATGTGCTCACAGCAATTGGCTCACAGATAACTTTAAACAAGTCAGAATATGATGTTCCTGCAGTCACGTCCGAAAGTTATAAAAAAATAGTTATTTGTTATACAAGAGTGCAAAGTTGCTTTTTAACCGCGTGTTCATTTTGATGACCGAGCAAGCGAAGGATTCTAAAATTGAATCACGAGTGCAGCGAGTGATTCAAACATTAGAATCCTGAGCGTTAGCGAGGGAATCAAAAGAGCACGAGGTGAAAAATCTTTGCACTCGAGTGCAACACGTAACTTTTCATCCCACCTCAGCGAGGAAATTACTAAATGCAAAAAAATAGCACGCAAAGCAAATAAAAAAAAGTAAGTACACCAAGAAGATTCCAGAGTCGAATTCGGCCCCATGGAGGTAGAAGTAAATAGGTTTAATGATGTTTTGAATTCACAAACTTAGTACACACGATGTTCTAAATTCAATTTACTTTATCCTCTAGCGGATAAAAACGGCTTTTGCACTCAGATATCGAAGAGTAAAAATACTCTTTCCGAGATGGGGGGATGAAAAAGCTATTTTAACTGGTGTCGAGCTGGTGTCAAACAAATTAGTAGGTACGTAGGTACCTACAATTTTATTTTTAGCTTTAATAATAATAATATAATTTGCCACAAATTAAATTAATCAACATAATAAAATGTACCTATTAAAAATCTATACATAGGTATTCATTAATGTTAATCAATAAATTCACTGATGTTTTACCGAGGAACATCCACTGCAACTCAAGAAATATTAGACGAAATCATTGAAATCAAAAGTCAGCTAGCTAATAATAATTTCGAAGGAACTGGTAAGCCGATAATCACATTGATAGATAGCATAATTAAACCAATATCGTGTTTAGTTTAAACGCCACTCATGTCTAATGTTTGTCTCTTTCACTCGTTAGTCGTTAACAGTTTTGTAGAAAGAGACAAGTATATTTATGTTGATGGCCGCACTTGGAGGGCGCGGCCTCGCGCGGGAAATCTGTTTCCCTTGTCACAATCGAAGATCGAATCGAACACCCTGGTACAATAAGCCGTTCTTAGACAGAGTTCGCCATAATTATGCACCTCAAATACTTCCTTAAATTACTTATTTGCAGTTTGATTAAAAGCGTTTCTGGCGTAGCCATAAAATTATACCTACTTAGTAACTTTTACATTTCAGGTTTAGAAAATTCTCAATTACAAAATGAAAAAGAAAAGTTAAATCAAGAAAATTACATTGGAAACGAATGCATTGTAGAGCAAAGAAGTGCGTTAAGTACGTTGCGTAAGTATCTTACTGTTTTATTATTTTGATAAGGTAAAATGAATCATCAAACAGCAGTACATTACTTATTTGAATATGATAAAAAATGTTTTTTCAGAGCATTTTAGGTAAATAGAGACAGTAGCAATTATATATATAATTGACTGTAGCAATAATAGTTATAGTAGGAGTTCAATGCTCCTATAATATACCTACTTATGCGGCTTTACGTAATACACACATACAGCTCTTGGCAGGTTTGCACAGCTGACTGGTTTGGCGTAGGTACAATAACTCTGCTTTTGTTACGCGGAGTACCTTTGCGCGTTATGTTCCCCTAGTAATCACAGTCGATTGTTTCGTCGTTGACGTCGACAAAATGTCGGATAGCGCATGGATTACGGTGTCGGTCGTCACTCGCGTGATCTTGATAAGAAGTTGGCGCAATATTCAAGCTAGTAAAGTCTCTCACTTTTCATACTTTCCTAGTATATTGAAACTTTTTGCTTTCCACATACGACACCGTTGCGAGGAGTCGCTGTTGCGCAATACCGCCTTTTTGTGCCTGTTCCCGCAAAACATGCCTACGCCGCAGCTCTAACGTTTTATGTCAGCCTAGTAGAAAAGGAGCATTTGTTACAAAAGATTCAGTTAGATCATACGAGTGCGCTGCTAACAATTTTCGCAACGCGCTACCATTCTAAGCTTTAGGCGACTGGCAAATAAAATAAAATTACATAACACTCTAGCTCGCATTATTTTTGTAGTACCTACATCTGCACAATACTTGAATACTATCAATATTACAGCAAGGTATTTTAACTTGCATTTTTGGGCTTGGCATTCTCAGCTCAGCAATTCAGCAACCCCAGCAAGCAGCCTATGTGTGTAGCCTGTTTCAGCACTGATTACCTTTATTATTTAGGCATTATTTATTATCTTTATTTAGTACAATAAGTTAGTGCCTTCCGAAACAAAGCAACCGCAAATTATGTACTGCGGTTCAGTAAAAAGACAATAACTTCATTTTCAGGTACCTTGAAATCAGCCCAACGAGCTCTAGTAATTTTGATAATCAACATAAACTTGGCAGTGTTTATGGGCTTGATTGCAGTACAGGCTTACGCTGGGCAGTTCTTCTTGCAGGCGGCGCCACGTTTGTCACCCCATCTGTGTTCTGTTCTCTTAGCGTTGGTCGTGACAATTTTTAGCGGATTATCTGTTATAATTGTGGACTTAATTTCTAGACGGGTAAGTTCTTATAGCTTTAAAAGCCATTAACGATGTTTTAGATCTGAGGTCAGCAATCTGATGCTATTCAGTTATTTGCCAAAAATATTAATTTCAGGTAACATTGATGTCTCACGAGAGATGCAAGAGCCGGTAGCGAGCGCAAAATCGGCGCTCGCTCTAATGACTAGAAAGTCTTACCATTTTGTTTTTTATTTTGTTATTTGATATTGATTGAACACCTTTATACAGCCTAGTGCCCTGATATTCCGAAACCAAATGGGTTCCACGCATTTTTACAAGTAGCCACAAAAGTACGAGTACCTACCTAGTCTCAATAAATTATTTAAATTATCTTCTTCCTTATCCACAGGTTCTTATGATTGCCTCCTGTCTCTTGGCTGCAGGCTGTATGTTTTGTTTAGCCACTATGCTGCATTGGACCTGGGCTCCTGATTGGGGCATACCAATTGTCATGGTGGCATTTTGTGCGGTTTATACCCTTGGCGCAGTCAATATACCTTTTATACAAGTTGCTGAGTGTCTTCCTCACCAGGTAAGCTCTTCTAATAATTAAAAGAAGAAAAAATCATACATAAACAATATGCAACAAATTGACAATATCTACAAGGTATAATGTTACTACCTAAAAATGTTTCCAACTCAATTAACTCCTACGCTCTTGCAAATAAAACAAACCAACTCAAACATAGAGAGTGCTGTGGCTAATCTCACTGCCCAAAATGAAGATTTCAGGAAGAAAATAGAGCAAATAGAAATTCAGGCAAGAAAGGACAAAGAGTACATAAGCATATTAGAAGAAAAAATCGAAGATCTGCACAGAATTAGCCGCAAATCTAACATTGAGATAAAAAACGTGCCTAAGCAACCGAAAGAAACTAAAGAAGACTTGATTGATATGGTGATAAGTTTATCCAAAAATATAAACTACGAAATAACGAAGCCGGATATTAAAGACATATATAGAGTAAAAGGGAAGAAACAAACGATCACAAATACTCCAATAATACTAGAACTTTCGTCTACTATCATGAGAACTGATGTTATAAAGATGTGTAAAGCTCATAACGTCAAGCATAAAATAAAGCTCTGTGCGAAACATCTCGGCCTGAAGAGAAATGAAGACACTCCGATCTTCGTATCGGAACAGCCTACACCAAAAGGGGCACGGCTACATTTCCTGGCTCGGGATCTAGTTAAGACAAAGAAATACAAATACTGTTGGACCGCATACGGAAAAGTCTATATTAAAAAAGACGATGAAGCGCCCACGTTCATAATAACAACTGAAGCCCAAGTACAAAGACTAATGCAAGAAATATGACTAGTGATACAGTGTACACATTATGTCTCCCAATCTGTACCTAACTGGCTGATCAAGTATGGTACTGTAATTTTTATAGATCCTAAACACACTCTTAAACCTGTAAATATGTCAAATAGTATTATTATTATAGTTTTAACTCATACATACACTCCGCATGCATACAAAACACATATATACACTCATAAACGCTTTGTTTTAAACTACAACTGCATGTATACATATCTGTTGCCACATACACTCACACAATATATCAATAACGCGGTAAAAAGACCTCAAATTTGGGATACAAAAATAATAAATAATATGAGGTTATCAAGTTGTATAGTACAGTTCCAATATAAATATTGTCATAAGAAACTAAGTTGTGAATCCAGCTTACATATCTATTACATATTTACAAAGCTTTTTAGATACTGTTGTGCATATTGGTTACTGATTTCGGTATTTTTATCTTTGTTTAATGAATAGTATACATAGTATTTTGCATGAAATAGACGACATAAGTATTGCGCAATCTAAAGAATTTCAAGTCGAAGATTTTTCAAATCGGGTTTTCACACGAAACTCGGACTTCACAATTGCTTCACAAAATATTAGAAGCATCTATAGTAATCTGGATGACCTACAAGTTACTCTAAGCCAATTTAAGTTTAATGTTGATCTAATCATTCTAACTGAATGCAGATTGGATGCAAATAAACCCATACCAAATATTCGAAATTATACGTCCTTCTCTACTACTAACCACATAAACCGTTGTGACGGTGTAGTAGCATATATTAAAAACATGCATAAAGCAAGTGCTAAAGAAATAATTCTAAGACATGCATCCTGCTTACAAATAAGCATGCCAAATCTCGTTATCCTTGGAATATATCGCTCTCCCTCACATCATAATGCTGACGACTTCATACTTTCACTAAACAAACATCTGGATTCACTGGAATCATACAGCAATATAATCATAACAGGCGACATTAATATTAATATTATCAACAAGACAAACGAAGCAACGAACGAGCGAACAAACCGAAATACTTACCTGAATATGCTGGCAATGCAAGGTCTTTTACCTGGACATTTTCTGCCAACCAGAGGAGAAAACTGTCTGGATCATTTTGTCTTAAAGTTAGATAAAAATAGAAAAGCGGCATCTATTGCTGTTCTACATTCAACAATAACAGATCACTTCATGATTTTTTTTTAATTATCCAATATAGTCAAATCGCAAAAATGCCCTAATACAAAAACAATAATTAATTATGAAGGAGCATTAGCTGCTTTAAAAGATAGTAACATTCACGAATTATTTTCAATTCAGGACCCTATTGCTTTAACTGATGCTCTAATTCATAAACTCAGAAATTGCTTGTTGCTAAATACTAGTACGACCATAGTTCCAAGAAGCGACAGAATATATAAGCCGTGGATAACCTTAGGAATTCTACGTTGTATTAAAAACAGGAATAACATGCAGCGAAAATTACGAATGGATCCTAAAAACGATATCTTAAAAATAACATATAAACGATATCGCAACTATTGTAATAACCTTATTAAAAAACTTAAAAGAAAATACGATAAACAACAAATAGAGAAGGCAAATAAAAATACCAAAAAAACCTGGGAAGCAATAAATAACATCACCCATCGTAAACCAATTAAGACTCAAAACCCAGAACTATTGGACTTTGGACGAAACCCACAGGAATCAGTAAATCATGTTAATGACTATTTCTGTAACGTGGGGAAGACTTTAGCTGAGGAGATTTTAACTAGAAATCCTACACAAGATCGGTGTAATCTAGCAAATTCACAAATTACATCATTTGTTCTTTTAGAGACTAGTCCCACGGAGGTGCAAAGTGTACTAATGAACTTAAAATCAGAAAGCGCCCCAGGATGGGATAATATAACTACCAAATTCCTCAAACTTGCTCACGATTTAGTAGTGCCAATAATTGCACATCTGGTTAACCTTTGTTTTAATCAAGGCATTTTTCCAGCAGCACTGAAACAAGCGATTATTACCCCTGTGTACAAGGGTGGAAACAGAGATGACGTCAGCAATTATAGGCCCATCTCGGTTCTACCATCTATTTCTAAAATTATAGAGAAGCTGTTAAACTCTCGACTAATCAGTTACATAAATAAATATAACATCATATCTTGTTCTCAATACGGATTCAGGCAAGGACTGTCAACAGAAGACGCTGTTTTAGCACTATCCTCTCATATAGTTGACCGAGTGGATTCAGGGAAAAAGTGTTTAGCTGTTTTCTTGGACCTAAAAAAGGCATTCGATACCGTCTCTGTTCCCATCCTTGTGCATAGTCTAGAAAACATTAGCATAAGAGGAATCCCCCTAGCATTGTTAACAGAATATCTCCAGGATCGAAAACAACGTGTAAAAGTAGGCACTTTTGTTAGTAATGAGCAAGGAGTGAGTTTCGGTGTCCCACAAGGCAGTGTATTAGGCCCGACTCTCTTTATGATCTATATTAACAGCCTCTGCAACATGAATCATGAAAACGGGCGTGTTTACTCTTACGCAGATGACACAGCGGTCGTTTTTACTGGAGATACGTGGGAAGCTACCTATGGATATGCCGAGTCTGGCTTAGTTAAAATTGCTAACTGGTTAAACTCAAATTTGCTCACATTAAACACCAAAAAAACGAATTACATAGCTTTCACAATGTACAATAACACACAACCTGGACCTAACCTTTTCCTTAGGATTCATAGTTGCAATAATGTTCATAACAAATATTGTGCTTGTAATAAAATTACAAAAGTGTCTGATATATAATACTTGGGGATTATGGTAGACCAGCGATTATCCTGGCATACACACACGGATATGGTTATGTCACGAACTAGAAAGCTAATCTGGTTATTCAAGGAACTCAGACACGTGACCACAAAATCACTTTTAATTCAAATATATCTTGCATTAGCGCAGTCCGTATTGACGTACTGTATACCTGTCTGGGGTGGAGCAACAAAGACCAAATTTCTGGACCTGGAGAGAGCACAAAGGACCCCTCCTAAAAGTAATGTGTTTTAAACCGTACCGATTCCCCACGGACGACCTTTACTCACTAAGTGGTCTTCTCACGGTTAGGAAGTTGTATGTTCTACATACTATTTCAAAAGCTCATAAAACACTTACCTATAATCCTAACATTAATAAAAAAAGAAGGAATTTCTGTGTTGCGCCAATAATTCGCGTTAGAACATCATACGCAAAGAGACAATACACAAGGCAATCCGCTGTTATTTACAATAAAATAAATAAAGATTTAAATATATTTCCCATGACTCAACGAGAGTGTAAGAAGTCCTTAATTTGCTGGTTAAAATCCAAGTCATATGATGACATTGAACACTTATTTCAAAGTGTTATATAACTAGAGAATAAAACGGTTAACTAATGCTTCACTTACCATGCAGCCACACACACAACACACACACACACACACGTAACGCAAATAGACGCAACGCATATCCTCACTCAAACACCACAGACACGCATAAACACCCGAAGTTCACTCACACATCACACAAATTAAATTATAAGTGTAAGTCTAAGTTCAAGTTTAATTATTTCCAAATTTCTTTTATATTTTATTTTCATTGTTTAATACCCTTAATATAAAAATTTTACAGTAGTAACATTTCTGCCGTCTATTGTTTTTGTTGTGAAGAGCGGGGTCTCCTAGCACAAGTATATTACTTACTTAAAAGGAGACTCCTATGTAAGTTATGTTGTAGTAGTTATATAAGTTACCGAAATAAAATAAACAATTGTTAGTAGGTAGAAGATCCTTGATTAGGGCTTACTGTTCTGTGAAATAAAGAGCCCTGCCCACTGCCATTTAAGTTTGGCGTTTCTTGGGGCTATATTTGGGGCTTGTGTGTTAACTTACTCCTTTACATTGATTGATAACTGATAAGTTATCAACGCAAAGAAATTTCAATCGAAAAAAGTTTCGGTTGCCTAATGGGACACTATATATAAGCCCTAACAGGTATCTGATGGATGTGAGACTCATAAAGCTGGTCAATTTGATGACTTGGGGTCCTATACAGTAATCGTCTTGAAGATGATGATGCTGATTTAGTAGTTAGTTCTCATGATGGTACATGTTTGTTTCTTGTTGCAGATGAACAGCTTGGGAACAAGTGTTGTTATGAGCACCATGTTGTTAGCAAATTTTGCAGTATTATATTTCTATCAAACTGCTGTAGATGGAATAGGATTGGACGGAGTGTTCCTGCTATTTGCCATTATTAGCCTAATAACTGCTATAGTAGCATTTTTAATCATGAGAGAGACACGAAGAGTACCGTTTGAAGTAGTACAAAATATGTTTGAAAATGGGTATTTGTATCGGCGGAATACGAGAGTATTAGTTGAAAAATAAATGTGATAAATTGTTCTTATTGTTTAATTTTATCCCAAAAGACTAGTCCCCTGTTTCAATATAGGAAAGACAAGAAGTGAAGAACATGACGTCAAGACTGTCAAAGAAGTGAAGTGACATACTGACAATTGACATTTACTGATAAACAAGCCACAAGCGATTTATGCAGTGCGGTTTTGTCCTTTACTTATTGATAAAATCTTGTTTTCTTAAAAATGTAATGAAACGGCCAGTGTGAAATTGATACACGTATAAATAAATAATAGTTTAATAGTAGCTTACAAAATGGGTTTGTTATCAGACCCTGATGTCGGTTCCGTAAAATGGGTTAAGATTCTGAAGCAGGTGCATGGTCTGCTATGCTTCCTGTGCTATGTTGGAGCCCTGGTATGGTTCGTCATGCTCGGGAACAAGGAGTTTAACAATGAAACGTATTTCTCGGAGAATGCTTTACTGCCCGGCTTGGTGACGAATGAATTCAACGGCGAAAACTTTGCTAAACAGTTTTATAATGAATTCATACTAGAAATGGAGGTAACTACTTAAAATGTAATCTTATTGCTATGTGGATGTAAATAATTTTACTTGTGTATCATTCAAACTGATAAAATATCTTGAAGTAACCTAAAAGCTATTGGAATGAACAACTTTAATGGTTACTGATATTTGATTAAAAAAAAAAGATAATTTTGACAGGCCCGTTGGTATAGTGGTCAGTGGCCCTGACTGCCTATGCGCAAGGTCGTGGGTTCGATTCCCACCTAGGACAAATGTTTGTGTGTTGAGCACGGTCATTTGTTCTTTGTCTGGGTGTATTTATCTATAATATGTATGTATTTAAAAATATATATGTATGTTTATCAGTTGTCTAGTACCCATACCACAAGCTCTGCTTAGTTTGGGACTAGATGGCATTGTGTGAAAAAAAAAAAGTTGTGGAATATTATATTATATTAATTTAAGTTTAAAAAGCTATGACTGAACTATCAAAACATTTCTCTAGAATCCTTCTGTACACAGTCTTAGCATTCAATGGTTGTAAAGTTGTAGAACTCCCAACTATACTACTGAACATTTTTTAGATCTTTTAATCATTATGATTATTATCAGAAATATTGCCAGATTTATTATTGTATTAGATTATTTTGTGTATTTTATTTAAGTTAGCATTATGTTTAGTCAAGTAACATGTATTAGTTTATTCATAGTGATTGTAAAAGTAGGAAAGTAATTTATTTGTATGGGCCAAGTTTGTGTGAAATAAATGAATTGATTGATTCATTGATAATGAGACCCATATGACTTGACAGATCATGGTGGATGTTTATTATCTATCCAATGGCACTGGACTCATTCCCTCTCATAGAATCTTGACCATCTACTGGGCTTGCTCGTTCCATTGTAGACCTCATCTAATGCTTACCATCCTGAATTTGATAAGCCAGATTTTAGGGGAGAATACAGCAATTTTGCGATTGTCAATGCTAAAGGGCAAGTATGTATTGTAGTAATTTTTGCTACACTTTTATATGTTTTTCGGAAATAAATATTAGTTTTTTAGAGTTCTGTACCTAAAGGGTAAAAATGGGACCCTATTATTAAGGCTCCGCTGTCTGTCTGACTATCTGTCACCTGGCTGTATCTCATGAAACATAGCTAGATAGTTGAAATTTTCACATTCTGTTGTATAACAACAAATACTAAAAAATAAATAAAGTAAATATTTAAGGGGCACTCCCATACAACAAACATGATTTTTTTGACGTTTTTTATAGTTAATGGTATGAAACCTTCGTGCATGAGTCCGACTCGCACTTGGCCGGTTTTTATTGGCCATGAGAAAGAGAGTGCCCTGGGTATAAACAAAGCTTAGTAAAAAGCAACCTAGAGTTTTGATTGGTACTTTAGATCTTCATACAATATAAACATTGACCCATCAACATTTACTAAAATATAAACATTTGTTTTTCATTTAAAAAACAGAAATACTAAAATATACTGAAATCTACATTATTATCCTGATTTATCAATTTATTTAATTCAAATTGATAAATAAGTATATTTTTCTGGGAAATTAATGACAATGAAAATCGTAAATGAAATTTTAAGATTTTTGTGCAAGTTAGGTAAAGTAGTTTTTGCAAAGAATTTATTGAGAACGAGATAGTGATTTTTGACAGTATATAAAACCTTTCTCTTTTGAAGAAGTTCTTGTCTAATTTTACCTAGGTCTACTAGGTAAGTCATTTGGGCTTAGCCCTTACTTTACATTACAACAAAACTGAACTGAATACTCTATTGTTACCAATGAACTGGGGTACTGTGACAGTTAATGGCATAAGTTCGATTGATCTCTGAAGTTAATGTTATCTATAACAAGAACTGTATCCAGTGACATGGAAAGTTAAAAGAAAATTAAACTTGACTGATGTTTGCTAAGGGACAATTAGATGGAATGTGTAGATTTTAGCAAAGAGTAAATTAAATATAGGGTAGTTTTTAGTCACTAGAAGTCTCAAACTCACTCCAATTGATTCAGGAATAAGTCATTAATACATTTTAAGGAATAAGAATGTGCCATAATATGTGAAATTTGAATTTATAAGTAATATTGTAAAGAGGTAAAATTTCTTCATAACTCCTACATACAAAATGTAGGAGTAATCTCTGGAATGATTCAATTCCAAAAAAATATTTGTTGGTTGTAAGGTGCATTATTAGTAAGTGCTAATAGACTATGAATTATTAAAAAAAATCACGCAGATGAAATTGTGGGTGAAGTGCTAGGTAATAATACATTTGTATTATTCAGAGTGTAATACAAAACATAATTACCGTAACAACAACAAAACATTATTTACCATACAAATAGATGTATTTACTTACTTAACATTTGTTGCATAATTTCAGGACAAATATGAGGATTCAGATGAAATGCCAGTACCCTGGCTGGTGGGGAAGATGTCCCAGCTTCATCTTGAAGTGTACACACACAACTTTACGCTTAACTACCCTATGGGGCAAGGACAGGTGAGTCGAACAAACTGTTGGCGGCTAGATTTGCTGTGACCTTTCCTTGTTAGGGCAGCTAGTGGTCACAAGCACTCCTGTTGAGCATGCGATCCTGGTATCATGCGCCAGGCAAAGGGTTATTGCATTTATTGTTCAGTTGCAGTTGTTGTTAAGAAACAGAGAAGCCAGCAGAATTTCAAGGCTTCTCTGTTTCTTACCTGGTCTTACATATGACCTTCAGCCTTGAATTAAAAGTAAGAGTGACAAGCTTCTTCAAGACTCGCTCATTTCATCATAATCCTCGTCAATCGCTGACCATCGAAAACAATGTTGATATTCTTTCAGAATTACACCTCGGTGTGCTACAGGAAATATATTATGGTTGACTTTCTTATCACCACC
This sequence comes from Tholera decimalis, assembly GCA_943138885.2. Lineage (NCBI taxonomy): Eukaryota > Metazoa > Arthropoda > Insecta > Lepidoptera > Noctuidae > Tholera > Tholera decimalis. Next base: position 4,280,483 of record OW964570.2, on the reverse strand, counting down.
TTTTTAGGGTTCCGTAGCCGAATGGCAAAAAACGGAACCCTTATAGTTTCGACATGTCTGTCCGTCTGTCTGTCTGTCTGTCTGTCTGTCTGTCTGTCTGTCTGTCTGTCTGTCCGTCCGTCCGTCCGTCCGTCCGTCCGTCCGTCCGTCCGTATATCACAGCCATTTTATTCCGAAACTATTAGGACTATACATGTAAAACTTGGTAGGTAGATGTATTCTGTGAACCGCTTTCCGATAAGATAAGATATATTTATTTGTCAAAAACATGTGTCAGTTTTATAATCAGTTGGAAGGATTACAATAACAATAAGAGTATCAACATGTTTTGCCTAGAAAGGCGTACAAATACAATAGAGAAAAAAAATATTCAAATTATAAAACAATGAAAGTTGAGTCAAAATAATAATATTATATTAATTTAAGAGAAAATTCAAAAAATATTTAAAATAATGGGGGCTCCCCATACATGGAACTGAAACTGAAAATATTTTTTTTCATGAAACCTATACTTGTGTGGTATCTATAGACAGGTCTTTAAAAATGACATTATGGTTTCTAAAATGACTTTTTCATAAAGTTAATCGTTTAAAAGATATACGCTTCCAAAGTGGTAAAATGTGTGTCCATCCCCCTCTAACTTCTATAATAATGAAGTGAAAAATCTAAAAAAACCATATGTTGTAGATCTTAATGTAAACTTTCAACCAAAATTGGTTTGAACGAGACCGAGTCAGCAGTTTTTGAGATACAGTATATTTTCGAAAACCGCAAATATAACTTTGTAATTCATACAAATACTATGAAAAACAAAGTTATTTGGCGTAGTTGTAAAAATTGTAAATAAGCTAGTTTTAATAAATTTGTAAGGTGCTCTGTTTTTTTTTTTTTCAAATATATGTATTAAGTATGTTATATTTATTATAGTTACTACGGAACCCTTCATGGGCGAGTCCGACTCGCACTCGGCCAATTTTTATATTTGCGGCTCTAACAACCTTGTTTTTGTTTCTCGGACACATACTTATAATTCTTGGTCTCTCCCACAGGTTTTTCAAGGTACCAACGTGTATGGCATACTACGAGCTCCTCGTACACCATCATTAGAAGCCCTAGTAGTGACGGCGCCGTACAGGCCACTGTCGTCCCACCAGAAGGGAACAGCTGCCGGCATTGCCCTCATGCTGGCCTTTGCTAAGTTTGCGAGACGTGAGTAGCTCCTATTGGTTTATGATGCCTAGGTAATTGAGTAGTAATTACATAGAAGTGAAGGTCTGTCTGGCTGATCTTATAAGTGCTTTTTTTGCAAATAACAACATAATTAGCCTATAATAAATATTTCCCACTGCTGGGACACTCCTCTCTACGAGATGGAATAAATAGACCATAATCCACCATGCGAGCCCAGTGCGGGGGCTTTTGCAATAGCTACTGAAATGAAAATAAGGATTAAGATATGTATTTAAATAAAAGTTTAAAACAGTTAGTAAATTTTATCAAACACATATCTTCTTGATACACGGTTGGTGTAGTGGTTCAGCGGTTGGCTGCTGAAATTTTTGTATCGTCTAAAAACCTAAAAATGCACCCACAATAAAGGAGAATTTCCTATGTTTTAAATAAAAATAAAGCTTTGGATGGTATAAGAGACATTTCTATCTTCCACACTATAATAAAAAAAAAAAACTCCGTAAGTAACTGCATAACAATTAACCAAATTTAATATTCATTTCAGCACAAAAATACTGGGCCAAAGACATAATTTTCCTAATCACCGAGCATGAACAACTGGGAATGCAGGCATGGTTAGAAGCTTACCACGGCTTGCAGAGCGATGCAGAAACATTCCACACTAGCCTCGGTAGTTTCTGGAAGCCTGGTACTCCTAGCTTGGACTTCGGAAGTTACTACGCAGGTTTTGTTTCGGAAGGACTACATCAAAAGTGTTTGAACCCAGGGAAACTAAAAGGGAGGTCCGGATCTATTCAGGCTGCTATCAATTTGGAGTTTAGCACGCCAAAAATAAGTAAGTGGCTACAATTTATCTAATCTGGAAGACCAAACTCAAGGTGTTAAATTAACAGACCATGTTTGAAGCACACTACTGCTTTCCAAAATGAATATAGCTAGCTGATGTAGCTCAAAAGGCTGCCCAACTTAAACCAACTGTCGGCCAAAATTACACAAAACTGATGCCCTAAAAAAATAGCAGGTCGAACTGGATAGGTTCCGTCGGAACTAGAGGGGCAGGACACGCGGGCTCGCGTGTTATGGAAACTGTGTAGGCAGGCCTTTGTCCAGGAGTGGGATGGGATATAAACACAGAGTGATAAATCACCCATTGTGTAAATCACGGAATTGATGAATAAGGTTGGAATGGTAATGTGGGCGTGACGAGCGCGCCACATTTATGATACGAAAGTCATAGCTCGAACGATTAATTCATTCCCCGCGTTTAGTGCGCTTCGGAATACTTCTGAACATAGAGCTCTGCTTTAAAATGCCGTGTTGTGCAATTATAACCTGTAAAACAAAATGTTAGACCGCAAGTATAGAGTGAGGAGGTATATCTTTCCATCGGTAAGTCAAAAATAACATTTAATTACATTTTTTTTTTGTAAAAAACATAAAAGTATTCTGATCACTATGAAATTCCGAACATTAACAACATTATTGCAACAAGTTACAAAAAATATACATTGCCCGATGTGTACTCGCTTAATCAACGCAATGACCAAGTCCGCTTACAATGTACTACGTCTTCCACACTTCAACCCGGGCCATCCCTGTATCACAATAGTATCCGCGTATCTCCAACCGTACAACGACGTAGATTCAAATTCTTCGATAAACGCCTCACTACGAAGCGACCTTACAGCCCTTCTTGACATGAGTGACTCCGTCCTTATAGCGGGGGATCTCAATGCCAAACATCCCGCATGGTGTAGTCGTATTACCAACCCCCGTGGGAAGGTACTATACGACCTTTGCACACCTCTCCACATAGATATCATAGGTCCTATGCGGCCTACTCATTACCCGTTCGAGCCATCCCACTTGCCCGACGTACTCGACATTGCCCTCCTGAAGAATGTGAACTTACGTTTGCACTCTTTAGAGACGGTAGACGAACTTGACTCTGACCATAGACCGGTGATCTTGGAGTTAACTCCGAGATCGGGTCCCTATGACCCTAACCGCCCCCCTCCCACACAGGTGATCACTGACTGGAGGAAAGTAGGCGAATTGCTGAAATCCAACACGTCTCCTCACCTGGACAAGATCCCCGACCACATCCAGTCCGCCGCCGACACGACGGCTGCGATTCCGGTGTCAGAGCACTGGCGCCGGAAACTCCCGGACGATGTACGGGCCCTGCTGACTGAGAAGAACGCAGCAGTCCGTGCCTACAGAGCTTTCCCCTGCCAGAATAACAAAACTTTCATGCGGTACTTACAGCGCAAAGTAAGTAACAGCATCAGAGAGTGGCGTGAAGCCGGCTGGGACAAGACCCTGAGCGAACTGGAACCCACCCACCATGCCTTCTGGCAACTTCAGAGGAATATGCGCGCCACTGAGGTTGCCTCAATGCCTCCCCTTATCCGCCCGGACAAAAGCATTGCCTTCGACGACGAAGACAAAGCCGAATGCCTAGCCGACAGCCTGGAGGCACAGTGCTCTCCCAGCTCCCAACCAGTCGACCCAGCCCACCTTGCCCACGTGGATGCTGAGGTCGAACGTAGATCTGCCCTACCCCCTGTCGAGGACCCTGATGCTCCCCTCCCCCCCGTCACGGAAGACGAGGTGGAGGAGATCATCAAGAAACTCAAACCTAGGAAAGCTCCCGGGACTGACAGACTGACCACTAGGGCACTTAAACTCCTCCCACGTACGATCATAGTCCTACTGGCTGCCATCTTCAATGGCGCCTTGTCCAACAACTTGTTTCCACAAGCTTGGAAAGAGGCTATAGTGATAGGTATCCCAAAACCCAAAAAGCCCAAGAACCTCCCGACTAGCTATAGACCCATTAGTCTGCTCAGCGCCCTCGGCAAGGTCTACGAGCGGATTATTCTTAATCGGCTCAAGGACTTTGTCGAGGCCAAGAGCCTAATCCCTAACGAACAGTTTGGCTTTAGAGCCCATCATTCCAGTGTCCACCAAGCCCACCGCATCGTAGAGCACATTAGCGGCCGCTTTCAACGCGGTCTGGTGACGGGGGCCCTATTCTTTGATATAGCAAAGGCTTTCGACAAAGTCTGGCACAATGGCTTAATTTATAAGCTTTACCAACTAGGTGTGCCGGACCGTCTTGTGCTCATCATTCGAGACTTCCTGTCGAACCGCTCCTTCAGATATCGTATCGAAGGAGCGCTTTCCACTCCCCGCCCTATCAGAGCCGGCGTCCCTCAGGGCGCTGTGCTCTCCCCCCCACTCTTCACGCTATTCACTAGCGATATCCCCAAAAAGCCCCCAGTAGAGTTATCCCTATTTGCCGACGACACGGCCATCTACTACTCGGGACGTAATCCCGTTAGCATCGCTCATACCCTCCAGACCTCAGCCAACGCACTAGGCGATTGGTTTAGGAAATGGAGGATTGAGGTAAATCCCGACAAAAGTCAAGCAGTCCTGTTTCGCAGGGCTCGCCAGCATAAACAATTCACCCCCCCTCGCCCGATCACTATGTTCGGCAAGCCAATCCCTTGGGAGAAGCGAGCCAAATACTTAGGTGTGATCCTCGACCAGTTCCTTAACTTCAGTGAGCACATAAAGTCGGTTCGCTCGCGAGCCGCTTTCGCTCTCGGTAGGCTCCACGCCTTGCTGAATAAACACAGTAAGCTCTCCCTTAGATGTAAAATCCGAATATACACGACATGCATACGTCCTATCATGACGTATGCCTGTCCGGTGTTTGCTCATGCCAGTCCCAATCAGATCCATAGGATGCAAGTCATTCAGAACCGTTTTCTCCGAAAGGCCACGGGCGCGCCCTGGTTCTGTAGGAATGAGGATCTCCACGTAGACCTCAAACTCCCGACCATAAAGCAAGTGTTGAAACGCATGTCAGTGCGTTACTTCACCTCTGCTGATACCCACACTAACCCCCTGATCGTATCGGCCGCCCGATACAGACCCTCCAAGATTTCTCGGGTTCGTCGCCCGCGTAACATCCTAGACGAGCCTGACGACCCCACCACCATCCGACAAGAGAGCAGTAGGGAAACCAGCACTCTTAGAAAACACAAATACAGAACGCGTTCCTTATTCCGGCCTCGCCGACGAGGCCCATCGCGACGTCCGCGTACTTGTAATGAAAATCCTCCCCGACCTTTGCCAAACGAGCCAGCCCGCGATGCTGAGCCAGTAGCAATAAATACTCCCGTAAATAATATGACCCAGCCTGTCCCTTTGCTGCCCTCCCAAAATGACCCCGCTATGCCGAGGCCCGTACTCCACAGGGAGTGCCCTTAGCGTGCGGTCATTAGCTTTAAGTAAACTTTAGTTTGTAAGCCCTGGCTGGGGGCCTTTAATTTATTAGAGGTCACCACAGGAAAGTCCGGTTAAGTAGACTCACAGCCTTAGTGTGCTGATCTACAAGTGGCCCTACCTAAAAAAAAAAAAAAAAAAAAAAAAAAAAAAAACACTTCAACCATTGACGTTTGGTCCTTTGCCCTGATTGGCCGTAGTGCACGGCCCATGATTATCGACAGTGAGTTACAATCAGTAGCAAGCTCTCGATTTAAGTGTGTGTAATATATTTGTGTTTGTAATTCGCATACGTAACGGGCCTTTTGCTTGTAGTGGAGCTAAGGAGTGGGAGACAAGCAGCGACACGCGTTCTCATACAAATCAGGAACTATTTCCTTTCTAACCTCTTTTATCTGTTCTGCGGTGTAAATCTATGAAATTACTTTTGCATTTGTTACTATTAACACTTCTGCTTACAACACTCCTCTGCATACTTCGATATCACCCCAGCCCGATTGAGATGGGTTTAAAAAGAATCATAAACCATTTAATTCCACCGAGCCCGTTCCATCATCAGACAACAAGACAAATAGCGATACACTATCGTTACATGGTAGACATCGTACAGATAAGGAGTGGAATCCCTAGTCTGTTTCCTAATAGCTATAAGTTTGGGGTCAGTGAGTAGATTACTTCTAGGTAAGCGTGCTTCATCTTCGACCACATCATCGCTTACCATCAGGTGAGATGGTGGCCAAGCGCGAGCCTATTATCAATCAAAAGATAATTATTATGAAGTATTTTTCATACTAATTTATGTCGTGTCGTAAGACGCAGTATTGAGCTTTGAGAAACCGTTTGGCACATTTCACTTAGTGGGCAATTTTTCGAAGTAGATCATCATAGTTGGTAGTTTTAATTTCTCAGCCCAAGTTTTGCTCTGACTAGACTGGATCACTCAAATGAGAAAGGAAAAACCACTTCTTCTCATCATCTTCCTGCCCTTACCCAAGTTACGTGAGGTCGGCGCAACACGTTTTCTTATTCCATTCTCCTCTGTCAGACGTCATTGCATTATTTTTTCGATCAACAATACCAACTAGATATCGGGTTGGCGCAAAAAATACGTCTCGCAAGAAGTAAGCTCTTATTTTGTTTAGTTCGCTTGACACACAGCCAATGTAAACACGTTTCACAATGCCGCAATGTGTATTCAAAAGTTGCAAAAAGAATGCCCGAAAAAGCAATTTAACAGCCGGAGTGTCTTACTTTCGGTAAGTACATGTAGAATAAGTTACATTTTAAGCTTTAAACCAACAAATAATATCGAATGTTGAAGAAATTTACCGACTTTAATCCACCGCTACAAATGTTTGGCTAAGGTTGGCCAATACACGCGCAAACTTTTGAAACGAAACAAAACGATGTAGCTCGCAAGGAAATAACGGAAAAATGTACTTTATCTGTTGTCATTTACGGTTGATTTCACACTAAATTATATTTATTTTATGTCTTTTCATTTTAAAGTAACAGGAGTAATTTATTGCTTTGCTAGTTTTTTGTGACGAATGATCGTAAGTATTAGATAATATTTTGAAGATTTGTGACTTTATTACTAGGTATAGGTAACGCCAAATAACTTGGCAAGAGTCGTTCAATGCGCAGAAGTCGATTTTTAGGTGTCAGCGATTGTCAGCGGGACGCGAGGTATGACGTAGCTCCGAGCGCGCGATTGGTGCGTCAGTAGTTCTCGTTCAATTCGCTCCCGAATACACTTGCGTACACGAAAGTTGTACCCTTTGTTTTTGTTACGAGTTGTTGTTTTAAATTTATTTTTTGTTACTTTGATTACAATGCCAGGACCAAATACTGTTTTACGCTGACTACTAAAACGTCAGAAAGAACAGTTAGACACTATAGTTAAGGAAGGTTGAAATTCCGAATTCGTCACTGTCTTTAGGACACCGGGAAAAAAGAAGAATAAAAGGGGTAGCAGTTTTATTAACTAATTGTGCCGACGAGAACATATTATTTTTTATGTTTTTAAATACACTTTTTTCACTTTTAAACGTATTTATGTATTATATCTATTTTATTTATAATACCGAATTAACGAATGAATTCCTCTTCTTTCTTTAACATTCTTCTGAACAGATATGATTAAAAATAAATGATGGCAATAACCATAGAATAATGGCAAGCAGTAAAAGTGACCACTTTTTTCTTCCACTAAGTGCACGATGCGCGACCTTACCCCCACTACGCCAAAACCTTGCCAAGTTATTTGGCGTCATCTATACCATAGTTGTAATTAGGTTGAACTTAAAACTGTTTTAAACTTTTCTCTCAGTTCGTTCGTAAACAAATGTAGCCGTATAACTACATATTCACGCGGACAGCATTTAGCTTTAATTTTGTACGTGACCCGTTATCTAGTTGGTATTGTTGATCGAAGCATCATTTACTCCTTTTTCTTTCATATCATTCTTCCCACAATCCATCCATAATCTATACCTAATAATCTATCTACCTCTCATCCATGACTGTACAAACTCATCACACTTTTAGTTACAATTGTGTTTCATTCCTCCTTCCTCCGAATTCCTCCGGACGGTTCTTTCCTCTAAATACTATTTTTGAAAAGCTATGATTATAGCTGATTAACACAATATCCTTATATTGCAGAGTACATAGAGGTGAAAATTGAAGGTCTGAACGGTCAGCTACCCAATCTAGATCTGGTGAATCTAGTACACAAGCTGTGTCTGAAGTCTGGGATACACCACTCTTACAGAAACAGGTATTTATTTATTAATATCTTAATGTAAATCTAAGTAACAGTTGGGAAAACGTGAATGTCTCAACGAGGTACCGCTGCCCCGGAACGAAAGGGAATCTGAAGAAATCAGGTGGGTTTTATTCAGAAGTCGGACAATTCCATCCGCTCCATCCAGCGGGAACGAGGGAAAAATCATCAAATGGTAATGTTTCTCTCGAAAACATATAAAAATTGTTGTTTGTTATTAGTTCGTTATCACTACATAGTATAAAACAAAGTCGCTTCCCTGTCTGTCTGTCCCTATGTATGCTTAGATCTTAAAAATTCAGCAACGGATATAGAGTGATTCCTGAGGAAGGTTTTAGTGTATAATAAGTTAAGGTTTTGTGTAGATTGAGTGAAATACGACGATATTACTTCAACATGTCGGAAAGAATTAAGCCTATCGGGAGCTTTAATCGAAAACGCTGCCAAAACCTTTTGAGTTATAAAAATACAATGTATGGTGGGATTGTTTCTCTTTTATAGATCTACAAAAAAGTCCGTGATGGCATATGTCTATCTCCCAAGAATAACCCACAATAACCATTTTTATGTTTTACAAATTACATTAAAATTATGGGTTATTTGAGAATATTTTTTAACAGTACTATTCCTTATCCAATTAAATACGTCAGATATGTTGAGGATTTAATGTAGATCAAAATTGCTCTTTCAATAAAATGAATATCTTATGAGTTATCGCCGATATATGAGTGTGGCAAATTACCGGATGAGAAATTGATTAAGCAAAATCATATATAAGCAAATATAAACTTTATTACCCGAGCGAAGCTGGGCCGGGTCACTAGTATAGATGCTGGCGGGAAACATTCCGAATCATTCCCGTCGAATACTTCGGAAGTATTCTGAAATATTCCGAAACTTTGGGAATATTTCAACTGTCAAAAAAAAAAACAGGAAAATTGACCTTTGAAGTCTGTTAATATACCAAAACCTGCTCCTAAGTAGGTAAGAACAAATACTTTTCTGAAAACCGCATCAAAACGTGTTTGCTTGCAAGGTTTGCCTTTATTTGCTTTTATTGACTGGGCTATTATACGCGTTAAGTAGGTAGGTAATGATTAATACCTATGCGACTCGCGATGCGTACAGAGCTACATAAGTACAAACTAACCAAAAACATAGGTAACCCTTTTTCAAATAGCAAATCAAATATGCTTGGCCTGGTTTTTTTATTTCACAACTGACATTTAAGGCTATAATCGCATAGCACGACTTACAACTCGATCGCCTAATGCATGTATTTTGACCAATAGGATGCACGAAGCGTATTTTAGTAGTGTTCGTAATAGTAAGTATTAATATAATGTTACACGCCCTGTACTCACAAAATGCATATTATTTCTAATTGGGCGAAAACAGGAAGGGATGTGGTTTGTCACTAGCTGCGCTTCCGCAGAAATATTTTCATAAGTGAGTATGCGTATCTTTGGCCGGCCTAAAAATAAAAGAATAAAAATCCTGTTAATCACAGGCTAATAAATCTACCTATAAAAATATCAACATATACTTAATCAATCCCATTTATATTAAAATAAACATTTATATTTTACTCTCGTAGCGTACATACGTACTCTCGCAGTGAACAATAATTAACTCACCCACCACACAACAAGCAAACACATTTATTCCCATTGAATTATTCGGGCGAAATATTCGGAAACATTCGATTGCGGGGTACGAATCTTTCTCGCGCGGGTGAAAACTTCTCCGGGGAGCAGCATCCCCTCCCTCTTACCGCACCCCGCACCGCCATCGCCTGCACGCACGACTCGTGGCCGGTGGCAGTCGGGTGCGCGCGTCGCGGTGCCAGCGCGGCGGCAGCGGCCGGCGCACAGAGATCGACGATCGATGCAAAATACGATTTTTCAGCAAAAAAAGTTGAAATCTTAATAAATAGTTAAAAGTTTCTTTAAATCAGAATGATTCAAAATGAATTTATCATTTTGAATAATTCCCATTTAAAGAAACTTTCCCCGAAGTATTCCGGAATTATTCGGAATTATTCAGAAGTTTTGCAACTATAGTCACTAGTTACAAAATAAATTAAAATAAGAGAAGTAGTTTAGTTGTGGCTATATAATCCCATATCTTGAATATTTCAATAAACTTGTTATTTTATACAAACGCGAAAGTGGCATTTTTATTTTGATGCAGTTGCTTCGGAAAGTCAGAAGCCTCTACCTAAGTCTGATAGCCTGTCTTACCAACTTCAATGCTATTTCGTATAACAAAGTACAGATTTGTGAAGACTAGTTACTTAAGAGCGCGTCTAAAGCCAGCAAAATTTTAGAATTCACCCGCACTGTCCTACCCGCTCCTCACATCGAATACGATCGCGCGTGTACCTACGCGCTCGCTCGACGCGTATCTTCTGTAGTAAGTATACGTATAATATTCAGATGAAACAACTGTATTCAAAGTATGACTGCGTTATACAATATTACGAAATGTTATTATGTGTACGCGAATAATACGTAAATAGTAAGTTAGTAGGAGGTGACTATACCACTGATACTGAACACGAATCAATATAAAATCAATACCAAAAGGTAATATTATATTATGTATAATATAATATTATTTTGGCGCGTGATTTTGGTGTGGCGTAAATAATGGATAACTCTGAAACTGTCGATTGGCCAGATTATCATCTATCATTTACCCCACTTATATCGTCATATGCCCATGGATGACCAAATTATTGATATTTTTAATATTTTAAATAAAAATCGTACTTACTCTTACAAAATTAGGTACCATTTCTAAAATTGGTAATATTTTTTTCATTTTGTTTTTTTTTTTTATATCAGTCCTGAATATTTGTATTATCAGATCAGTATCAAGATTTTTTATTACATTCTAAATCAATATTGCAAAAAATACTTATTCTTAAATTTTAACATTTTTTTCTACGGAATTACGCAATTTTGGGCCCCTGTATCTATAGTTGCAAAACTTCTGAAAAATTCGGAATAATTCCGGAATACTTCTGGGAAAGTTTCTTTAAATCAGAATTATTCAAAATGAATTTAAATAAAGCCCTCTGTGCGCCGGCCGCTGCCGCCGCGCTGCGATGGCGGTGCGGGGTGCGGTAAGAGGGGAGATGCTCCCCGGAGAAGTTTTCCCCCCGCGAGAAAGATTCGTACCCCGCAATCGAATGTTTCCGAATATTTCGCCCGAATAATTCAATCGAAATTAACGTGTTTGTTTGTTGTGTGGCGGGTGGGTTAATTATTGTTCAGTGCGAGACTACGTACGATACAAGAGTAAAATATAAATGTTTATCTATACTAATATTATAAAGCGGAAAAGTTTGTTTGTTTGTTTGCTTGAACGCGCTAATCTTCGAAAGTACTGGGTGGATTTGAATGAAATTTGGTATGGAAATAGCTTGAAGCTTGAGGAAGGTTATAGGCTACTTTTTACGCGACTGCAAAAAAGGAGAGTTATGTTTTTACCGTGATAGAATCTACGGGAGCGAAGCCCCGCGTGAGTACTAGTTTTATTATAAATGGGATTGATTAAGTATATGTTGATATTTTTATAGGTAGATATGTTAGCCTGCGATTAACAGGATTTTTATTCTTTTGTTTCTAGGTAGGTACTCTACTTATTTCGAAATTGAATGCTATTTTTATAAATGTCAGTAGTTGAATAAAAAACCAGGCCTAGCATATTTTATTTGTTTTTTGAAAAAGGGTTACCTATGTTTTTGGTTAGTTTGTATGTAGCTCTGTACGCATCGCGAGTATTCGCGAGTCGCATAGGTAGGTATTAATCATTACCTACCTACTTAACGCGTATAATAGCCCAGCCAATAAAAACAATTAAAGGCAAACCTTGCAAGCAAACACGTTTTGATGCGGTTTTCAGAAAAGTATTTGTTATACTTAGGTAGGAGCAGGTTTTGGTATATTAACCGACTTCAAAGGTCGATTTTCCTGGTTTCTTTTGGCAGTTGAAATATTCCCAAAGTTTCGGAATATTTCGGAATACTTCCGAAGTATACGACGGGAATGATTCGGAATTATTCCCGCCAGACTATATCGAAAAAAAATGTACTACACTGCGGTGGCTCATTATTTTAGACTAGCTTTTGCCCGCGACTTCGTCCGCGTGGAATAGTTACTTTGGGCTAACGTTAAATTTAAGCCCGATTTTGAAGCATTCTTCATTGGTGCTCCGCTCCTATTGGCCTTAGCGTAATGATATATATAGCCTATAGCCTTTCTCTATAAATTGACTATTTAATTAAAAATATTTTTTTCAATTCGAACCAGTAGTTCCTGAGATTATCGCGTTCAAACAAACAAACAAACAAACTCTTCAGCCTTATATATTAGCATAGATAGCTGTTGCCCGCGACTTCGTCCACGTTTCCGTCGTTTTTCGTAAAAAAAAAGTAGCCTATGTCCTTCCTCACGGTTCAGTGATTTAGATGTAACACACAGATTAACTTTCGTAATTTAGTAGGGAAATATAATATGTCAATCTATAATACTGTTGAAAAATATCGCAATACCGAACCGCACAATATTATTGTTAATAGCTGTGCCCGCGACTCCGTCAGCGTGTAACTCCTTGTGTGTTATTAAGTTAATGTATTGGTAATATTGTTTAGATCACGTTCACATGAGGCTTAAGTACGTATAGAACGACAATACTTCAGCGCAAAGCTTCCGGGTAAACTATGTTGAAAGTTGACCCGTCCGGCACGTGAACATAAAGATTTCTAGAACTGCTAACCCGGGAAAGCGCGACGTACAACTGACCATGCGAGAAACAACTGACACCGAGATCTACTCCAGCAACACGAAAAGTCTGCCCTTGAGTCTTATTAATTGTCATTGCATAACACACCGATACTGGGAATCGCGTTCTTTTATATTAGAATGGAAAATTATTTGGTATTATGGGAATTCTGGGAATAAAGACGGTTTCTCATGCACCGCAACCTGTTAAAATTTGAGTCTCGATTATATTTTGTTGCAACTGGGTTACTTTTAGCCGAGTTCCATTGCAAAGTTGTGGTGGTTTTAAATTTCGGAGCAGAATAATAATCAGAAAGCTTCGAACTGCTAAGCTATCGGGAGTTACACGTATTATTGTGAGTCAACCATAAAAGATAGATATATGTTGTCGTGGGATATTTTTTATATAATTTTATGGAGAACATTTCCGTCATAAATGATTTCTGTGTAGCTTTAACCATTAAGGTTGCACACGCGACGGAAGCTTAAAAATGGAGTAACTTCTCCCGTTTTCCCAACATTTCCCTTCACTGCTCTGCTCCTATTGATTGTAGCGTGATGAAAAGTATACTATAACCAGCTCAGTGTGCTTAGTATGAGTTTGAAATACTTTTGTCGTATTCGAAAACTATCGCTTTGTCTCTTTCACACGTACCATATTAGTGTGAAAGAGACAAAGCCATAGTTTTCGAACACGATAATGGTATCGCAAACTCATACTAAGGCCGCAGGAGTATGAAAAATATTTGTACCAAGTTTCGTTAAAATCCGTCGAGTAGTTTTTGTTTCTATAACGGTTATACAGACAGACAGACAAAAATTTTACTGATTGCATTTTTGGCATCAGTATCGATCCCTAATCACCCCCTGATAGTTATTTTGTAAATATATTTCATGTACAGAATTGACCTCTCTACAGATTTATTATAAGTATAGATAATTGCCTATTTAATGCAAATTCTAAAATGGTATAATAATAACCAGTATCTTGATAAAGTACAAAGTTATTGCTGTTCGAATCTTAAAGGAGAATTTTTATACAAATTTGATTTCAAAATTAAATTACTTTAACACTGCTGTAACTAATTTTAGACTCAAAGAGAATGAGAATTTCCTTAAAATTTGATCACTATGGGTTTGTTGACACCATAAAAGACATTAGTAATTAAACAAATTTATTGAAAAAGAAAATATACAAGATGTTCGAAGTGGGCTCCTTCAGCTGCTATACACGCTCTACACCTTCTTATGAAGGACCGTCTCAATCGGCGCGCAAATCCTGCCGACGATATTTCGTCAGCAGCCGAACGTATGCGTTGTCGCAGCTGTTCAACTGAAGTGATTTCTTCTTTATAAACTACCTCCTTTAAACAGCCCCAGTAAAAAGTCCAATGGGTTTAAATCTGGCGAGTGAGGTGGCCACATTCTGAAAATAAAATATTATTTCAAAACAAATTCTTTGTTATACAATCACGTCCACAATAAATTGATCTACAAAAATAGGGTTTAAATACCTAATGGGCATACTTAAATAGGTTCGTAATCGATATAAATATATTTCATCGAACAAACACGGATACCAACTAAAAGCTTGTGTTTATTTTGCATATACTATTCTGCCCGCGTTACCTACGACTACGAGTGACCATAGAAATATTAAATAAGAAGTGGTATAGGTAGATAATTTTTTTTTATATATAGGATACTCGCAAGATCATTATTGTTGTCCATCCGTGTATCTAGATTTTTGGAAGATCTCATAACTACATTATGGGAAAATGATCATAAAATTGTATCGTGAAGAATAACATAACAAAATAGCAAAAGTAAATAGCTACCTATTATGACTGTAATTTATTACCTATTATCCTAATAATCTAATAAAGTACCTACCACGAATTTTTGATATCGTCGTGTCTGGGTGTTGTTTATCTATATATGTATGTATTTAAAAATGTATTTGTCTATGTATATCAGCTGTCTGACACCCATAGTACAGGGTCTTCCTAGTTTGGGGTCAGATAGCCGTGTGTGAAATGTCCCTACATATTATTATGTCTAGTTACCTACTCGGCCCACGAAAGTGCGTAGGTAAACGAGAAAGAGAGATCTTGTGTCTCTCAAAATAAAATCTAAAATATCCTGCACAAACTTTCTCGAAAGTATGAAATGTATTTTTATTTTTTCAGTATATAACAAACAAGTAACTCACAAACTTACCTTCGACAATTAGCCATCCTGTCAATTTGTAACTTTTTTAGTTCTCTTTTCAATGTTTTTTTTTTGTTTCCCATTTCACTATTTAGTTCGAACAACAACAACAATTACGATTGAAATGATTATAACTCGGCGCAGCTAAAACACTTGAGCGTAGTCCTCTCGTCTCAACAGAGCGGTAGCGACTGATGTGTGAAATAGAAACAGGGTTGCCAACCGCAAAAGAAAATCCCTCGTACATATGCAGCTAAAAATCTCGTATTTTGACTTTCAAACCTCGTAATTTAGGTATTATGCATGCAAAACGTGCTAAAACCAAAATTAAGGCATATTGAACTACTGGATTTAGGACTTTTTACTCGAAATAAACTATTGCAAGTTTCCTACTAAATAAAACATCACTTTGTGTTGTATTTCAAAAAATCTTTATTACTACTCAATCAAGTAAAATCAGAAAAAACTAAATGTGTCTATATTATTATGAAAATTTGCAAGGTTTGTAACTTAGTTTACATCTCCTCTCCAAGTATTAGTCAGGAACATCCTCACTGTCATCGTTTTTTCTCCCGTATATTTTATCTATTGTCATGCGGCTATACATTCCTTTTGTGGGTTCAAAATTGACGCAGTTTCCAGTACGAGTTGAACCTTTTGCACTCTCTGCAGCAAGAAGTGTGCCGTTCACTGTTTCCACAGTTAGCCGGTTTCTTATCTCTGTCTTTATTAAAATTACTTTACTATTGTAAAATGGTGATGCAAAATGTTCGTATGGCTATATTATCAAAATCTCGTACATAATTGTACGAGGTTGATAGTGTCCTCGTACCTCGTACGGAAGACCACAAATCTCGTATTTGTACGAGGAACCTCGTACATTTGGCAACCCTGAATAGAAATATGCTTGAAGCTCCCGCAACGAGCGACGGAAGATGACTTCTTGCGCGGAATAAAAACGTAGTATGCGCCAAAAGTGTTTTATCGTAATAAATCCAAAACTAAAAGGAATTACATAAAATGCCTAAGCAAAGCCTTTACTCTTGTTTAAATATAATTATTTATCAAATTTTTGTCGCAATAGGCATTACCATATCGAGTACAAAACGGAAAAACATGAGAATTAGAGGTTATTTCGTGATTTTTTTCTACCAAGGAAATGTTATTATTTTATGTTTTTGATCAGAGAGAGCCCTTGAAAATATGATGTAGTTATTCATATATTTTTATTTTAAGATTTGGTCTGGAATTTTTCATGTAAAATCAAATAGAAAATTGGTAATTTTGCTTTATACGCGCTCTTAAACTGTCTCCTTTAAGTTTGTCCATCCAAAGGTTGTCTGTAACAGATCGCCCTGTGCGATAAGACCGCCCATTGTACACTAGTTTAAATTTTTTGAATCCATAGTAATATTGAAAGGTGTACAATAAAGTAAATAATAATAAATAATTATGTAAATTTTGTCTGAAAGATATCGCTCTCAGCGATAAGACCGCCATTGTAACCTAATCTTTAACAATATTTTTATTTAAAGTGTGTTTCAATTATTGGTGTACAGCAAAGTATATTCTATCTATGTATTTGTATTCCGTTGGCCCCAATTAGACTGAAATGTTCTGATTGGGATATAAATATGTGTTATTTGTGCAGTTACTCGTGGATTCGCGGGCGCAACAAGATGGACGACTGGACGAACTCGTTCCAGACCATGTTCGACATGGTACTCTCGCAAATTGACGGGGTAAGTGCAACTGATAAGTGCAACTCTACTTCTTTGAAATTATACAAATGTTTGGTGCGATCGCAACTGGAATATGGTATTTCAATCTGGAATCTTTATTATCTTAAACATAATAACAAATTAGAAATGGTGCAGAAAAAATTCTTACCTAGCATGAACTACAAATGTAATCATTCAAAGATTCCCTATTCCCGATTACTTAAAAAATACAACATTCTGAGCATGGAAGCCGACGGTTACTTTTGGATGGAAAGATATGCATATACGGGGTGTTTGGTGCATCGTGTGCCAAATTGAAATGGTCGACTGAAGGGGTCATCTGCTATCCTTTCAGACACCTTAATACCTCTCATGCCCTGTTGATTTTTTTGTCGAGTTTTTATTGTTTTATTAAAATAAGACCCATGTTATACATTCAAATACAAAACAAAAAAAAAGTTTAAGGCGTAGACTCTGAATTTTAATTTTATTTAGCTGTGTATTGTTTTAGAGTACTTTTTAATACAAAAGTAGTGACATTAGTCGTCTAGTTTTTTTTTTATTTACTCGTAAAGTTTCGAACTTAAATTAAAGCTGTACATGTTACAGCTGTTTAAATGGCTACAAAAAAAAAACAAATGCGACCTGGATCATCCAATTCTCACAAAAATTCTCTAGTCTATCCTCTTGCTAGTGATGTGCCACATGCCATAAAAATCTTTTAACAACTCTGTGATTTTGCTAGAATTGTGAATGGAGTCATATAAGACTAAAATCCAAAGTCTAATAAAAAAAATTTTTTTTGCTTAAATGATACCTGACAAACCTATTAAATCTATTATCTTTTTTTTTAATAAAACAATAAAAAGTCGATAAAAATACCCACATCATGAGAGGTGTTAAGGGGTCTGAAAGGATAGCAGATGACCCCTTCAGTCGACCATTTCAATTTGGCACACGATGCACCAAACACTCTGTATTAATAGCCAATCGCTGACTGTTCACACTGCCGGCGAGTACTCGCTCCACCAGTTGGTCGCTGAGCGACAAGACCTATCAAAGATGATACTCGCTCAGCGATGCTCGCTTGGCGGTCAGAACTCCCGCCCAGAGACCAATCAGATGATAGCTGAGCGACTAAACTAACGGAACAACACACTCGCTGCTCGTCAACTAGGGCGTCCAATCCCGCAGCCTGAATTCAATCTCGGTATTTGCGGGACTACGAATTTTCAATCCCGCGGGATCTCGGCATTTGGGGGATCCCGCATATTGAAAATATTCACATTTATATAAGGCAAATAAAACAATGAATTAATCAACTAACTCCAGGTTTATTTACGTATTACTATTAGTATGAGATCAATCAAATTACACCGTTTATTTATCACAAAAAGCAATGAATTAATCTACTAACTCCACATTTATTCCAGTATTACTACTGGTATGAGATCAATCAAATTACACCGTTTTTCTTCACAAAAAACAGTAACAAATACTGAATAAAAAACTTGAATGACATTTTAGGCTGCATACTTAGGCTACCACTGACTGAAATTCGGCTATATTAGGATACATAAGCTGTGAAAAACGAGTGACATCGGCCCCCGCGTTGTTTGCAACACTGCCGGCCGCCAGTCACCGAGCGAACGCGCGCGCGAGATGTCGTATACATGCTTTTTTTCAGTCCCGCAAATCCCGCGGATCCCGCGCCCGTTATCCCGCATCACGCGGGATCGGAAAATGACGCGGGATCCCGCAATACCGAGATCTCGGTATTCCGGGATTGGACGCCCTATCGTCAACTCATTTTCAGATGCTAGCTTTACTCGCTACTCGTTCATCGTCGGCGGTGGGACAACTGCCTTACGAATAAATTATGTTAGACGGTACCTAGAACTGGGGTGCGTACCATTTGACGTAATAACAAAAGTTCTAACGATCACATGACTTAATTTCATTCAATATATTATTTTTTAGTATAACGATGAAATGATATAATCAATTATTGATATCATTTCAGTTTACCTAATTTTATATGGTTTAATAAACATTTTCTATAATGCACATTTGAACTAATATTCAGTTAGTATAATATTTAAATTCTATAGTAACGTTTAATATAATTTTGAACTATGGTTGGTGAATCATGTGGGTTGGGTTAGGTTAGGTTAGAACCATGACCATTAGCGCGCGAACGCCAGCGAGCGAAGCGAGCGTGCCGCGGCAGCGGCCAGATCCCTTCTATTGTTGGTGAATCATTAGGGTTAGATGAGGTTATAACAGTATGATGTTTTTTGTAGTCGCTCAGCTATCATCTGATTGGTCTCTGGGCGGGAGTTCTGACCGCCAAGCGAGCATCGCTGAGCGAGTATCATCTTTGATAGGTCTTGTCGCTCAGCGACCAACTGGTGGAGCGAGTACTCGCCGGCAGTGTGAACAGTCAGCGATTGGCTATTAATACAGAGTGTTTGGTGCATCGTGTGCCAAATTGAAATGGTCGACTGAAGGGGTCATCTGCTATCCTTTCAGACACCTTAATACCTCTCATGCCCTGTTGATTTTTTTGTCGAGTTTTTATTGTTTTATTAAAATAAGACCCATGTTATACATTCAAATACAAAACAAAAAAAAAGTTTAAGGCATGGACTCTGAATTTTAATTTTATTTAGCTGTGTATTGTTTTAGAGTACTTTTTAATACAAAAGTAGTGACATTAGTCGTCTAGTTTTTTGTTTATTTACTCGTAAAGTTTCGAACTTAAATTAAAGCTGTACATGTTACAGCTGTTTAAATGGCTACAAAAAAAAAACAAATGCGACCTGGATCATCCAATTCTCACAAAAATTCTCTAGTCTATCCTCTTGCTAGTGACGTGCCACATGCCATAAAAATCTTTTAACAACTCTGTGATTTTGCTAAAATTGTGAATGGAGTCATATAAGACTAAAATCCAAAGTCTAATAAAAAAAAATATTTTTGCTTAAATGATACCTGACAAACCTATTAAATCTATTATCTTTCTTTTTTTAATAAAACAATAAAAAGTCGATAAAAATACCCACATCATGAGAGGTGTTAAGGGGTCTGAAAGGATAGCAGATGACCCCTTCAGTCGACCATTTCAATTTGGCACACGATGCACCAAACACTCTGTATTAATAGCCAATCGCTGACTGTTCACACTGCCGGCGAGTACTCGCTCCACCAGTTGGTCGCTGAGCGACAAGAGCTATCAAAGATGATACTCGCTCAGCGATGCTCGCTTGGCGGTCAGAACTCCCGCCCAGAGACCAATCAGATGATAGCTGAGCAACTAAACTAACGGAACAACACACTCGCTGCTCGTCAACTCATTTTCAGATGCTAGCTTTACTCGCTACTCGTTCATCGTCGGCGGTGGGACAACTGCCTTACGAATAAATTATATTACACGGTATCTAGAACTGGGGTGCGTACCATTTGACATAATAACAAAAATTCTAACGATCACATGACTTAATTTCATTCTGTATATTATTTTTTAGTATAACGATGAAATGATATAATTAATTATTGATATCATTTCAGTTTACCTAATTTTATATGGTTTAATAAACATTTTCTATAATGCACATTTGAACTAATATTCAGTTAGTATAATATTTAAATTCTATAGTAACGTTTAATATAATTTTGAACTATGGTTGGTGAATCATGTGGGTTAGGTTAGGTTAGAACCATGACCATTAGCGCGCGAAGGCCAGCGAGCGAAGCGAGCGTGCCGCGGCAGCGGCCAGATCCCTTCTATTGTTGGTGAATCATTAGGGTTAGATGAGGTTATAACAGTATGATGTTTTCTGATATTTACTTATTCACTACAGAATTTGGGCAATAAATGAGTAATTATGAAAATTAGGTCAAGTGAAAATTACGTCAACTGAACGTTACATAAAAAGACCAATATACTAATTGAAAATTATATGAGATGAACGTTATACTAAATGTTATTAGAGCAAAAGAAGTTTATATGAAATGTAATATTAGATCACATGAAATTAGGTTATTTGTTTTTATAGCATATGAAAATTATATCATGTGAACGTTATTTCAAGTGATAATATATTATCTGTTATTATGGCATATATTACAGACCCCCTAGAACTGTTATCAGACGGGGGGCTCGCTTGCCACGCTTGTTCCATTGGGACGCATGCAAAATTAACGCTGAGGCACGAGTGCCTCTACGTCGTCTTGTGGAAACTATACATCTTAAGAATATTAATGTGTCATCATTTTAACATGTAACTGTTTTTGTCCGTAACAAATAAAATAAAAACTGATCCATTGTCATACATAAATTCACACCATTTCTTCTTGAGCATATTACATCTAGTCCAGTCTAATGTCTCGAGTCCTGCTATGTTACCAAAACATACTGTATAAATTTTTCAAACTTATACTAGTTTTTGAAACTATTAACCAGTCGGGAAGATACCAATAAATTCTGCTCAAGCAAAGATATTAAGTCCGCCATTGTACATTTTGTGTTGCATAAGTTTTAATAAATAAGAGGAGGACGTGTCTCGTTAGGAAAATTAGATAGATAGAATATTTTTTATTTTACACCAATAATTTGAAAACATCTGTTACACGATAATACGGGACGGGTCTACTCAAATCTGTGTGGTCTTTCCTCAAAAGACCATTTCAGACTATCTACATAATCCTCATAAACGATTGTGAATATGTGAACTATGTAGGTTACTTTATTCGAGTTAAACATAATTGTCTGGCAGTTTGAGCGCTTTTTGCGGCCTACCCAAACGTCCTTACCTTGGTATTGTTCGTCAAATCGTTAAGCTCCTTTTTTTAAGTTGAGCTATACCCCAACGAGCACATTAGTGGAAATTGCAGCCTATTTTGTTACTTTCGGCTGTAAAATAGCGCTTTAAGGGTTCAAAAAGCAGTTCAAAGTTGCATATCTGCATCCGTAAACGTCTATAGCTATAAAAGTTACTTAAGGTGCTATAAGGTGAATCAAATACTACCCTAGCCTTCACAGTAGTCCACGGTAGAACTCAATTACCACTTACACCTTTATATGAGAGTTACGAAGGTTATTCTGCCACTCACAGCTGTACAGTGGTGTCCATTGTAACTTTTATAGGTTATAGTTATAGTAACCACTATTATACTACTATAAGTTTCATTATAGAAATAATAGAAACTCTTATGCATACTATAGTTACAAAAAAATCATCAGTGTAACTAAGGCCTTTAGTAGCAATATCATTCCTTGCAGGCTCAATCCATTCGCCATTTTACAGCCGCTTTTGTAACTATCATAAAACATTTAAAAACACTAAACAATAAAAATGGATACTAAACGAATAAGTACGTGTACATCTTATAACCTCAAAAACAAGAAAATAGGAGCTTTTTGTGGCTGTGAGTTGCACTAGGGGAACAAAAATCACTGGAAGCGTTAGAAGGGTGAAAATTAGCGCTATGATTCTCAAATGGGAGTTATTAGAGCTCAAACTGCAGGTTATGACTACATTACAATGACGCCATGATTTTTTAAGAAAACTTATAATTCACTTGCAAAATTGAGTTGATATACATTGGTTTTTCAGTTAAATGTGCATTAAATGTACCGGTAAACAATCGGCCACTTGCAAATAGTAAGTTATCGACACGTAAAAATACGGAAATAAAATTTATTCTGTATAACAAATAAAAAATATCACATATCTTTTGTTAATTTTTGAAATATCATAAAAGCGCGTTAAAATTACTCGAAAATTATCTTATATATCTACAGTAAACTGGACATCGTTTTAAGTATCTTTATATATCTTGCTAATACAGAATACAAACTTTTACTTCTTTTTGTTTTATTTTCATGATGGCGACGAAAACACTTTACCAAAATATTACAAGTAATGTCAACTGAAGACATACAATAAAGAACTATAATCAATTCATTCGTTCAAAGTAGTTCAAAATCATTCAAAAGTAGCGCTATGAGAGCTTTAGTATAGCGTTAATAAATCGTTATAGCTATTAAGGAACCTTTATGCAACCGTTGTGCAGGTTAAATGGAACTTTAGGTTGCATAAAATGGCGCCCAAATAGCGCTAAAGCGGCTGCTTTAAGTCTGTAGTAGACGCTCTAGCGCTTACGTCTATTACCATAAGCAATAATCGGATACGCTCCAAAGCCCTTATGCAGCCCATTTCTGCTAGTTGGGACGTCATTTGACAAATGCTTGCACTGTATGGACAGGCCCTCTCAAATCAAAATCTCAAATAAAAAAAAAAAAAAAGTGAGCATCTTTCTTCAAAAGATCGTCTAAGACTGAAACCTACAAGGTTCCAATATAATTAAACCAGTATAGAGTGTATGGATTTAACCTTTTGAACGCCATTGTCACATATATGTGACAAACGAAATCTTACCCTGAACGCCAACGTCACAAATATATGACAAAATACACGTCGCACCATATTATGAAATAAACAATTTAACCATTACTTTAGTGTGT
The DNA here is from genome assembly GCA_943138885.2 of Tholera decimalis. Taxonomy (NCBI): domain Eukaryota; kingdom Metazoa; phylum Arthropoda; class Insecta; order Lepidoptera; family Noctuidae; genus Tholera; species Tholera decimalis. The sequence continues at coordinate 4,256,954 of OW964570.2, read as the reverse complement.
TTTTATTTATATAATTTAAAAGTTTAAGCTTCCGTCTATATTATATTGCATGAAACTAATATAAATAAACCACCAATATCGAGAAATTTGTTGTTTAAAAGTAGATGTTAAACGCGTATAAAAGGAGTGTCTCACACGCCGTAGTCTGCTATATGTGACAGCTAGTGTTGTGACGTATGATTGTAAAATCAATAAAAACTTAAGAAGATGGAATATGAAATTTTCCTTTATAAAAAATCCTTTTGTTACTTCTATTCCTGTTGTTTTGTTTATATTAGGTACTAAACTGATGTTATTTCTATTACTAATTACTATTTCTAATTTCTATTTCTATTACTATTTCTATTACTATTACTAATTATTAGGTACATTTTGTTAAAGATTTGTGATATTGTAAGACTGATTCGTAATAATAATTATTAGGTATATGTAACTGTTGATTTTTAAATTAGTTTTGCGTATTTTTTACACGTAAAAGAAACAATAATTAAAGTACTGATTTCAATTTCTTTTTATTACTACATTAAAATCCTTGCGTATTTTTAGATATCGATACGTATTATATTAGATATGGATAGGTATTATATTAGATAAGAATACTTATTAGAATCGATAACCAACGTGTAGGTACACTGCTACATCCCTAATTCAGATGCGAGAATGTCATAAAATTGACTGGCAAGCAACGCCATTGTCACAATACCAAGACAAGTCATGTTGAATAGTGTTGTAACCATATTGTAATAAATATATTTTTTAGTTTTCTAATATCTGCTTTTTCATTGATAAAGTCTCTGTTAAATGCTGTGTAAAGATTACTATATTGGAATATAGTGGCAGGTTAAATAAAATTTCAGTGTCGTGAGTACGGTTTATTAGAAAATTAAAGACGAAAATAAAAACTCAGTTGTATATCGATATCAGTTTTGGAATCCCTATTTTTATGAAGGTCATTTGACAGAAAAAGTGGCCTGGCGTCAGGGGTACGGCGATACGTTTATACTCTGGCGTTCAAAAGGTTAAAAGAGCCGTGACCCCTGAGTTTGTTCTGGTGTTTCTTCTCAGGGTAGTCAGTTAGGAAACACCAGCCTCATCTAGTTAATATTTACGAAAAAAAAATGACGTGTAAAAGTGTTTATTTAACCCATTCCTCCCCACTATCCTATTTTTAAGACACTATATTCAACTTTTTTTTTTAAATGTTAGGTCTTTTATTTTAATGTTTTCTGATGTAATTCGTATTTTCACACTATTTTTCTAATTAAATGTTTTTTTTTCGCTGTAAAAAATGGTTCCGTAATTTTAATATAATTTTTTCAAATTGATAATTTTTGATGCATCAAGAAGAGCATTATGTTCTGATTCTATATACCGTAAAAGAAAAAAAAAATAGCAACTTCAAAGTAAATAAAACTGATTCTAAAACCTTTACCAGATATATAATAAATAAAAAGAAAAACAAAATAGAACTTGGGAACTTATGAGATACGTTCAAAATAAGCCGTACTATAAATATGACACCGGGAACATGTCTATACAAATTGCCACGAAATCATGTTCGATCTTTTTGAAAAAAGAAGTCATATTATTTATACTATACCTGCTCGGAAAGTGCCTTATTACTTTTTAAAAAGTTTGACAGAAAGGACGTCATTACTGTAGTACAAATGTGCGGGTCGCAAAAGTGTATGAGAATTCCAAAGACCTTATACTTAAAAAGGTCTTTGGAGAATTCATTACTAACGTGCTATTTTTTTTTTAATTTCAACCAATTCAGTAGCTAACTAAAAGTACTTATAATGCCAAAAGACAAAAAAGTTTTTAAAGAGAAAATGATACTGGCCACATAGTATTGCTCAACATTGATTTAAAATTACTCCCAACACGCAGCTGAACAAATTCTCACATTAACTTTCAGTATTCGAACATAATAAGAATAACAATTTGGCGCGAAAAATAAATGAAGTACCTACTGTCTATGGCCATAGGTCCTATCTTTTAACTCGGTTTCATTTATTAATGTACAGTCACGGACTATAATTGATAAGCCACTTTCAAGATTTCCAATTTTGCAGTTTTATACATTCACGAGATTACACGACTAAACACGAACTCAAACTGAATGCTCGGAAACAAAATGACAAATTACTAATAATCGGAAATAGTCTTATCCATAGAGGTTGAAAAATGACTTTATAAGTTGTCAATGATAAATCCATACAACGGTGCTTACGTGTATCCCATCTATTTGATACTGACCTCCTTTGAAATAGTCCTCATTAAATACTCTTTATTTCTGAAATCCTATCCGAAGACAGAGTGACAGTTGAAATGTCGATGTCAGAAAAGATTTGGAGACGAAAATTTCGAATTTTGGTGAATCGTAGCCGTAGTTATTAACGCGAAAATGCCAGCTGCAATTTCTGAAGAAATTCTCTATAGAATCATAACAATGCATCAGCAGGGTCTGAGCATTCGTGCAATTTCGAGAGATCTGCACTTGACGGTGAGCTTATTCACTCATTCTATAAGTTTTTGATTTTTTTTAAAAAGGTAATTAGGTATCTAAGTCCATTAACTTGAAAGTTGTTATTTTTTTAGCGAAACACCGTTTCTTTGTGAGTAAGACGATACGGCGAAGAAGGACATATAAATGATCGTCGCCGAAACAACCATCGCCCTTCTGCATTAAGCGAAGCTCAGAGAACTGAAATGCTCCGCGAATATGAAGTTGATGGATTTATACCAACGCAGCGTTACGCGGAACGTTTTGATGTGAATCCCAGAACCATCCGAAGGCATCTTCACTCAATGAATTTGCATCATAGGATTCCTGCCTACAAAGTCGATATGACAGACGCTCATAAAACCGCACGTGTAAATTTTGCACACCGATTTTTAAATTTCGATTGGTCATCAACTATTTTTTGTGATGAGAAGTCATTCCAATCAAGCGATCATGGCCGCTTACACCTATGGCGATATAACAGTTCATGGTATGATGCAGATAATGTCATACCAAATAGAAGATTTTGGAAGATTTTATGCTTCCGTCTGTAAGGATTGTGTATCCACAGCATGAAATGGAAAATATTAATTTTGTTCACGATAATTCTGCCATACATGTAAAAGTATATCAAATTGTTCTTACCAAGATGTTGTAAGGGTGGGATCCTTTATGCAAATAAGTTACTTCATTCTATAGTTTCACTGCGTTTTATTTCATTCCAAAACCCTTTACAAAATTCTAAATTGATCTAATACATGTTTGATAAAACTTGGTAAACTGCTCTAAAAATCTAAACCATATGATCGACCATATACAACTGACTTCGAGTACGACTATATCTCCAACTAAAATATTTTCTACTTGACTTTTCTTTTCATCTATCTTGTCACATTCAAAAAACCTTCCTAACAACATTTTGGTTTTAAATGCCATAGACTTAAAAACCTTTTGACAGGCCCGTTGGTATAGTGGTCAGTGGTCCTGACTGCTATGCGCAAGGTCGTGGGTTCGATTCCCACCTAGGACAAATGTTTGTGTGATGAGCACGGTCATTTGTTCTTTGTCTGGGTGTAATTTATCTATAATATGTATGTATTTAGAAATATATATGTATGTTTATCAGTTGTCTAGTATCCATATCACAAGCTCTGCTTAGTTTGGGACTAGATGGCGTTGTGTGAAAAAAAAAAAAAAAAAAGTTGTGGAATATACCTGCCAGTAAACCATAGACATAAAATTCCATAAAACCAATATTACAACATCCCCTCTGAATTTTATGTTTATTGCAATTAGAATAACATCTCCTATATAACTCCTATCAACTCATTTTAAAAACCCAACTCAATTAAACCACCCAACTTAACTAAATACAACAAACAAACTTTTGAATTAATTAATCTAAACACCTTACATAACTAACTTAAACACTAACGTTTCAAATTAATTCTCAAACAACCTTATATACTAATAAACCTACATAATTCATCACATTACAAAATGTCCTTTATGTATCACTCACTATACACTGTCTCAATCTCAAAAACTTTGTTCTGTCCAGTGGTTTAGTTAGTATATCTGCCCAATTATTTTTAGTTGGACAATAATGAACTTCCAACAAATTTTTGTCTATTTTTTCCTTAATAAAATGATACTTTACATCAATATGTTTGCTTCTTCTATTCAAAATTCCATTTTTAATCAATACTATAGCTGATTGATTATCAACAAACAACTGTGTTTTTGGTAATTTGTTTGTCAACTCGAAGATCAGACTCTGAATGTATAAGAGGTCTTTTATACATTCGGCTGCAGAAATATATTCAGCCTCAGTACTGGAAAGAGCGGTGACTGACTGTTTACGAGAACACCAATGAATTGGACCACCACCATAAAATATAACAAAGCCAGTCGTACTTTTCCTAGCATCAGGATCACCTGCAAAGTCTGCATCACAATACGCTTTCAAAGTTAAATCATTACCGCGAACATACTGTATACCACTGCTGACTGTATTTTTAATATATCTAAAAAGGTTCTTAATATTTGCAAAATCATTCAAGTTAGGATGTTCTTGATGCCTACTACAATAACCAACGTGAAAAGCCAGATCCAGTCTTGTTTTATTAACCAAATACAACAATGAACCAATCAATTGTCTATATCGATGCACATCATCAACTCCCACTTTCCCCTCTTGATGTGTATCGACTAAAATAACCGGATGACTACTATCTTTTAAGTTTTCATATTTAAACTTTTTCAAAATTTGATTTATATAACTTTCCTGATAAATCTTAATAAACTTTTCTTCTACTTTAATATCAAACCCTATAAACTTTTCAGTCTTATCAAATCTCCGCATTTCAAACTCTGTTTCTAATTTATTAATAATTTTATTTAAATCAATCTCGTTTTCACCAATTAAAATACCATCATCTACATAAATAGCCAAATATATTTCTTTATCTTTATTTATAAACACACATGGATCTGATTTTATTTGTAAAAACCCAATTTTTTCAAAAACTCCGTTAATCTCTTGTTCCACATATGTGGTGCTTGCTTCAAACCATACAAACTTTTCTTTAATTTACATACTTTATTCTCTTTGTCTTTTATATCATATCCTAAAGGTATTTCCATAAAGATTTCTTCATCTAATTCTCCATATAGAAAGGCTGTCTTAACATCAAATTGTTTAATTTTAAAACCTCTTTGAGCTGTAATCGCCAACAGCAATGTAACACTAGTAGTGTTTACCACTGGACTATATATCTCCTTATAATCAATATTGTATTTTTGAAGAAAACCTCTTGCTACTAATCTAGCCTTATATCTTCCACCAGGCTTTATAGTAAATATCCATTTACTCGTAATTATTTTCCTATTTTTTGCTTCACACTTGTCAACGATTTCCCAAGTTTTGTTTCTCTCTAAGGAATCTTTTTCCTCGTCCATTGCTCTTTTCCATAAATCTTTATCAAAACTATTAAAAACATCTGTATAAGTCAAAAACGAAGTCTCCAAATCATAATCTTTCAGTCTAGATGGCAATTTTCTTTCTCTATTCGGTAAAATCCTCAATCCATCATTAATAACTGGTTCAATTGCATCCTCAAACTCATCACTAATTTCACCTACTATATCATCTCTCACTTCCCCTCTCAAATTATTATTTTCTTCAACACCAACTCCAATGTCTTCAACACTATCTTCAAAAAACTCATTTTCTTCAACACCAATTCCTCTAACTTCAACATCTTCATCACTAACTCCAACTTCAACGTCTTCAATACTATCTTCAAAAACCTCAGCATCTTCATCACTAACTTCAACATTTTCTTCAAAAATCTCGTGATCTTCATCACTAACAGCTCCATCACCACTTTCACTACGAAAATCATCACGACCAACTACATCATCATTAACTTTATCACTAACATCAACATTAACCTGTTTAAATAAATTTTCTAAATCGCACTTTTTCGCTCTACAATTACACATTTTTAAATAACTCGCAACATCACACTTATTATTATTAAACACCACATCTCTCGAATAAACAATTCTAAAATTTAAAGGATCCCAGATCTTATAACCATTATTAGTAAACCCTACTAAAAGCCCTTTGCTACTCCTGGAGTCAAGTTTATGTAGCTGAAAATTATTTTTATAATATGCTAAAGATCCAAAGATGTTTAAATGTTTTAAATTAGGTATTCTATTAAACCACATTTCAGCTGGTGTTTTAACATTTATTGTATTTGCACTCCTGTTAAATAAATAAGCAGAAGTTAAAACAGCTTCACCCCATAACTTATGTGGTAGCTGCATATCAAAAAGCAACGCTCTTGTTCGTTCCATTAATGACCTGTTTAATCGTTCAGCTTTACCATTCAGCTGTGGAGTATAGGGAATAGTGTAATCAATATTAATACCTTTGTTAATACAGTATATTTTAAATTGCTTGCTAGTATATTCACCCCCATTATCACATCTGAATGTTTTAACTGTTGTTTTAAAATTATTTTCCGCCAAATTAATATAGTTGATAATTTTCGAAAAAGCTTCGCTTTTATTTTTGAGTAGAAAAATTTTAACAAAATTTGTATAGTCATCCAAAAACGTGATAAAATATTTATATCCATCCCATGTTTCCATTTCAATAGGACCACAAATATCGCTGTGAATAATTTCTAATGGTTTACTAGCTCTGTGTCTATTTGATTTAAATGGTTTTCTACATAATTTTGATTTTGTGCAGACTTTACAGATGTCAATCTCCTTTACCAGGCCTCCATCCATACCCCGAACAAGATCCTTTGTCTTGCCAATAGGTACATGGCCCAACGCACGATGCCAGAAGTTAGTATTAATTTGAAGGATGTTTACAGACCTTGAAGGCACGACTGGGTTTGCATTAACAATTAAATAGTATAGCCCGTCTTGCTTCAGTTCACCAACCTCTATGCATTCAGAGTCCACACTTTTGATTTGACAACTCGTTCTGAAAAATTTTAAGAAATAATTATCATCAGCTAATCTAGATACAGATATTAAGTTCTTTTTGAATTGGGGAACACATAATACATCTTTAAAAGTAATATGTTTTGTATAAATATTGCCCATGATGTTCACATGGTGAATATTTCCATCTGCAGTCATGATTTTATAATTAATCTTCTTCTTATCTTCAAGATAACTTTCTGAAGTAACAATATGACTGCTGGTACCTGAATCTATTATGAATTCAACTTCGCTTTCTGTTGTGTTAATTGAATAGAATTCACTTACATTTTGTTTTAGGCAGAACTGTATAGTGCGAGTTGTCCTTACAGTTCACACAGTTAAACTTTATGTTGCAATCTGCATGTCTGTGTCCACTCTTCATGCATTTGTAACATTGAAGTATGTTATTGTATGTTTTAGCGTCACCCTTCAATGTTCTGCAGAATTTTGCAATGTGTCCTTTCTTCCCGCATTTGAAACAAGTTCGCACATGAAAGCTGTTTTCTATTTCTTTGACGTTGTCATTCTCAACAGATGTTGAAGGTTTCGGTTCTTCATGTCTGTCTGTATTTTCTTCCCTCATCTTTAATTCTAGATTAATCCTTGATATCAAATTTATTAAAGTTTTGTCACATTTAATGAGATCTAAACCAGTTTTTTGTTTTCTTACTGATTCTAAAGCAAGGTTCATTCCATGTAAAGTATTTTCTTTTATTCAGCAACATTCTGAAACTATAAATTTATAATGATTTTTCAAAAGTTTTTTCCATGATTAGTGAAATACTCGGAGCCTACTCCCATAATGATGACAAAAAAAATACAATAAAAAGTTCCTATGATTGGACCGGTCGAACGGTGGAACTCTCTTGAGGTCCAATTATGGCAACAAGGTACTCGTTAAGAAAAGAAAATCTAAAATATACATGGACATGATTAGACAAAATTTAATAACACTCATGGAATGACAATTAAATTAACTTATATTTCATACCAGTGCACACAAACAAATATGAATAGAATGATACTTACATCAAATTGTTCCGAGTCAAATAATAAGATTTTGACCGCCGCAAACACAACCAGGCGCTTCAATCCTCGCCACGTGCCGCAGCGTCACTGAGGTAAGAGGGGGATGCAACTGACCCGGCACGGACTCGTTTCGACTAGTTACGGCGTTGCTAGCTTGGACAGTTTTGGAAATACCATGGTGGTCCAATGAAAGAGCTAGTCCAATGATCGCAACTCTCCCCTACCAACTATAATTTCTCCGTACACCAACGTTACTATGGCTACGCTAAAACAATTGTCGCTAGGTTACGGTTTCTACACCTGCAATTCGTCGACTTTAGGTAGTCACTCTGTTCTGTGTACGAATATAACCGATTAAACCCGATTTGCATTACACGGCTAAAATACGAATGGTAGCAAGTGGCTCATCATTTATAGTCCGTGACTGTACAAAAAGCTATTTTCCTCGTAGGTATAGTATAAAGCACTATGTATCACCATCGGAAGAAAGTGCGATTCCCAACTCGTGTGTATTAAGGCCCTCAGCTGTGCTTCGGGCCTCAAACTACACCCTCGTTGGTAATCGGTCACTTTCTCCCCTCGATGAACAATGTAAATATTCTTAACGTATTAAGAACTTAATTTAAAGATTTGATCGAAAAATTTCAATTTTTTCGATGCTTGGGAAGTAATGGGTTAATAACCAATTTGCAAAATAAAGATCGTTTATCATTGCTTAGCCTATGGTTACAGTGGCGGACTTATCGCTGATAGCGATATCTTCCAGACAACCTTTTTAGGCACATAAGGGAAGCTCATTGGCGAAACCCTTGCAATCTTGTTAGGCTGTTATTGTATAAATGAATCTATACTAATATTATAAAGCGGAAAAGTTTGTTTGTTTGTTTGTTTGCTTGAACGCGCTAATCTTCGAAAGTACTGGGTGGATTTAGATGCAATTTGGTATGGAAGTAGCTTGAAGCTTGAGGAAGGTTATAGGCTACTTTTTACGCGACTGCAAAAAAGGAGAGTTATGTTTTTACCGTGATAGAATCTACGGGAGCGAAGCCCCGCGTGAGTACTAGTATTCAATAAACTGATTTGAATAACGCTTCTTAACAATGTTAGAGAAATTATCTTACTGAGTGTAACATTAAAAACCACTACTTAAGGGGCTGTTATTCTTAGTTTGGTCTTCGTCATAATTATTATGAGCTCTCTTAATCAGAAAGAATATTATAAAGGACCGTATTTATTAGTTTGTCATTTTAGCATATATGTGTATTTTATTAATCTAATCTAACTATCTAACTTCTAACTAATATTATAAATGCGAAAGCTTGTGAGGATGGATGGATGTTTGTTACTCTTTCACGCAAAAACTACTGAACGGATCTGGATAAAATTTGGTAAATAGATAGTTGTCATTCTGGAATAACACATAGGCTACTTTTTATCTTGAAATTCCCACGGGATCGGGATTTGCGCGGGAAAACCTTCCCACGCGTACGAAGTCGCGGGCAAAAGCTAGTATTATTATATATTAGTATTATATTTATTAGTATTAAATATATTTTTTCATTCCATTTTCTCGTACACCTACCACAATGTGTTTTTTTAACCCAAAGGTTGACTGGTAGAGAATGCCTTGCTGCATTAAGTCTGCCCATGTAACACCATTGTACAGACGCCAGCACATGAAGCTACCCGAAAATCAAAAATCAAATTTTCCCAATCAACCTTGTACCTAATTTCTTTAACAATAAAGTTGAAAATCTATTAAAGATATTTGACAGATTGTTGTAGCTTGATGTGCTGTCGTCTGTACATAAAGTTTAAATAAATAAATAATAGAGGTTGGAGCTAAATAATAAAAGCCGCACGGATCAGTTAATGGATGGGTGATTATCTCAACATATTGCTCCTGGCTGTCATTTGTACATTTTTGACAGTTGCTACCCGGTCAGAAGCCAGAAAATCTGACGCCACTTTTGTGAAGGGAAATTGTAATCCTTACTAATATTATAAATGCGAAAGTAACTCTGTCTGTCTGTGTTACGCAATCATGCCTAAACAACTGAACCGATTTAAATGAAATTTCGCACGGACGTAGTTTAGAGCCTGAGAAAGGACATAGGCTGCTTTTTAGGGTTCCGTAGCCGAATGGCAAAAAATGGAACCCTTATAGTTTCGACATGTCTGTCCGTCTGTCTGTCTGTCCGTCCGTATGTCACAGCCATTTTATTCCGAAGCTATTAAGACTATACATGTAAAACTTGGTAGATAGATGTATTCTGTGAACCGCTTTCCGATTTTAAGAGAAAATTTAATAAATATTTGAAATAAAGGGGGCTCCCCATACATGGAACTGAAACTGAAAATATTTTCTTTCATGAAACCTATACGTGTGGGATATCTATAGACAGGTCTTTAAAAATGACATTAAGGTTTCTAAAATGACTTTTTCATGAAGTTAATCGTTTAAAAGATATACGCTTCCAAAGTGGTAAAATGTGTCCCCCCCCTTCTAACTTCTATAATAATGAAGTGAAAAATCTAAAAAAAACATATGTTGTAGATCTTAATGTAAACTTTCAACCAAAATTGGTTTGAACGAGATCGAGTCAGCAGTTTTTGAGATACAGTATATTTTCTAAAACCGCAAATATAACTTTGTAATTCATACAAATACTATGAAAAACAAAGTTATTTGGCGTAGTTGTAAAAATTGTAAATAAGCTAGTTTTAAAAAATTTGTAAGGTTTTTTGTTTTTTTTTTTTTTTTCAAATAAATATATTAAGTTTATTATAGTTACTACGGAACCCTTCATGGGCGAGTCCGACTCGCACTTGGCCAATTTTTAATGCGAAAAAATGGCTATAAGGGATTGAAATGGGGGATGAAAGTATTCAAATTCAAATTTAAATTCAAATTTCATTTATTTGCTTTATTAATTTTATTTTATTTTTAATATGGGTAGTATGTATGGAAATTACGTCATTTTTAAAGCTTGAAGCTTGAAACTTATTTCTTAGACTTTTGATTAGAACATATTGTAAACAGCTTGTTTATGTATGACTTTTTTTTAAATAATTGGTCTTAAAAATTAAAAATTTTGCCGAAAGTCACTATTCTGCGCGGACGTAGTCGCGGGCACAGCTAGTATTATATAAGATTAAACAGACGATGTGTAGGCCCACCTAAGCTCAGTCACGGGCATATCTTCTTAAAAATAATAATTAATAATAGTAATTCAGGCCATAGCTCTATGAGAGGGAATGAGCCCTAATCTACGACGCGGGTCTCACACTGGACCCGCGTGGTGGATTAGGTTGGTGGATGTCACAAGCCTTCGAACTTTTGCTCCTCGCACATGCCGGCTTCCTCACGATGTTTCCATCACCGATTTGAGAGCAATGGTGATGAAATAAATTACACAAAGTAATGTGCCTGATGGGGCTCGACCCCATGACTTGCAATTTATAAGTCTGGCCCGTGACCACTGGGCCACCACTGCTCCTTGAACATCGACGACGAGTTGCAAGTCTATCGGTTTTCTATCGGTTACATTTCGAAGAGTGGGCGATGGAATTACACAATCTAAGTCCGTTCCATCATCGGACTACAAGACAAACGGCGATTCGCCATCGTTATATGGTGGACAACCCACCCATACGCACAAAACGTTTTGGGAATATTTTCATTGTGCGTACGGCTAAGGAGTGGAATCCCTGCCGGAGTGTTTCCCGATAGCTATAACCTAGGGGGTCTTTAAGTAAGGAGTGAATAGGTTACTTTTAGGTAAGCGTGCTCCATCTTCGATCACATCATCACTTACCATCAGGTGAGATGGTGGTGAAACGCGAACTTATTTTTAATTAAAAAAAAAACAATCTTGTTAACCTCTCCAATTAAGCTAAATATTCTTGTGTCTGGAGTGGGTTCATGACAATAGTGTAAATGGGTGGGGTTCGAACCCGTAATCTAACGATCACAAGTCCAACACCATAGCCAGGGACGCATAATTTTAGTGTTATTTTGTATATTTGTGGCATGTCTCTATAAACGTTATTTTTTCTTTTTACAGGTGCCAGACGGCAACCATGGTCTGTTTCACCGCTTCGGCATCGAAGCCGTGACCCTGGAGGGCCGTGACGCCTACGACCCGGGGGGCGAAGCGCCGCGAGCGCACTCCCTGTCCACTGCCAACTTCTACCGGCTCGGAGTCGCCCTGGAGAGTATACTGCGTTCCCTCAACAATCTACTGGAACGGTTTCATCAGAGTTACTTCTTCTATTTGTTAGCTGCGACACATCGGTTTATTTCTATTGGTGAGTGTAATCTACAACGTGTAATTTAAAGGGTATATACATACCAAGTGCACGGCTTCTTTGGATGATAACAAACAATATGGCCAGAGTTTTCTAATCCTATGTCTACATGTGTGGAACTTATTAGAAATTTCAATACACTGATACCAGAGACCGAATTTTTCAAATTAAGAAGAACGAAGAGAATTATCGTTTTATTGGCAAGTAACGTGGAAAGTGATGACCCTCATAGTGCTGTGACACGTTTGTTATTATTGGTATTCAAGAAACATATGAAACCAATAATTTGGGGTCAATTCTGTGAGTCACTTATTTTGAGCTGAAACTTTGCATAGAGACTCCATACCAGATGTTGTCTTCAGTCCTTTTGGATAGATATGGGGTTTCCGTTACACGTTGTATTTTAATATTATAAAGCGGAAAAATCAGTTAAACGCGTTAAGCCTGCGCCGAGGAAAATAACTCAAAACGGTCTTTACTATTAAAGGAATATAACCTATAATAGTACGTTAATTACCATACAAAAATATGTAATGAATACTAGAATAAATGTGTTAGCAAATATATTTGGCCAAATTTAAAAATATTTTATAATTTATTAAACAAAAATACATAAAGTTGGACAAAAATCCTTACAAAACATGCTCGTGCTTCGCTGAATTTTGATAGTAAACTGTTGAATTTTTTCATAAACTTCAATTCATATTATTCTCTAATTATCATACTATAATTTACGACTTTAACATTTCCAAAATATCGCTTGGTTGTTTTAATCTTAATTTTTTCTTCTAATTTGCGCGCTATTTTGAACCAAACGCAACGTACACCGGTCGAAAATTCAGTCGTCCACGGGAGCTCAAAGAGTGGTCACGTCTCATCGTGGAGCGTTTCGCGGGTAACGATAATTCGCGATCTATTGTGTACGTATGTATTGCAGCAATCCGTTGAATAACATAAGTCATATTTTTTGTTTTTTTGAGTACGATTTATTATGCATACCCAACAATTACTTTTTATTGTTCAATATATATTTCTTTAACATTTTTTTTTTCAATATTTGTTTTATTATGGGAAAATGTAAATAAAATATTATTAGAAGAAAGTTGGCGCAAATTTTCGAAAAAAAAGCCATTCTCATAAAAAGTACGTATTTCTATTTTGTAATGTTATTACCTATTGCTTTTTAACCGACTTCAAAAAAAGGAGACGGTTCTCAGTTCGTCTTAAACTTTTTTTATGTATTTTACCTCATAACTCGAGGACGGCTGGACCGATTTGAATTTTTTTTTCCGTTTGAAAGGGTATACTTTCTAGTTGGTTCCATTGTTATGAAATCAGGATCTGATGATGGGATCCTGGAGAAAGCGAAAAACTCTTTATATATTATAGGCACACTTGTAGCGTTTTGGGTATTTCTAATAGTACCTTGTGCAGTTGCTCCCGAAAAGCACCATTTGAGGAAGTGAAAGTGATGATGAAGACCACAGATGGCCACTGAAACTACTCAATAATAAGTATTTCGTGGATTGCGATTCGATTACTTGGATATGCACTTTATACTCGTCACAATGCATATGGTAATGTAGAGCTGATGGTGATGTACCAGGAGAACTCCTCAAAAGTTAACGGGACAAATCGTAAACGTAAACAAGTAATCGGGAAAAGCAATATTTTGTACAAGGTGATAAGTAGTTAACATTTTGGCTTTTGTAACTAGATAAATTACAAACCGACCCACTAAAAAGCGTAAAAAAACTTTTTAGCAAAAAATAAAACCGATTTTCATATCAAAACATCACAAAGCCAAAAATTACTTTAATTTCGGAAGGCGGTGTCAAAAAAAATAAAATACAAAACCTATAACACCGACTACCGAGATAACGGCGAAAGTATAGTTTTTCTTTTTTTAATTCTCTCATATCATTAATTTATTTTAAAATCCAAGATGGCGGATGTAAGATTTTCTCAAACATTCGATATGGGTATCGTGTAATGGGTTTTTGAGGGTGGTGATTGCAAATCTGGCATTCATTTTAAAATCCAAGATGGTGGATACAACATTTTCTCAAACATTTGATATGGGTATCGTGTAATGGGTTTTTGGGGGTGGTGATTGCAAATCTGGCATTAATTTTTAAATCCAAGATGGCGGATGCAACTTTTTTCAAACATTCGATATGGGTACCGTGTAATGGGTTTTTGGGGGTGTTGATTGCAAATCTGGCATTCATTTTAAAATCCAAGATGGCGGATGCAACTATTTCTCAAACATTCGATATGGGTATCGTGTAATGGGTTTTTGGGGATGGTGATTGCAAATCTGGCATTCATTTTAAAATCCAAGATGGCGGATGCAACTTTTTCTCAAACATTCGATATGGGTATCGTGTAATGGGATTTTAGGGGTGGTGATTGCAAATCTGGTATTAATTTTAAAATTCAAGATGGTGATGCAACTTTTTCTCAAACATTCGATATAGGTACCGTGTAATGGGTTTTTGAGGGTGGTGATTGCAAATCTGATTTTGAAATCCAATTTAAAACACACACGATATCCATATTGAATATTGGAGAAAAAGTTGCATCCTTGGTGGATGCAACTTTTTCTCCAACATTCAATATGGATATCGTGTGTGTCTACTAAGTTAAATACACTGATAACCTTCAAGGGTTTATGTAACGTAAGGGCTAAAATTATCGCTAAATGATGAAAATGAGTGCACCCGGTTGCTGTTCGAAATACACTAAGCTCGCGGCGAACTTAGTGCGACCGCATTATATCGCTTGCTCAGCAAACGTGGTTGATTGCAAAATATTGCATCAAACATCGTGTAATAGGTTTTTGGGCGTACCGATTGCAATCCTGACATTCATTTTAGAATTTACGACGAAAGTTCATTGGCTACTTTGTTA
Organism: Tholera decimalis; assembly: GCA_943138885.2. Classification (NCBI taxonomy): domain Eukaryota; kingdom Metazoa; phylum Arthropoda; class Insecta; order Lepidoptera; family Noctuidae; genus Tholera; species Tholera decimalis. The sequence goes on along the minus strand of OW964570.2, from coordinate 4,241,683 downwards.
GCTTACAATTTACACTCGGTTATTGATAATTTAACTGATCCTAGGTTAAGTGACTATTCAGTATTATCTAGGGTATCTAATAATACTGTAATTAATTGTTTTAACCCTTAGATGTGACAAAGGAGAGGTATAATAACACAATTTTACTATATCATCAGAATATAAATCGTTTCTCCGGCAAAATCTTAGATGAGGAACTGTTAATAGATAAATATGATATAAATATCTTATGTTTTTGTGAAACCTGGCTAAAACCAGATATAATGTTGTTTAAAATTAATATTTTTTCAGTTACTAGTGCATACAACAGGTCCTCAGTAGGAGGTGGTACTTTAATATTATGTAGTAATTCTCTTAGATATAAGGAACAAAAATATATCACCGCTTGCTCTGTTGATTGCTTGTGTGAGGTAGCATGTACAAAAGTTGAGGGCCAAACTTTTTTATGGGTTTATAGACCACCAGCATCAAATTTGTCATCATTCTTAATGATTTTTTTTTTTTTTTTTTTTATGTAGGGCCACTCGTAGTTTAGCTCTATACGGCTAATGTACTACTTAACCGGTCTGTCCTGTGGTGACCTCTAATAAATTAAAGGCCCCCAGCCAGGGTTTACAAACTAAAGTTTACTTAAAGCTAATGACCGCACGCTAAGGGCACTCCCTGTGGAGTACGGGCCTCGGCATAGCGGGGTCATTTTGGGAGGGCAGCAAAGGGACAGGCTGGGTCATATTATTTACGGGAGTATTTATTGCTACTGGCTCAGCATCGCGGGCTGGCTCGTTTGGCAAAGGTCGGGGAGGATTTTCATTACAAGTACGCGGACGTCGCGATGGGCCTCGTCGGCGAGGCCGGAATAAGGAACGCGTTCTGTATTTGTGTTTTCTAAGAGTGCTGGTTTCCCTACTGCTCTCTTGTCGGATGGTGGTGGGGTCGTCAGGTTCGTCTAGGATGTTACGCGGGCGACGAACCCGAGAAATCTTGGAGGGTCTGTATCGGGCGGCCGATACGATCAGGGGGTTAGTGTGGGTATCAGCAGAGGTGAAGTAACGCACTGACATGCGTTTCAACACTTGCTTTATGGTCGGGAGTTTGAGGTCTACGTGGAGATCCTCATTCCTACAGAACCAGGGCGCGCCCGTGGCCTTTCGGAGAAAACGGTTCTGAATGACTTGCATCCTATGGATCTGATTGGGACTGGCATGAGCAAACACCGGACAGGCATACGTCATGATAGGACGTATGCATGTCGTGTGTATTCGGATTTTACATCTAAGGGAGAGCTTACTGTGTTTATTCAGCAAGGCGTGGAGCCTACCGAGAGCGAAAGCGGCTCGCGAGCGAACCGACTTTATGTGCTCACTGAAGTTAAGGAACTGGTCGAGGATCACACCTAAGTATTTGGCTCGCTTCTCCCAAGGGATTGGCTTGCCGAACATAGTGATCGGGCGAGGGGGGGTGAATTGTTTATGCTGGCGAGCCCTGCGAAACAGGACTGCTTGACTTTTGTCGGGATTTACCTCAATCCTCCATTTCCTAAACCAATCGCCTAGTGCGTTGGCTGAGGTCTGGAGGGTATGAGCGATGCTAACGGGATTATGTCCCGAGTAGTAGATGGCCGTGTCGTCGGCAAATAGGGATAACTCTACTGGGGGCTTTTTGGGGATATCGCTAGTGAATAGCGTGAAGAGTGGGGGGGAGAGCACGGCGCCCTGAGGGACGCCGGCTCTGATAGGGCGGGGAGTGGAAAGCGCTCCTTCGATACGATATCTGAAGGAGCGGTTCGACAGGAAGTCTCGAATGATGAGCACGAGACGGTCCGGCACACCTAGTTGGTAAAGCTTATAAATTAAGCCATTGTGCCAGACTTTGTCGAAAGCCTTCGCTATATCAAAGAATAGGGCCCCCGTCACCAGACCGCGTTGAAAACGGCCGCTAATGTGCTCTACGATGCGGTGGGCTTGGTGGACACTGGAATGATGGGCTCTTAAGCCAAACTGTTCGTTAGGGAGTAGGCTCTTGGCCTCGACAAAGTCCTTGAGCCGATTAATAATAATCCGCTCGTAGACCTTGCCGAGGGCGCTGAGCAGACTAATGGGTCTATAGCTAGTCGGGAGGTTCTTGGGCTTTTTGGGTTTTGGGATACCTATCACTATAGCCTCTTTCCAAGCTTGTGGAAACAAGTTGTTGGACAAGGCGCCATTGAAGATGGCAGCCAGTAGGACTATGATCGTACGTGGGAGGAGTTTAAGTGCCCTAGTGGTCAGTCTGTCAGTCCCGGGAGCTTTCCTAGGTTTGAGTTTCTTGATGATCTCCTCCACCTCGTCTACCGTGACGGGGGGGAGGGGAGCATCAGGGTCCTCGACAGGGGGCAGGGCAGATCTACGTTCGACCTCAGCATCCACGTGGGCAAGGTGGGCTGGGTCGACTGGTTGGGAGCTGGGAGAGCACTGGGCCTCCAGGCTGTCGGCTAGGCATTCGGCTTTGTCTTCGTCGTCGAAGGCAATGCTTTTGTCCGGGCGGATAAGGGGAGGCATTCAGGCAACCTCAGTGGCGCGCATTTTCCTCTGAAGTTGCCAGAAGGCATGGTGGGTGGGTTCCAGTTCGCTCAGGGTCTTGTCCCAGCCGGCTTCACGCCACTCTCTGATGCTGTTACTTACTTTGCGCTGTAAGTACCGCATGAAAGTTTTGTTATTCTGGCAGGGGAAAGCTCTGTAGGCACGGACTGCTGCGTTCTTCTCAGTCAGCAGGGCCCGTACATCGTCCGGGAGCTTCCGGCGCCAGTGCTCTGACACCGGAATCTCCCTTGAACAGTCGTTCAAGACAGATTGTACGTGCTCCGTGAGTGAGTCGATCGCAGCCGTCGTGTCGGCGGCGGACTGGATGTGGTCGGGGATCTTGTCCAGGTGAGGAGACGTGTTGGATTTCAGCAATTCGCCTACTTTCCTCCAGTCAGTGATCACCTGTGTGGGAGGGGGGCGGTTAGGGTCATAGGGACCCGATCTTGGAGTTAACTCCATGATCACCGGTCTATGGTCAGAGTCAACATTCTTAATGATAATGGGAGAAATTTTAAGTACCTAAGCTTATAAGAGATAATAAATTAGTTTTCGTTTGTGCCCAACGAGCACATTAGTGGAAATAGCAGCCTATTTTGTTACTTTGGGCTGTAAAATAGCGGTTTAAGGGTTCAAAAAGCAGTTCAGAGTTGCATATCTGCATCCGTAAACGTATATAGTTATTAAAGTTACTTAAGGTGCTATAAGCTGAATCAAATACTACCCTAGCCTTCACAGTAGTCCACGGTAGAACTCATTTACCACTTACACCTTTATATGAGAGTTACGAAGGTCACTGCCACTCACAGCTGCACAGTAGTTTCCATTGTAACTTGTATAGGTTATAGTTATAGTAACCACTATTATTCTACTATAAGTTTCATTATAGAAATAATAGAAACTCTTATGCATATTATAGTTCCAAAAAAATCATCAGTGTAACTAAGGCCTTTAGTAGCAATAGTCATTCCTTGCAGGCTCAATCCATTCGCCATTTTACAGCCGCTTTTGTAACTATTATAAAACATTTAATAAAATGGATGCTAAACGAATAAGTACGTAACTAGATCTTATAACCTTTATAATATTAATACTTAATACTAAAAATTAATACTTATAATATTAATCTCAACATTTCACAAATCACAAACTTAACCTCAAAAACAGGAAAATAGGAGTTTTTTGTGGCTGTGAGTTGCACTAGGGGAACAAAAATCACTGGAAGCGTTAGAAGGGTGAAAATTAGCGCTATGATTCTCAAAAGGGAGTTATTAGAGCTCAAACTGCAGGTTATGACTAAAGTACAATGACGCCATGATTTTTTATGAAAACTTATAATTCACTTGCAAAATTGAGTTGATATACATTGGTTTTTCAGTTAAATGTGCATTAAATATACCGGTAAACAATCGGCCACTTGCGAATAGTAAGTTATCGACACGTAAAAATACGGAAATAAAATTTATTCTGTATAACAAATAAAAAATATCACATATTTTTTGTTATTTTTTTAAATATCATAAAAGCGCGTTAAAATTACTCGAAAATTATCTTATATATCTACAGTAAACTGGACAGCGTTTTAAGTATCTTTATATATCTTGCTAATACAGAATACAAACATTTACTTCTTTTTGTTTTATTTTCATGATGGCGACGAAAACACTTTACCAAAATATTACAAACAATGTCAACTGAAGATATACAATAAAGAACTATAATCAATTCATTCGTTCAAAGTAGTTCAAAATCATTCAAAAGTAGCGCTACGAGAGCTTTAGTATAGCGTTAATAATTCGTTATAGCTATTAAGGAACCTTTATGCAACCGTTGTGCAGGTTAAATGTAACTTTAGGAGGAGGCGGGCCGCGAGAGGGAGAGGATGGCGTCCTCCCTCCAGCCCAGCCGCAGTGGTAGACGCCCACGGCGTCGGACGTCGGCCGACGATCTCCGGCCACCGTAGGCGCGGGCATGCGGACAGCGAGTAAAGGGCAACTCGCTGTCCGACCATGGACCATGCCCGGGTCGACGGCGCGTCGTGTTCCACGCGCGCCTCAAAGAGCGTCAGCAACATGACGAGGCCCCCTCTGCAGAGGGCCGAAGCCTGCCGGGGTCGTGGGACTCATCCCGTTACCGTGGCCCCGGTATGTAAAGGGTTATTGAAGGAACACCGTGGATTTTAGTCAGTAAAAGTCTGACAGTAAGGAGTGGGAGGACTTATTTGATAACTTTACCACGTTAAAAAAAAAAATAAAAAAAAAAAATAAAAAAAAAGGTTACATAAAATGGCGCCCAAATAGCGCTAAAGCGGCTGCTTTAAGTCTGCAGTAGACGCTCTAGCGCTTACGTCTATTACCATAAGTAATAATCGGATACGCTCCAAAGCTCTAATGCAGCCCATTTGTGCTAGTTGGGTGGTCACCTAAATATTGATTTGTTAGTAAATTCACCTGAACACTGCAAGCTTACTTCATTGTTTGGTTCATTTAACTTAAAATGCACATTCAAGGAAGCAACAAGAATAACACCAACATCAGCTTCATGCATAGATAATATTTATACCAATTGTGCTATAAAATACTCGTCTCAAATTAATGGAGTTAGTTCTGACCATACAGGTCAACTTGTATCTTTTGAGTTGGTTAAAAAGCGGCAATTAAATAAGACTATTAAGTTTAGGCCACTAACAAAAATAAATTAATGTTTTTAATGATAACATGTTAAGTAATCTTTCAATAGCCAATTTTGACTCCCATGACCCCAATGAAAATTACAGGATATTATTTTTTTCACTATGCCACGACTTTAGTAAGGCATGTCCAGTTAAAAATTTCAAATTAGTAATAAATCTAAATTTAATGAATAGGCCACTGCTAGAATAAGAATAAGCAGAGACAATTTATACAACTTATACCATGAAAAATCATTGACTTCCGATGAAGCCTTCCATAATGATGTAAGAAACTACTCAAAGATATTTAAAAGAGTATGCGCCTAAGCTAAATCTAAATCAGTAAGTAATAAAATTAGCATTTCTAACTATAAAATAAAAACTGTGTTGAAGGTGATAAACAAAGAAACTGGAAACACAAACCAACAGGGTTAGAATGATTTGACTTTGAACATCGATGATCAGGTCATCTCAGATAAGTCAAAAGTGGCTGAGAAGTTGGAAAATTACTTTACCAATATTCCAGTAGAGGTTACTAAATCTCTACATTCTTCGCCATCATTAGCAGAATTTTTTTAAAGGAAAACTTCAATAAGGATACACCAACATTTTCATTTAAGCCCATTTCTATTGATATAATTAAAAAAACATTCCAAAGTCTTAACATAACAAATACTGATGACTTATGGGCTGTATCTGTTAGGGTTCTTGGTAATATTATTGACTCAATTGCTGCTATCCTAACAGGCATATTTAATTAATGTATAGACAGCGGTACTTTTCCCGATTTAATGAAACATAGTAAAGTAGTACTAATTTTTAAGTCGGGTTGTAAGAGTGATCCCTCTAACTATAGACCAATATATGTGCTTCCAGCATTAAGCAAAATATACGAAAAAATCATGCTGGACCAGATGCTGTCACATTTTAACTCAAATGGGATTCTGCATAGTCGGCAGTTTGGTTTCACGAAAGGTAGGTCAACAAAAGACGCAGGAGTAGCGCTCATCCGTCACATTCTGGAATCTTGGGAGAAATCTCAGGATGCAATTGGCATATTTTGTGACCTCTCCAAAGCTTTTGATTGCGTTGACCACAAAACACTGATCTGTAAATTACACAATTACGGAATTCGTGGATTCGTGTTCTGCTGACCTTGTTCTTTCCTATTTATCAAACAGGCATCAAAAAAGTATTGTTAATGGAGCGACATCTGCAGGATCCCTAGCCAAGATGAGCGTTCCGCAAGTTCAATTCTTGGCCCTTTCCTTTTTCTAGAGTATATCAATGACCTACCTAACATGATGACCAACTTATCGGATATAATTCTATTCGCTGAAGACACTTCTCTCATTTTTAAAATAGATAGAAAAGATGCGGATGCCTTACATGTAAATGAAGGTCTGGTAGTTCTTGCGAAATGGTTCGCTGCTAATAATCTCGCACTTAATGCGAACAAACCGAAGTGTCTGAAGTTTTCATTGCTTAATGTACCACAAGCTAGTATCAATTTAATCCTTGATGGCAAAATACTCGATGTTATTACGGAAACTGTATTTTTGGGTATAACTATGGATTCAAAGTTACAGTGGAGCGATCATATTAGGACTCTTTCTAGTAGATTAAGCTCAGCTGCAGTAAGAAAAATTAGGCAATTTTAGGCAAATTAACTGATGTAGCGACAGCTTGGTTATTTTATTTGGCTTATTTCCACAGTATCATGTCTTATGGTATATTACTGTGGGGATCCGCAGCTGACATAGATTCAATTTTTATACTGCAAAAGAGGGCAATCCGGGCAATATATAAAATAGGTCCTCGCGAGTCCCTTCGAAATGTTTTTAAAGAGGTCGATGCCTTCACTTTATATATTAGAGAGCATATTATATGTACGCAAAAACTTTATAAAATTAGAAGCCATATTCACACAATAAATACACGCAACAAACATGAAATTGTTATACCTAAATGAAGATTAGCCAAGACAAGCAAGTCATTCCTCATAAATAGCATACGCTTTTATAACAAGCTGCCAAAGTCTGTTACAGAACTTCGCGAGGGAAAATTTAAAACCCACGTCAAACGTGTTCTTATCAAAAAAGCGTATTATAAGATTCGGGACTACGTTGAAGACATGACTGCTTGGCGATGATTCCTTCGTTCTGCACATGTGGCTTCCCTGGCTTATTGTAATTGCGTTATCGACTAGTATATTAACAACTTCACTTTCGTGAGTGTGTCTTTTTATTTATTTTTTCCCCTACGATAATCAGATAACAGATTTTCTTTTTGTTTCATTTTTATTATTAACTAGCTTTCGCCAGCGACTTCGTCCGCGTGGAAAAAAAAATCCCCCGATTTTGAAACATTCTTCATTAGTGCTCCGCTCCTATCGGTATTAGCGTGATGATATATAGCCTATAGCCTTCCTCGATAAATGGGCTATCTAACACTGAAAGAATTTTTGAAATCAGACCCGTAGTTCCTGAGATTAGCGCGTTCAAGCAAACAAACAAACAAACAAACAAACAAACTCTTCAGCTTTATAATATTAGTATAGATTTATACTTCTTAAGTTTATTTTTATCCATACTAATATTATAAATGCGAAAGTAACTCTGTCTGTCTGTATGTTACCTTTTCACGCCTAAACCGCTAATCCGATTTAGGTGAAATTTGGCATGGGAATAGTTTAGGATCTTGGAAAGGACATAGGATAGTTTTTATTTTTGAATTCCCACAGGATCGAGAATAACGCTGGAAAAACCTCTCACGCGAGCGCAGTCGCGGGCAATATTATACTAGCTTAGTATAATATAAAGCTTTTTGTGAATGGGAGAACACTGTAGACTCTTAGATTTGTTTCACAATTTTTTATTTGTAACTCCGTTGTGCTGTATTAGTTGGTCTATACTGTCCTCTCATACCTAATTAACCTGTATTATAGATACATTGTAAGAATGATATTTTAAAAGAGTAACTGTGGAGTTTCTTGCCGGTTCTTCTCCATAGAAAACGACCAATTTCGAACCGTGCCCTGCGCCAAACTGCTGACGTTTTATAAGTGTCCATGTAGGCCTATGTGAAATAAAACATTTTGAGTTTGAATTCATTTTTTCTTAAAATTCAAACGCGAGCCTATTATCAATAAAAAAAATCACAAGAAACAGTAGTAGGTATCTCTACTACTATTTTTTAAGAGATAGCATAGAGCAATCATACCAGTAGCGTGCAACCAGCGCACCACGCACCATGAGACCATAAGTCTAGTTTAAGCATATACTAACGGGAACCCGTGTGAAATTAGTACTTCCCACAATATGATTATAAATTAAAGCCTGTCTAAATTCTGATGGATAACCTATATTATTGTATATTTTCTAAATTTGAACCCACGACCTACGTCATTTAAATTTAAAAGTCAATTATCTGAAATTAAGTATTTCAATTGGCGGGAGACTTTGTTAAACATAAAAAACACAGTGATACGACGTCAGTGTAGAGCTATTTTTTAGTTGCGAAGGATAGGAATAGTGCCAAATGTAACCGATGCTCAGACATTCTCAAGACTTTGGATGGATCGACTAAGGGATTACATACACATTTGTCATCAAAACATAACATCAAGCTTATATTGGCGTCAACGAGTCTAGATTCTGATAATCTAAACACAGCACCGCCGCCAGCCAAGCGAAAGTTAAATGATTATTTTACTAAAAGTGCCGACGATAGCCTGGATGATGTTTTGGTAAGAATAATTGCATTAGATGGATTACCATTCAGTATATTCGTAACTTCAGATGATTCGAGAAAACTTGTCTTTGCAAAATAGACGGATTTACCATAGTCAGCCGTCACCATTCAAAAACGTGTCATGAATTACAGTGAAAAAATCAGAAAGCAAGTAACTGCAGAACTGAAACATTTGAAAAGTGCAGGTGAAAGATTTAGTCTTTCTTTCGACAAGTGGACTTCAACATCCAATAAACCATACATGGCTGTCAACGTTTATTCATATAAAAAAAAATTGGAACTTAGGACTTGTTCCTATTTATAGAAGTATGAAAGTATGGCTGAAAATTGTGTTCGTATATTGAAAGAGCGTCTAAGTAAATTAGATATTTCCCTGGATACTGACTTTATGAAAAACATAATTATTTGCAAGACAGCTCTACCTCAGATGATACTATAAATGAACCATCTGTGGCTGCTGATCATATGGACGACAGCCATGATTATGAACATTTAGAAGACGTAGACAGTCCAGAATCAGACTTAATCTTAATGTCACAAAATGACCTTGCGCTATAACTCATACCAGAATTAACACAAGATGAAAACATTAATGAGCTGATAAAGAAAATCCGCAAAGTTGTAGAGTGTATTTCAAAAGATCACCATTGAAAAATGAAACAGTACTTCAAAAATATGTGAAAATTGAACATGGAAAAGAGTTGTCACTTCTTTTGGACTGTAAAACCAGGTGGAATAGTCTTTTTTAACAATGCTGGAGCGATTTTATCTTTTAAAAATCTGCATTCAAAAAGCTCTTATAGATCTCAATCATCCAATTCGTTTGGAAGAAGTTGATTTTGAATTGGTAAATAAAATTGTTAATGTGCTGACCCCGATTAAGTTGACAGTAGAAGCAATCTGTCGGCGAGATGCTAATTTATGCACAGCTGATTCCGCTTTGAAATTTCTTATAAAACAGCTATCTCGCATAAACTCAGCAGGGCTACCCATACATGGAACTAAAACTGAAAATATTTTTTTTTCATGAAACCAATGCGTGTGTGGTATTTATAGACAGGTCTTTAAAAATGACATAGGGGTTTCTGAAACGACTTTTTCATAAAGTCAATCGTTTAAAAGATATAAGCTTCCAAAGTGGTCAAATGTGTATCCCCTCCCTCTAACTTCTATAATAGTGGAGTGAAAAATCTAAAAAATATATATATCTGTAGATCTTAATGTAACCTTTTAACCAAAATTGGTTTGAATGATATCGGGTCAGCAGTTTTTGAGATACGGCATATTTTCTAAAACCGCAAATATAACTTTGTAATTCATACAAACACTATGAAAAACAAAGTTATCTAGTGTAGTTGTAAAAAATGTAAATAAGCTAGTTTTAAGAAATTTGTAAGGATTTTTTTCGTCAAATAAATATACATGTTATATTATATTATTATAGTTACTACGGAACCCTTCATGGGCGAGTCTGTCTCGCACTTGTCCAATTTTTGTAAAATGTTATAATAAGCAATATAACATTAGATTTATAGATTTCTTTTATTTATTTATTTTTTTCTTTTAAATTAAGTTACACTTGATACATATATTGTTATGAAATAAATTACGCTTATATTTTCTGCGAAGTAAGTTCGCTAGACAGCATTAATAAAAAAATGTTTTTTTGGTATGGCCCCACGTACTAAAGTACCGAATGTTATTAAAAATGTGACAGTACATCAGAATTTAAACGAGCACTAAACGAAATTTTATTAAAGAAAACTTATTTCAGTCTGGTTTTATTGTGACATTACATAATTATATTTTTTTTAATTCATACTGGTTTTATTATTCAAATAAGTACTGCATACCCATCTACCCTAACTTCCTACTTACCCAGTTTCGAAGTGTCAATAGCCTAATAGATAAGGTGTCGGACTTGTGATCGAGAGGTCGCAGGTTCGAACCCCACCCATTACACTATTGCCGTGAACCCACTCCAGACACAAACATATTTAGCTTTGTTGGAGGGGTTAACAAGATTGCTAGTATTGTGAAATGTACCCACATTGTAATAATTAAAAAAAATCTGAGGAGTTTAATATATAAAATCAAAGTTTTATTGCAATAGGATGAATAGTGAGGGAATGAATAATGTATTACTACAGTAAAAACAAACGTTAATTTTTATATAATAGGTATATTTATTTTTGTGATTTATGTACCTACTTGCTTCATTTAGATCCATCCAGCCGTTTGAGCGTGAAGAAGTAACAAACATGCAAACAGACACATTCATTCACAAACTTTCGCCTTTATAATATTAGTGTGATAAATAAAACCATCTAAATAATGAATATTTGTTTTTCAAGTTTATTCAACATAACGACAAAAAATTTAAAAATGCAATGTTAGCAAACTTTGTCGTGCAACGGCAAGCGGGCCTCGATCGAACTTGTCATTGTGTGTGTGACAACGCACACGACTAGCCCGCTGCAGTAAATACCTATTTTCCGCGCGTCTCGTAGGCTCGACACCCTCTTAATCTTTGCAAGTACTGGGTGGATTTGGATGTATGGAAGTAGAGCTAGGTAGAGCTAGGCTAGTTTTTACCCGACTGCAAAAAAGTCGGGTTATGTTTTTATGGTTAAAGTAAATAAATTCCACGGGAGTGAAGCCCCGAGCAACTAGTAGTAATTTATAGCTGTACAGGCCGAGGTCGATCCTTAGGGTCCATCTTAACATGGGGTAGCGGGGATATTCTGGGGCTTTTTAGTCAGTAGAAGTATGACTCTCCCTTCCTCTCCACCCAGTGTGGGAGAAGTCATTTGATGATTTTCCCACCCAGAGAAAAAGACAGAATCCTATGCCATATATTTCCGCAAAGTGACTTCTTTTTTCATTTTTAACAAAGATATTGCTGCTACTACCTACCAAAATATTCTCTTGTGACCACCAAACCTCAGTACATTAGACCCCACCTTAATTATCTTCAAAATTAATTAGCTTCGTATCGCTCTTTATTTAAATATAAATAAAGGAATTAGTAACATTGAGGTAATATGTACTAGAGTAGCTATCCTAAGCAAAGGATATGTTCCATTTTGGCAAGAGTTTAAACTTAAGTTCGCTGCAGCGCTGAAACAATAATTAGTCGTATAGCAAAACAATAAAAACACGCAGCGCTAAAGCGCGTAATGTGAATTTTACCCACACAGCTAGGAGTCTTCATTAAAAAATATTATTAGCTCGTGGCTACATAATAACCGCCGCACGGTTGGATCTTGCTTGCCGAGGTCAGCCCATGTATATAGGTGACCATCGTAACAATCGAGATTCGCAATTTTGAATTACGTTTGCAAAAAGTCCCATAAAGAGAGCAGGACTTATACTTACCAACATATTTAAATGGTTTAATTAAAAACATATTTCTCTTAACCTGTGTTTATGTACTCATTAAATGTGCTAAAACGTTGAAATTTTAAACTACCTATTTTTATTTATTTATTATTTATGATAGGCTCGCGATTGGCCATTATCTCACCGGATGGTCAGATCGTTGATGTGGTTAAAGATGCATGTTTACCTAAAACCTTAACTTAAAGACCCAAGCTATATATATATATATATATATCTTATAAGGAAACACAGACTGTCAGGGAATTCTACCCCTTAGCTGTATTCACAATTAAAGTATTCCCAAAATGGATAAGGGCCATGTCCACCATGCCATGTAACGTGGCGCATCGTCGTTGGCTTGGTGGAGTTAGATTGTCCAATTCCATCGCTAAACTATGGCATCAGATTACTGAACATCGGGAGTTGATAGACATGTAGTTTCTTTCTTACAGGATTATACACGAAATGCATATTTCATTATGAGAATAATTACGGTTGTCAGTTGCGACAAAACAGTAATTAAAAGTTATATTTCATAGGCCTGTGTTATTTGGATTGCTATCACAATACTTCTTAGTATGAAATTCACAAAAAAAAAAAAACATTTTCAGGTCAATACATGCCATCTCTATGCTTGCTATGCGTAGCCATGCTCATTCGAGCACTATCTCTATGGGTGACCACCATCCAACAAGACGGTGACGAGGAAACAGACAAGCAAGCAAGCAAAAAGACAAGCCAAAAAAATGGCGGGGACGAAACAGACAAGCAAGCAAGCAAAAAGACAAATAAACATAAACCGGAGAAAGAGAAAAATTCCGATACGGAGGAACTAGGAGAACAGAAAGTTGAGGAGGTGAAAAAAGTGCGTAAAGCTAAAGGGAAGAAGAAAGTGGATGATTTGAGCATGAGCGTCGTGAATATCGGCGCTAATTATCTCCTGGTACATTTGATTGGATATGCTGTTATGAATTCGCCTTTTATTTTGAGCAATATTGGTAAGACCATTTTCGCTATGATTAAACATTATTTTATACATTTTTGGAGGAGTATTTTCTAAAAATAAGTTTATTAAGCCTGGTTCAGTGGTCTCAAGCGGTTACTAGCCTGCCCAGATTGTTCGCCCAAATTGGGTAATGTGTTAAGTTTTTTAGTTTTTAATTTTAGTTTTGCTTTTTAATTGTTTATTTTTAATGTTGTGTTCTTTCCCAGCTAAGAAACTATGAAGTCTATTATCCATTGTTGAAGATTTGATTTCAGTGGTTTTATGATAGTTTTTTAATATCATTTTAGTCTGCCTACCCATTTAAATGAAAGACGTGAACTTTAAATTTGTTTCTTTTTGTTACAGGGAACTACTACGACAAACCTCCAGAATACTCAGTATACTACGGCTTGATCGCTATATCAGTATTCCTAACTATAGTAACGCCCTTCATGCCTCGGTTCCTACGCAAGGGTCGCATAACTTACGAGGAGCTCTCTCTAGTCAACATCCTAGTCCTTATAGAGCTATCCACTGTCTGTTTGAGTGTTGGCATGCATAACTTTTCCTTGGGATTCGTTATAGCGGTCGTTTATACACCTTTGGCACTCATGTGCAGTGTGGTAGTTTTGGGCGCGGGGAAGAGAAGGTGAGTTCTCTTGGTTATTTATGTTTGCTTGGTAGTTTAGAAATTAAATCCTAGGATAAGCCGTCAAAAAAATTTTTATCTGTAGAAGAATTTCCTCTAATGTTAACATTACACTGAGAGTAAACAAATTTTATTACGGGGTACATATTCAAATTTAAATTCTTTATTTCAGGTAATTTTATCCATATTTGTGTTTGTGTTGTATTTTTATCCATATTTTTTTGTTTTATTTTTTGGTTTTTGTAAAGGTTTAGGCTAGGGTTAGTGAATATGTTTCACAGGTATATATATGGGGAGGACCATCAATTTATGGGAAATAAAACTCGTGGTACCATTTTCTTTTAGCCAGCACTATCCCACTGCTGCGCAAAAGGTCTTAATTTCTAATCTATATCAATATAAGTACTAATATGTGAAGCATAAACTTTGTAATGCTTTTGACGAAGATAACGCAAACGGAGGAATACGAATTTTGCCTTATATTAGGGATAAAAAAAGAGTGCAAGCTAAGCTAATGATTTTGCTATAACTGAATCGAATCGAAGTTCGATATAATATAAATCTATCAAAAATATTACTTTGACCCTTTTTAAGTCTCAGTATCTCATTTTTGTTTAAATATTTCTTTCCCATTGGTTCCAGTGCCTTCTACCTGATAATAAAACGCACAGTCTGTCTACTCGTGCACCCCCTGGTAGCCGTCTCCCTCAGCATGATCGCCTACAGCAAGTTCCTGTTCCCCGAGGAAGGCTTCTTTGGCATGCTAAGTCGTGGATCCGACGCGGCAATGCAGGCGACTATGTTCTCTATAGTTGATTCAATGGTATGTCTCTTGCTTGTTTATGTCAGCCTGGTACCTGACAGGATTGGGATTCAGGCATGGGTGAAACATCCTGGGCGTAGGGGATCGTGGGGGTTTGGAGGAATTTTGGGGTTGCGGGAATGGTGTAATGAGATACAGGGCGAGTTTTTAGTCAGTTGAAGTTTCAAACTCCCTCCGCTCCGCCTATAGCGGGAGCAGTGAGATGATTTTCCCAACGGAAAAAAAGAGTACGTGAGCCGATCCCCTGCCACTTCCCGGCGGACTTTCATAAGGCGAGCAACGGAAGCTGACCTCTGGTAAGGCCCTCGTCATAGCTAGCAAAGAAAAAAAAAACTTCAAATCGTTGGTTATTATGATTTACATTCGCACTGGTTTGTAACTGAATAAAGGTAACATTTAATTAAAAACATTATCAACCTAGTTAAGCTGGGGAAAGTCTTGAAATAGCGATACAGAAAATCATAGTTAAACTACCAACGCTATCCATCCAAAAGCTCATTTTTAAAGTGAATGCGAGAACACTGTAGACTCCTAGATTAGTTTTTGAGTAATTATTACATTATATAATAATTATATGTTATTACTGTCTCATACCTATAAAACTGTATTATGGAAACATTGTTAAAACAATTAAATATTGAAAAGTAAGTGTGTTTTGACCATTCCTCCATAGGAATCGACCAACTCGAACCGCCCGCCAGCTTGTAACGTTTTATAATTGCCCGTGTAGGCCTATGTAATATAAAATATTTTTGGGTTCGAATTTCGACAAAAGAAGACAATTTTTTTTTAATTATTTTAATATAATATTGTTTTTTCCTTCACAGATCTACGGTAACTGGCTGTTCAACTTATCCACTGCAGTAATCCTGCCCATCTGGATCATATTCTGGCAAATACTTAGCATCAAGGTTAGCGCGCCCTAGTGTACCTAAATTGTAAAATATTAAAATTTAGTACTAATTTTAGTAGTAATAAAAGACTTAGGTAATTTATAAAGATAACAAGTGTAGCGGATCTCTGACATAAAGTTACTGTGCCCATATAGAGATAAATAAACACCTTTAACCCCAAACAGTTCACAATATTTTATACATAGAAACGAGCTAGATAAATATTTACCACAAATAATAAATAAAGCATTCACTGCCGAACTAGGCTAGGCTTTTAGCAGTTAGTGCCACTCTCCTCATAAAAATTAGATTCGCCTCAGTACCCAAAACGTAGGCAATCTAATAATTAGAAAAGATTACTAAAATTTAATCTAAATCAGACAATTATAATGGTTGAGTGAGTGTGTACCTCTCTTTGTGTTTAACTGGATACCAGGGGGGCATCAGAGTAAGAGAGTAAAAAAATTATGTCCTGAATAAAATCGTCTTATTGTAGATGACGTTTTTGCTTTCCGCCAGGAGTGATCAAAGTCAAGTGTGGGCCATTCCAGCCAATAAAATTTTAAAATAAACACTGGAAGCATTAACCCTTACACGTTTGTAACTTTTTTGAGATAGTAATAATGGTTTAATTTGTTTATATCTATTTGTTTTAGATTAAATTAACATAAAAATAATACATTATCCAGATATTATAAATATTTTAGTATTTTTAGAGAGGGGACATATATGTCCCTGTGTGCGATAAGGCATATATTTTTGGATGTATTGCATAATATGTACTAGGGGGCTTTTGCTGCAAAATAAGTCCAAAGTATGTTAGAAAATATTGTTTATTAAACGTATAAAATAATATATGATATTAAATACAATAATTTAGTGATATTCAACGAAACAATTACGTTATGAGGTATAACATGTGCGATTTCTCTACATGACTTTTGGCACATTGTGTGCATCTTTTCCTAATATTTACTGTCACCATTACATAAGGTGCTCCACGTTTTTGTATATAGGAAATTCGCTTTTTCGTCAAAACTCCTGATGGTAAAGCTCTTTGTCGGGACAAAAAATTACCAATCAATGCACGAGAAACAACCTAGCGAAATTCTAAGCTTGAAAGCAGACTTCCTTCTACTAGTTTTACTTCGTGCAGTTTGGAATAAATAATATACGAATTATTCATCGCAATATCCAATAAGTTGAAAAATAATCTCAAGTAGTATTATATTTTTGCCTTCCGATCAACTTCATAATAAATCTTTTTTTGATCCATGAGATCGACTCCTCCAATATTTTATTGAATTTTTGCGCCAGTTGAAAGAAGGTACAGTAGTGCTAAGTTTTCGATTTTCAATAAAATTTTCCTCTCGAGGCGTTGTGCTTGATTCAATTACAACAGTCGACATACCCGCATCTATATCTTGTGCTGAGAAAGTTTGGTCCTCTTCATCGAGCACCAAACCATCTTTATCGTCGCTGATGTCAGCCATCAAAACTTCCATAATGTCGTTTTCACGCAGTGAAAACTCTCGTTGCATTGAAGGCATGGTCTGTAACTATAATATACGACAAAACGAATAATAAACGGAAAATAAAAATAAGTCTTCAAGTCAAGCAACAATTTCGTTTGTTTGAGACAAAAGTCTACTTTGATGCATACTGGGACACCGGCGTCCCATTACACATTTTCGGAAAATATGCCAAAGTGTTTTGTAGGAAATCGTAAATATATAATAAAATGATAAATTACTTACCAATGAATAAAATCCGAACTAGAAACGACTGCAAAAACTCAGTACATAAAAATAAAAAAGTATTTTACATTTATGTCTAGTGAAAATATTTTTCACTTTTTCGCGCCGATAACTTTTTGACAGATATGTATTTTTTTAAGTGTTTCCAGGATGCAAACTTGAAAATATACAGTTATTTTTATAAATGGGTAGTAAAAAGTGGTTTAACTTTGCCAGAATTAGAATAAATTGTTAAAATTATGCGGGGACAAATATGTCCCATATGCGTGAAAGGGTTAAGATATCCCATTGCATCTCCGGAGAAAGTAATATTGAATATGTTCTAACAAATTGTATGAAAAATTTAATATGGGAAAATATCTATCATTGATTGACATTAAAAGAAGAAGAAATGAATACCAAATATTTATCTTTTTACGTAATATACAAACACAACACTACAATGACAAATTTTTCGATCACGCAAAATTTAGGTTTGATTATTTGGTATAAGATTTGAACGCAGCACAGGGTTGTATTATAAAAGTATTTATTTGTAAACTAATTTAGTTAATACAATTAGAAAACATATACCAACACGATTAACCAATGATACGGTACTTTTGAAATGCCTTTTTACTGAAAGAGAAAAAGTTTTAGTTACTTTTTTTGTATTAAAGGAAGCCGTTTAATACCATAAGAAAACAGACACCAAGACAGATTAACCAATAACATACTACTTTTAAAATGCAATTTTTATTGAAAGAGAATATTTTAAGTTATTTTTTTTGTGTTAAAGGAAGCTGTTTGCCTCAATAATGCATTTAAAACTAGCGTTGAACTAAATATACATAAATATTATTATATACATAACCATAACAGCATGTATATCCAATTGTGCATTATTCACTTATGAATAGAATAATTATGTCTGTCATCACAATTTTAATATAATGCAGTATTGAAAATAAACATACTTGTTAATTTGTTATTGTGTTCCATTTATCTGAATATATTATGCCTACGTAATATAAAACTGCTATTATTTACAAAATACGATGATGTCCCTTTATATAAAACTCAACAAGAATTACCAGGCATTCATACACACTCAGAGGTAGACTGTAATTTTTCTCAGGAAAAATATGTTTTCCTATGTATAGATTCCGCATTCAACACAGTTATTGGACAACTATCTCCTACCCCACCGCATTATGGAATGCATTTACGGTATTTCGCACTAGTATGCCAATCAACACCAAGTCAGACAATTTGCAGATGTCTGGCATTATGCTGAACTTGGCCCTATTTGGTACAGCTTATATTTACCAGGTAGCTCCACTTGACTCGATTCGTTCTGGCAGGCAAGTTGTACAGTCTGGCTTACCGGCGAAACGTTGCTTGCCTGACGGTCTTCTACAGATTGTACTTCGGAGGAGATACCGAAGCCTCGGAACGGAAGGGCAGCTGAAGGAGCAGGGTGGGTTTTTAGTCAGTAGAAGTCTGACACTCCTTTCCGCTCCACCCACAGCAGGAGTTATTTGATAATTTTCTCACCTTAAAAAAATAATTAAAATGGCTAGGAAGGATGGACAGAATTGAGGGTTCTTACGTCGTTAGTGCTAGTCGGTCCGTGCTGGTTTTCTCCTCCGACGCAATGATTTTTAGCTCATAGGTATGTACATATGTAGTGTTTTGGTTCTTGCTGATTTTAAAGTTCAGGGACGTCCTTTTGTTGATTTATTTCAGTTTAACACGACACTTTCACTTCTTGATTAATTTTTTTTACTCGCGCACGACGTCCCGTCAACTGTGCGTACAAAATTAATGACAGCACTATTACCAGGACAAGTATATTGAAGGAAGATCTTGTCTGTATGCCTGGAGTACTGTGAGATGAGTGTATGACTGTTAGATGTGGTGTTTCTTATAATTTAACGTGTCTTCAAATTAATGATGTAATTGGCCTTTGGCCGTATTATTTTGAAGTAAATAAATAAATAAATTTCACGGAGCAGGCATGTATGCAACCACTGATGAGATGTTCGAACGAGAGCCCTTTTTAGTTCATCAGATGGTGCGATTGTAGCGTGCGCCAGCAAAATAGTGATGATGTATTTGGAGGGATTTAGGGATGTGAAAAGATACTAAAAATAACCGCTATCGGTTCTAATTGAAACCTTAACACAGGTTATCCGGTAATTAATGGATGATTTCAAGGCTTTGGCAGTCATATTATTCATTAATCATCTATTGACAGAGTTAGAGAATGATAATATAATACCAAAAATGCTGGAATTATAGTGTTATTTTTAACCTACTTGCAAAGTAACTATCATTTTTATCAAAATTTTTGCGTTCGCAGTGTACTATACATATAAGAACGTAAACATTGGGATATATTTCCATGAATTCTCCTATGAGCCATTTCGAGGTTATCAATTAATTACCGGACACCCTGTACATTCTAATGAGTATCATTTTCTCGGAATTAACCTAATAAATTGTTGTGAACTGCATTTACACATGTTCGCCACTAGCAATAGGTGATAGTGATGTAAATAATTAACATATTCGGTATCTATAATTATAGTATAGGAAGTATAACTAATTACCACATTATCTGCACAGAACGGTTATGTACTTATTTCCTGAATATTAGACTATGTTAGTGGGTTTCAGACCTTGTTGATAAGCACACACTTTTAAAATTTGTAGAAAGCTCTTCACGTAGTACCTAGATGAACATTGAGAGAATCTAAAAGTTCATTGAACAGTAAGTACGTGCCTATAGAAGGTTACAGCAAAGTGTAGAAAAAAATGAGTATATTATACCAAGTTATTTATTTATTTTCTCAAGAACGAAAACAGTACAATCTCACATGGCACATTACATAGAGACTGGTGTCTGTTGAAGGTAAAACCTGTATTACAGATCACCAGACTTACCCTCCGTCCGACAATTTTTACATATGACCTGTATTAAGTGAACATGATACGAGTATTAACACAATATGAAATAAAACATTAATTAAACCGTTGGTAACAAAAATAAGAAAAATAAATAGGAAAAACAATTATTATAACTAAAGCTAAGCGGTTGGTAGGTTAACGTCCAGTAGAGAATATGTGTAATGAATGTGTGTGGAGAGGTGTGTGTGTGTGTATGTGTGTGAATGCGCGCGAGCGCGTGATTGTAGGTGGTGTGCATGTGATATTTTTTTATTGTATTGTTAGTGAATTTATGTTATTGTAAGGGTTTCAATAAACATTTTGTTGTATCGTAATCAGTACCTTGAAGCCAAGAACAAACTTTCCTCTTGCACTCTGCCCGAGTAAGAGGGTATATCAACAGTTGTTTATTAATCTTATTATACAAGTATGGGGCCAGAAAACCGTAGAACTTATGTGCTAGACTGCTCTTAAATCTAGTGGTCGTGCAAACAGCACCGGATCTTCTTCTATTAGAAAGATTTTTGTGGTCATAGGAAAGTTCCGAGTGCTTCCTGGTTACTGTTCCTAAGATAAAAAGTTGCCGAACTGTCAGTACCTTACAGCGTTGATATAATAGATCAAAGGTTGGGTATCGTATAGGGAGGAAAGAACTTTCTTTTAGAATAGCTCTTTGGGCTCTCTAACTTCAGAAGGTACGTTTTAGCAGCACCATCCCCAGAAGTTATGCAATAAGTCAGTACGGATTGGTACAGTGCTAGATAAACCATGTTATGAACACTATTTTGCGTGAGTATCCTATTGTATATTTACCATACTTTTTCAAACTTTTAAGTGTAATCTAAAGCTCTTTCCATAATATTTCAGTATGCTTTTCCTGCACAAACATGAGTATGTTGATGACATGGCTATCTTCTACCAATATACTCTTCAAATCTGAGAATACGAACCTACACAGGCCTATGGAGACATCGGAAGTGTCGTTCTTTGGGAGTCTAGCAGCCATAGGTTTGCTGATTACCATTCCTATTGGTGAGTTGCTGCTAGATAGGCTAGGCAGGAAGAAGTCTGTCATTTTATGCTCTTTGTTTTTTGTGGTGAGTACCAGGACAGCATAGGTATTAAGATGATGTTGTCTTGTGGGAGGAAAGCTAAACAGCTGAGCGAGGTAAGTAACTATAGTAGCGAGTGCAATTAAGAGATGTATATATATGATTAATATCTGTAATGTTTATGTATCTATTTAGTCATGTTGAATATTGTACGATTTGGTTTATATTAAGATTATAAAATTATAAATTAAGTCTTAAGATTTTCCTGCCTCTAAATTTGAGTTTTAATTGGCTCACTGTCTACTATTCTCTATATTATCCTGTGTGTAATAGCTGTTAGTATTCCATACTTTTTAAATAAATAAATAATTATTTGTCACCGGAATTTCCTCACAAGAAACCTAACTTTTTTAGATCGCTTGGTCATTAATATCCTTGACGAGGCAAGTTGAAGTGATCCTTACAGCTATGTTGATAGGAGGCCTCGAGTTCGTTATCTTCCTACAAACCAGTATCTACATCAGTGAGATCTGCCAGGACTCCATAAGAGGTAAGAAGGTGACCCGTTGCTTTCTTGATGTATCAAAACAGTGACCATTCTTCATAACGGACAAATAACAGTAAGACAGACAAAAGTTTTGCAAAGGATTTGTTTGTGTTTTGGTATCGTGTAAATGGTATACTCAATACTCAAACATGTTGTATTACAACGCATTTATTATGCCGCAAGCACAATTCTGTTTGAGGTTGCTAACAGACGCTTCAATTTTTTTATTTTTACGCATGTTTTAAAACATATAATATATATTCTATTTCCTACACAAATACAAACACACATATGTATATAAATATATATTATTATTTATTTATTTTCTATACAAAGCTGGTTCACATCCGGTAGTCACTTCAACACTAGGTCCGGTTGAAAACCACGTCAGGCACTAGTTATCTGGCATTTTGCTTTCAGGCACTACCTAGTTATCACTTTTTGGCGCAGCCGCGAGGCACACGTAATTTCTCTATTTTCGTGTTTGCAAATTATATATATGTACTTAAATTGTTTTATTTTGTTGCATTCCTTTTGTATACTGCTGTGTGCTTTGTGGCATGTGCCGAATAAACTTTTTTTCTTTCTTTCTTTTCTAAAGTCGAACATAAAATAACCTCTTTCAGGTACTATGACCGCAGGACCCATGCAGTGCTCCTATTTCATGGGATGGTTTTCAACTTATCATTAGATGATATTCGCCTGCCTATTTTTGTCAGTGGTTGGAGTACCTAATAAACGTGAGATATACCAACTGTTGATATAATTTCTTTAGATATAACATTTATATACTCAAAACTTATTTCGTATAACGTTATTGTATATAACGTTTATTTAATCGAAAATCATTAGGCCTATCGTATACTATATCCTACTAATATTATAAATGCGAAAGTTTGTGAGGATGGATGGATGTTTGTTACTCTTTCACGCAAAAACTACCGAACGGATCTGAATGAAATTTGGTGAGTGGATAGTTGTCATTCTGGAATAACACATAGGCTACTTTTTAACCCGAAATTCCCACGGGATCGGGATTTACGCGGGAAAACCATCCCACGCGTACGAAGTCGCGGGCAAAAGCTAGTACTATATATATTATACTATTATACTTTATACTAATATTATAAATGTGAAAGTTTGTGAGGATGGATGGATGTTTGTTACTCTTTCACGCAAAAACTACTGAACGGATTTGAATGAAATTTGGCAAGTAGATAGTTTACATCCTGGAATAACACATAGGCTACTTTTTATCCTGGAATTCCCACGGGATCAGGATTTTACGCGGGAAAACCGTCCTACGCGAACGAAGTCGCGGGCAAAAGCTAGTAAAATATATAATTATTCTCATAAACTCAATTGCGTCTACAGTAACGGCGGCTATCGCCTGCTTCGGTCTTAATCGTGCTTAATCAGCACGGATTTGTTTTGTACAGACGCCAGCACATGAAGCTACCCGAAACTGTCAAATATTCCCAATCAACCTTGAACCTAATTTCTTTAACAATAAAGTTGAAAATCTACCTACTAAAGAAATTTGACAGATTGTTGTAGCCTAATGTGCTGGCGTCTGTACAAACCAATTAAATAACCGTGTTCAATTCAGTTGCACACTGTCCACTGTTCTGTAAAACCTCTTTTAACGTTGCTTGATCGCAAAAACGTGCTCAGTTGACGCGAGCTGAGCACGGGTTGGTTGAATTGTGTAGTAATACAAAGGCGTGCAGATTTCGCGAGACCGGTGTCGCCAGTTGGACACGGAAAGGGAAATACAGCAGGTAACGATCTAGCCTCTGAAATATTAAAGTTTCAGTAATTTGGTCGTCAAGTGCAATTTTGTCCATCATTTAAACGGTAGTATACGTGTGCATTTATTCCTAGCGTGTCCATTGTAATCTAAATTGTTTCATCCCAAGACGGCGTTGCATTATCAATTTAGTTTATCAACTGCATTGTCTAGACATGAACTGAAGACGACCCTGGAGTACCTAGTCCTATACCTACTTCTATACTAATATTACAAAGCTGACAAGATTGTTTGTTTGATTAAACGCGCTAATCTTCGAAATTACTGGGTGGATTTGGATGAAATTTTGATATGGAATCTTAAACGACAACGTTAAAATGCTTTGCATATAAGCAAATCCATACCAATATTATAAATGCGAAATATCCTTCCTTTTTCGCATCAAAACGAATGTGTTGAATATTGATATGTTGATTTTTTTGGTGTGAAGGGCTGGATAGTGACATAGGTTAGTCTAATTTCGCTTAAAAAATATTTTACGCAAGCGAATCTACGGGAAGACGCTAGATTAATATAAAATGCATTGTTTATGTGAGATAGACCACGGCAAAACCGCGGTTGAAAGAACTGGTAAAGTATTGTTATCTATACTAATACATATTATAAACTGGAAAATTTTGTTAGTTTGAACGTGCTAATCTTCGAAAGTACTGGGTGGATTTGGATGAAAATTGGTATGTAAGTATGTAACTTGAGGAAGGTTATAGACTTTTTACCCGATTCTCAATAAGGAGGGTTATGCTTTTATCCACGATAGATGAATAAAGTTGGAATGGTAATGAGGGCGTGGCGCGCGCGCCACATTTATGATTCGAAAATCATAGCTCGACCGATTAATTCATTCACCGCGTTTAGTGCGCTTCGGATTACTTCGGAACACAGAGCTCTGCTTTAAAATGCCGTGTTGTGCAATTATAACCTGTAAAACAAAAAGTCAGACCGCAAGTATAGAGCGAGGAGGTATATCTTTCCATTTCGTCGAAAATAACATTTAATTACAATTTTATTTGTAAGAAACATAAAAATATTCTGATCACTATGAATTCCGAACATTAACAACATTATTGCAACAAGTTACAAAAAGTATACATTGCCCGATGTGTACTCGCTTAATCAACGCAATGACCAAGTCCGCTTACAATGTACTGCTTGCGCCACACTTTAACCATTGACGTTTCGTCTTTTGCCCTGATTGGCCGTGATGCACGGCGCATGTTAATTGACAGTGAGATACAATCAGTAGCAAGCTCTCGATTTAAGTGTGTGTAATTTATTTGCGTGCGTAATTCCCATACGTAACGGGCCTCTTGCTTGTAGTGAAGCTAAAACGTGGGAGACAAGCGGCGTCACGCGTTCTCATACAAATTAGGAACTATTTCCTTTCTAACCTCTTTTATCTGTTCTGTGCTTTTATCGATATAAAGTCCACGGGAGCGAAGCCCCGCGCGAGTACTAGTTCAAATAATTATTATATTAACAAACAGTACAACTTAATCAAATCCATGTTTATAAACATTCATCACTTCAATACATTTTATGTACGACATTAAAAGAGCGTTCGCTTGTAGATACCTACTTACCGGGCGTTGACCCGCTTCAATGAGGTCAAGGTCCTCGTAACCAGACGCGACGCACACACACTCAATATTTGACCTTATACTATATCGATTGAAATAATAAAAAGCGCACGGGTCGAGCTTCGTGTAAGGCAGTTGTCCGACTGCCACCGGCGAGAATACGACTAAATATCGGTGATTTTGTCGCTCAAGAAACCCACAATAAAATATACATTCCGTGTAAACGAAAGAGATGCATATAATAAGTTGCCGACTGTTCATACTGCCTGCGACGACTCACTTCACTAGTTCTGTCGCTGCTCGCTCAGCGATGCTCACTTGGCGGTCTGGAACTCGCGCCAAAAACCATTTCACCCAGAGATCATTTCACTACAGTGATCATTTCACCCAGACATTTCACCCAGAGATCATTTCACTACAGTGCGGCTTTGAAAGAACACGTATTATTTGTTATGGATATCAAACAATCATTTGAACTCTCATTGTTGTCTAGTTCAAACATATACTACGATAGCGTTTGTGTAGTCGTCGTCGCCGCGGGCGAGTGGCGCGAGTAATCGCCCGTCGCGCTCGCACACTCGCTTATAGCCCAGCGACCAAACTATCGGAACTACACTCTCGCTTCTCGCTAGTCGCCACTCGTTTGCAGTTTCTAGCTCTACTCGTTTCTCGTTAATCGTCGGCGGTGGGACAACTGCCTAAGCGGCGCTTATCGTAGTAGGTTGGTAGTAGGGTGACCTATTTATTACATGCCTACTAACAATGCTCCGTGTGTCGGTGATTTCGTTGTTCATTTGATTATCTTAGCCTCGTTGGGGTCTGCTTTCAGTCTAAGCGGATGCAGCTATGTACTAGGGTCACATGGAGCTTGTTTAAAAAAAAAAAAACAATTTTTACTATTATGTAAAATTTTCGACTTTTCTTGTTTTGATGAGGTAACTATTTAGACTTTTTCCCTGAAAGAGATTCAGGGAAAAGTCTTAGCGGAATAACTTAATTAACCACTTTAGCCGACCTGGGAATCGAACCTGGGAATATAATCAACAAGTAGCGTAAGCAAATGTTCAAATGAAATACCGTGATGTCGGAATAACAGGAAATGAATAAACAGGATGGGTATTAGGACTTCTCTTCCACTTCCGCCTAGAGCGGAAGGAGTCGTTTAATGATTATCCCCCCGGAAAAAAAGCAAGTGTTGTATCTACTCGGCGTACCTAACATATAAGTTTCTTGCCCTTAGTTTCATATCATTCTAAGACTTAGCGGGGCTGGTTCATTACTCAATGTGCTAAAGCGCATTGCTGTACCTATGGGATGATGCAGCGGCGCAGGACTGACAGCACGTTTGATAGAGCTTGCAGGGCTTGTTGGTCCAGGAGGAGAGCTCTGAGCAGGATCGTGAGAGGACCGATCTTGCTTGGAGAAGGAGGCATCGCGGAGGCAATCGCCGAAGCACACACGTTACTACTGCCCTCGTAGTAACAGTGAGGCTCACAGAGACCGTTTTACAGTCTCCCCAGGGAGGTGTCCTAACAGACGTAGCGTAGGAAGCGGTCTCCTAAGATGTACTAGGGCTTACATACATGTGCTGTTGGTGACCACCGTGGTGGTTTCAGTAGTAAAAAATTCCTCAGTCATACTCAAAGACCTAGCGCACTCCCCTTTTCGCCTTGATAGCAAAAAAGCCTTGCTGGGGTAAGGAAAACTAATAAAGAGTGCGCACAGTGCATGAGAACTTAAACTTAATTATAATACTAATGAGCAGTGCTTCGACAAATGATTGATAGAACGCACCGCTTATATTTCAAGTCCGATTACATAATTATAGTCTATAAGACCGGTGCGAGAGTGACTGAAAACAAAGTGTCTGTCTTCTGAAAAAAATAAACAAAATACATCTAATAAATAAAATCAATCAAACAAACAAAAATATACACTACCAAATTCAAAACGTCCTCTTATATACGCTCAAAAAATTAATTAAGTAGCATTTCAAATGCAAACAGTTACGTCTAAGCATTGATTAGTAATTTACGATCACATTGTATCCCGCCTGACCTATTGTTATAGTATCTACTCTGAATATGAATGAGATTAGAATTATGTAACGAAAACTAAAAAACTAAGGCGCTTACAACCTTATTACTCGAAGCGTCCGTAGTAACTAAAACATAACTGCTTCTTATTTATTTTTATCGTGGTGTCCCCTATCCAGCGATTGTAGTGACGGGATGGTGTAACGATAACGTTATTTTCAGTAGCTGCTTTTTTATCAACGTTATTTTCGCTCGTTTTCCAACAGTTGCAAGTCTATCGGTTTTCTATCGGTTACATTTCGTGGAGTGTGCGATGGAATTACACAATCTAATTCCACCAAGCCCGTTCCATCATCGGACTACAAGACAGACGGCGATGCGCCATCGTTACGTGGTGGACATCCCACCCATACGCACAAAACGTTTTGGGAATACCTTCATTGTGCGTACGGCTAAGGAGTGGAATTCCCTGCCGGAGTTTGTGTTTCCCGACAGCTACAACCTAGGAGTATTTAAGTCAAGAGTGAATAGGTTACTTTTAGGTTTCGTGGAGTGTGCGATGGAATTACACAATCTAATTCCACCAAGCCCGTTCCATCATCGGACTACAAGACAGACGGCGATGCGCCATCGTTACGTGGTGGACATCCCACCCATACGCACAAAACGCTTAAGTGGGTTTAATTTTACACTGCAGTTTCTGGTCTTTAGGTTCTAACTCAAAAACGCAAATTCTAAATATTTTATTTCACATACGCACATACATGGGCACTTAGATAACGTCAGAAGCTTGTGCCCGGTTTGAAATTGGTCGTTTCCTATGGAGAAGAACCGGCAAGAAACTCCACAGTTACTCTTTCTAACGAGATACCACAGTTCCGAAACGCAAGGGAAGACAAGGGCAAGAAACAGGGTGGGTTTTTAGTCAGTAGATGTCCGACACTCCCTTCTGCTCTACCCAGAGCGGAAGGAGTCATTTGATAATTTTCCCACCGAAAAAATGTATTATTAGTTAGGTTCTCTACCTCGCGAGTCCGATGTCTAAAATGAAATTAAGCTAACAATAAGTTGAATTAAAACGTCACTTCGCGGAGTATAACCGTGAAGGTAAGATTATGAAACCGGTTAGTCTTGGATCTTGAATATCTTTAAATAAAGCGCGAATGGTTACATTAGTAGAAAATACAATTTTATACTTATTTATTTGTTGTACACATACTTAGGTACTGTCTTACATATTAGTATAGTCTTTGTAACCCACAGGTTGACTAGTAAAGAAATCCTTGATGTATATTTTAGTCCGCCTATGTACCACTTTTGTATTGTACTAGTAAATGAAGTTACAGTAGGATATTTTCGAAAATTCAATAAATTAATATGTTTTAAGAAACTACTACCTAAGCGATATTTTTTTAATTCTTTTTTATTACGAATGAGCCCGCTTTTAACCTCGATCACACCTGATGGTAAGTGTAAGATGAGGTCTACGATCGAACGAGCGAGCCCAGAAAATGCCTATTCACTCTTGCTTTAAAGGCTGTCGGGTCATATGTGGCAGGGAACACAGAAGCCGGCAGAGAGTTCCACACCTTGGCTGTGCGCACAATGAATGTTGAAGAAAAGCGCTTAGTACGACAAGACGGTACATCGACCAAGTGTGGATGGTATCCTGCGGTACGTCTAGTAGACCGGTAGTAAAAGGGGGATGAAGGGTCGTGGAGCTCCTGCGCACACTCTCCGAAGTACAATCTGTTGAAGATAGACAGGCAAGCAACGTTGCGCCGGTGAGCCAGGCTGTGAAGCTTGCCTGCCAGAACCTCGTCACCTATGAGCCTTTTAGCTCTGCGTTCGATCGAGTCAAGTGCAGCTAGCTGGTATTTGGCTGACCCATCCCACAAGTGACTGCAATACTCCATACAGGAACGGACCTGTGCTTTATATAAATTCAAAAGCTGTCCAGGTGTGAAGTATCGCCTCACCTTCTGTAGGATGCCCAGCTTTTTGGCAGCAGTCTGAGCTTTAGACTCAATGGTTGAGCCGAAGTTGAGGTCAGACGTCAACTCCATGCCCAAGAGCTCCAGGTGGTCGGTAATAGGCACAGATGCACCTCTGAAAGTAGGAGACCATTCAAATTGACTCCTTTTAGCGGAGAAAAGACAAGCCTGTGTTTTTAAAGCGTTGAATTTGACCAGATTGTCATCGCCCCATTGGGAAACGAGATTTAAGGTCAAATTCGTTCGCTCTACCATGGCCTTTCTAAGAGCGGCTATTTCGTCCCTACCAGCTCTAGCACTGGACAAGTATCTCTCTGAAACTGTGCTGTCATCCGCGTACCCAATAGCTCCCAACTGAAGCGCCATGATCACGGATGAACTGAAGTAATTACTACCCTCTTTCTTATTCGTTTTTTGTGACCAACACAATAAATTCACATGATAAATAAATATTATTCTAATGATACTGTTAGTGGCCATGTAAGCTTAAAAACTTATATAATAAACATGGCTATTGCGGGTTGTTTTCTTGTC
The DNA here is from genome assembly GCA_943138885.2 of Tholera decimalis. NCBI lineage: Eukaryota > Metazoa > Arthropoda > Insecta > Lepidoptera > Noctuidae > Tholera > Tholera decimalis. Next base: position 4,211,732 of record OW964570.2, on the reverse strand, counting down.
GTTATGAAATACTTAACGAAAACTCAGGGGGTGGCAAGTAAGCTGATTCTTCTGTCTGCAAAAAGGGAAGTGGGTTTGACAGCATCTAAAATAAAATAAACTTTTAATGTTCTATTTAAATGTTTTTTTTTTTCGCAATTGAAAGGCACATCAGATTCAATGGTTCATCACATGATATAACATAACTAGCCTGTAACGTTTGCTCTATTGGACACTAGACGTCTCTATTTATATATCACTTATTTTATTTTACTTTCTTGGGACATAAAACAGTTACACATTACAATATAATTGTGATGAAATAATATTATTTATTTATTTATTTTATACTTTTTTATATTATAACTAGGAGAACGTGTAACCCTCATCAATGCCCGCGTAAATAAATACATAAATAAAATACGTGTTATGAGATGGAATGGCCTGTAATCCACCACGCTGGCTCAATTGGTGGATAACATCTTCGGATTTTTTCGGATTCTGGGCCATACCGGTGTCTTCAAGACGTTTTCCTTCCCCGTTTTGAAGGTTGATAGAAATAACACAAAATGTGCTAACTTGGGTATGATCTCGTGACCATAAGTAAAGTAATTCGTTGGGCCACCACTGCTTGGGTCATTAATTTATATATTCAAAAAATGTACTATCAAACGAGATCTAAACCAAAATCATTATATTTCATCTACATCGGCCCTCACAAAACGTCAGAAGTTAGTGCACGAGTGCATGAGTGTTTGAAATTGGTCGTTTCCTGAGGAGAAGAACCGGCATGAAACTCCACGGTTACTCTTTTAAAAATAATTGATTTACTCTTTTAATAAATACTTATGTCCATCGATTCAATTAGACTGGGGACTCGATACATAAAATATATAATGATAAAGCATATCATTATATATACAAAGAACTAGTTTCAGCATTGCTCTAGAGAAAAGCTTTCTTGAGCGCAAAGAGTAGCCTAAATCATTGTCCAATGTCCAGGCCTTCAACCATCTAATTTACGTGAAAGAAACACAAGTAAAAAAACGTGCCTTCATTATATTAGCATCGATAACGATTGCTATGTTACGAATAATAACCAGATACTCCAATAACGATACCGATATCATTTAGCTACAACGCTACCCGTTGATACACACGGTATACGTTCTATATACCAGTATTACCAGTTCATGGTCAGTCTAGCACGAGAGAGGACGCGAGGCACACTCAAGTCGGTCTTAGCCAGTCAGTCACTATCAGTGTTTACAACAAGTGTCATATCCTTATCAGTTTATTAGTTTGGGTGAGTTTTATGATAGTTTTTAGTAATTTTTTATTACGTGTGTTTAATGAATGGTCTTTTATTGTAATTTAGACGTGTTTTTCTTTTGTTTTTCGGTGTGTTTTAAATGTTTTGATGCGAGTTGGTTGCTGCACTTCTAGTAGCTGCAATTAGCTGCTATAACTAAATTGTTTATTGTTTTGTAATTTCAAGGCAGAAAAATATTGTGGATGCAAATATTGGTGGGTAGTTCCATTGTTTTGAAAGTCAAAAACTTAGATCGAATTGTTTATTTATTACTTCCTTAAAACTGAACTATAAGCGATAAGTCGGCAAAATCCTGATGGGTAAGGTGCCAGCCTTGTGATTGAAAGGTTACCGGTTCGAACCCTACTCAGTACATAATTGCCGTGAGCCCATTCCTGACACAACCATATTTGGCTTAGTTGGAGGAGTTAACAAGATTGCTATACAATGTGAATTCTCCTCACATTGCTAGTTTACTTTTAAAAAAGGAAGACAGAAAGGTACTCACATTAAGAACTATTAAATAAAAATTATTAAACTTTACTAACGAAATATTATATTATCAACGAAGCGTAATAAAATGTACAATATCAAAATAATCGTGAACATTGGCCCACGCATATCATTAACGCATATTACTCCCAAGCCTGTTTGACCTCAAGATGGACTTTAGCCGTGTATTATTTTGGTATAGTTTACGCTTTGCAAACAATGTGTTTTAATTAATTCGTAGTTCTTGTTAAAATGAAAGTCAATTTTTTTTTGTTTTCCGTCTATCAAGACCCTTTATTTTGGGAACGCGTGGAGATATCAAGTTGAAACTGTGAAAAAAAAAAACAAACTTCTAAGCGTTGTTGACGAATTTTTCGATGCCCTATAATTTATTTTTATTTTTGCCTGTATATACCTACTTTATTTGACTAAATATAACTTCTAAATTAACGTAAAAGATGCGGCTCTTTATGCCGCAAAAAACGCCATGTTTCGACACTCTCCAGGGAACCAAAATTGATAGAGACTTCCCGTCAAGGGCGGATCCAGCTTTGGTGCCAGAGGGGGGAGGGGTCACATAAGGTCACATTTCGTGGTCAAGTCACAAGAAGTTATAATTTGTATTTCCTGACTCCGCTGCCTCTTGGCCATCCACTGCCTATATTCGTTTACAACGACAGAAACTGGAGTATTATCTAGTAGCAATGTTTAAAAATTTTAATTAGTGGTCCACCTAGGTCCTCGTCTCTCCCCCCCCTGGATCCGCCCTTGCTTCCCGTTGACCTAGAACTATAATATTTGGCAAGTAACTTCGTTGTGTAGTAAAATTTTAAGAAAAAATCTGAATGACATTTCAAACTCAAACTCAAAATATTTTATTTTACATAGCGCTACATGAGCACTTACAAAACGTCAGAAGTTGTGCATAGTTCGAAATTAGTCGTTTTATATGGAGAAGAACCGGCAAGAAACTCAACAGCATTTGCAATTAAATTATAAACAATATAAGTAAGTAGGTAGTCTTATAGTGGGTTGAAATTTAAAGTGAGTGAAGATATCATAAGAAAGGGGTTAATGTGCATATTCGATAACAAATTTTATTTATTTTTTACGACGCATAAATTCTTGTTTATAACGAAAACAAATAGTTAAAAAAATCGGAAAATCTCGAGACTCGATTCCAGAACTATTTGTTACTTACCAGAACTATTTGTAAAAGCCGTTCCGTAGAACGGCTTTTTTATTGTTGGTAGGTTCGCGTTTGACCACCACCTGATGGTAAACAATAAAGCATGCTTATCTAGACTACTCAAAGACCCCCAAGTTATACCTATCAGAAAACACAGACCCCCGCAGGTAATTACACTCCTTAGCGACACAGTATGAAAGTATTCCCAAAACGTTTTGTGCGTATGGGTGGGATGTCCACAATCAAAAGATGGCGCATCGTCGATCGTCTTGTAGTCTGATGATGGAACGGGCTTGGTGAAATTAGGTATATTGTAGAATTATTGTTATTATTATTTAATTATTTATATTTTTTTAACAAGGTCACTGATGTACGGTCGGCCAAGAAAGTGGTGTACCAGTTTTGATTTAGTTTCCCGGTCATCGAAAATTACAACAAGGTTCGTTATAAAAAGATATTACTGAAAGAGACAACATTATCATGACGTAAACCTATGTATTTAGTATTCATACGTCATATGTCACATATAAGTACTTATATGTGACATGACATTTTAACCTTTAGTATAAATGAAAAGGACATTAGTTTCTACAAAGCAATTGAAATGTTTCCAAACAAAAGTAATAAAAACTATTTAGACAACCGAATTCCATTTGAAAAAGAAAACTGACAATTGACCTTTTGTCAAATATATGCAAAAAATCGATATATTTTCCGTGTTATTTTTCAATCAACTGCATATAAAATCATCTCAATGCCTGCCAACTTGACCATTGCCGAAAGAGCACAAATAATTGCCCAATTTAATGAGGGAAGCAGTATCAGTGCGATATCCCGGAATTTGAATATATCGAGGCGTTCTGTCCGCTTTTGGATTCGTCGTGAAGGAGAGGAGGGAAGTTTGTTGGATCACAGAAGAAGTGGTCGCCGGCCTGCACTCTCCAATAACGATAGAGAATTCATGAGACGGGAATATGAAATCAATGGTTTTAAGCCCACAAAACATTTTGCGGAGATGTTCGATGTGAGTGCCCAAACAATAAGGAATCATCTACATTACATGGGGTTGCACCACAGGCATTACGCCAAGAAAATATATTTGACGGATGCTCACAGACTTGCTCGTCTGAACTTCGCCAGAGAGCACTTAGAGTTTGATTGGTCTAATACAGTGTTTTGTGATGAAAAAACGTTTAAATCTAGTCAGCATGGACGTCTTCACCTTTGGCGATATAATTCAACACGGTATAAAGATGATCATGTAATCCCAAATAGAGAATCAGGTCGAATTTCCGTAAATATTTGGGGCTGGATGAGTACGGATGGTGTAGGAGAATTGTGTTCTCTACCTCCTCGAGCGACGGCTGTAAATTATATCGACGTGCTTCAGAATGCAATGCTACCGACAGTCCGTAATGTTTACCCGGAGAACGAAGTGCCACAATTTGATTTTGTTCAAGATAATTGTTCAATTCATAATGCGAGGATCGTAAGAGCCTGGTTTCGTTCACACACTGACGTAAGGGTAATTCAGTGGCCCTCAAGATCGCCGGACCTCAACCCGATAGAAAATCTTTGGGGCCTTATGGTCCAACGATGGTCGCATCAAAATGAAAGAACCAAACAAGCTCTTATTAGTCACTGTAATTATATCTGGGAGGAAATGCGGGGAACCGATATTTGCTCACGGCTTGTTGGTTCAATGAGGTCTCGTCTTTTAGAGCTTATAGAGGCCAACGGCGGTTACACCCGTTTCTAATTTTTTAAAATTTTCAATATCTTCTAAATATTACTATATATGCTATGTTTTTGTTTGTTATAAGTATTTTAAAATTGATTGTAGAAATTTAATAAAAGGATAAATCTATTTTTAGCTTGTTTTTTATTGATATTGTAATTACAAGTTTACAGAAATTGTAGGTTTGTGGACTCGCCTTGTGCCTTTACAATTTTATGTAACTTGTTGATTACAATTCTGAATTTGTAGATACAATTTTGTCATCAAAATCTACAGCCCCCCGCCGTTGATTTTACGACGTCATTGGTTCCATCAAGTTCAAACTAAGAACAGCTGTCACGTTACAAACAGTAATAGTCGTTATCAATAATCAGATAAAGACAGCAATAGAAGTTGTCAGATCGATCTGCAAGCGAAACTAATCTTTATCACCTATGAATCTGCAAGCGATATTCAACCTTAGGGTGGTACACCACTTTCTTGGCCGACTGTACCTATCATAGAAGATCTAGTCCATATAGGTGTATTTAATTGGCTTAGAAGTTCTCACAAAATCTGTTAGGTTTCTTTAAACGGGACCACTCGAGGAGAATATTTTCTAAAACCATAAAAGATCGGTTGGCAACGTAACGAACATATCGCTGAACAAACAAAATATAAGCTGAATTGATATTGATTTGTTGCCAAAACTAATCAATATCTGTGTGTATATATAGTACTAGTATTTGCGTGTTGCGCGAGGTGCAAGCACCTCGCGTGCTTGTGAAAAAAAAAAACAAAAGGCGGGGGTTGATGGAGGGGTTTAGTATTTGCGTGTTGCGCGAGGTGCAAGCACCTCGCGAGCTTGTGAAAAAAAAATAAAAAAAAAAGAGGGGGGGGGGGGGGTGATGGGGGGGGGTTGCACAAGTATTTCGACTTAAGCATTGCCCCTCTAAATGAATCTGAAAAAAAAAATGTTCCAAGTCTCTTAGATTCCGAGATCCGCCTAAAGGGGGGGAGAAGGGGGGCGGGGAGGGGGGACTTTGAAAAATGGTTTTTACTTTACCGAGCCTCCTCTATACGAATCCGTAAAAAGAAAAAATACGGGTCTCGTAGTTTCCGAGATACGATAGGGGGGGGGGAGAAGGGGGGGGAAAAGGGGGGGTTTGGCACTTTTCCCGTAGGTTTGAGAGTTACTTGTTTACGAATCTGTCAAAATATACCCACCTCCCCATCCACCATCTGGGAGAACAATTCTGTCAGTGAGTCAGTGAGTGGTAATTTAGCTTTATATAGTATAACTAGTATTTGCGTGTTGCGCGAGGTGCAAGCACCTCGCGTGCTTGTGAAAAAAACTAAAGCATTGCCCCTCTAAATCAAGTATTTGCGTGTTGCGCGAGGTGCAAGCACCTCGCGTGCATGTGTAAAAAAAAAAAAAAATGGGGGGGGTGATGGGTGGTTTAGTATTTGCGTGTTGCGCGAGGTGCAAGCACCTCGCGTGCTTGTGAAAAAAAAAAAGTGGGGGGGGGTGATGGGGGGAGATGGGGGGGTTTAGTATTTGCGTGTTGCGGGAGGTGCAAGCACCTCGCGTGCTTGTGAAAAAAAAAAAATTGGGGCGGGGTGATGGGGGGGTTTAGTATTTGCGTGTTGTGCGAGGTGCAAGCACCTCGCGTGCTTGTGGAAAAAAAAAAGGGTGGGGGGGTGATGGGGGGAGATGGGGGTGGTTTAGTATTTGCGTGCTGCGCGAGGTGCAAGCACCTCGCGTGCTTGTGAAAAAAAAAAGGGGGGGTGATGGGGGGAGATGGGGGGATTTAGTATTTGCGTGTTGCGCGAGGTGCAAGCACCTCGCGTGCTTGTGAAAAAAACTAAAGCATTGCCCCTCTAAATCAAGTATTTGCGAGTTGCGCGAGGTGCAAGCACCTCGCGAGCTTGTGAAGAAAAAAAAAAGGGGTGGGGTGATGGGGGGGTTTAGTATTTGCGTGTTGCGCGAGGTGCAAGCACCTCGCGAGCTTGTGAAAAAAAAAAAAAAAAAAAAAGGAGGGGGGGGGGGTGATGGGGGGGGTTGCACAAGTATTTCGACTAAAGCATTGCCCCTCTAAACGAATCTGAAAAAAAAAATGTTCCAAGTCTCTTAGATTCCGAGATCCGCCTAAAGGGGGGAGAAGGGGGGCGGGGGGGGGGACTTTGAAAAATGGTTTTTACTTTACCGAGCCTCCTCTATACGAATCCGTAAAAAACAAAAAATACGGGTCTCGTAGTTTCCGAGATACGATAGGGAGGGGGGAGAAGGGGGGTGAAAAGGGGAGGTTTGGCACTTTTCCCGTAGGTTTGAGAGTTACTTGTTTACGAATCTGTCAAAATATACCCACCTCCCCATCCACCATCTGGGAGAACAATTATGTCAATGAGTGAGTCAGTGAGTGGTAATTTAGCTTTATATAGTATAACTAGTATTTGCGTGTTGCGCGAGGTGCAAGCACCTCGCGTGCTTGTGAAAAAAACTAAAGCATTGCCCCTCTAAATCAAGTATTTGCGTGTTGCGCGAGGTGCAAGCACCTCGCGTGCTTTTGAAAAAAGAAATTGGTATTTGCGTGTTGCGCGAGGTGCAAGCACCTCGCGAGCTTGTGAAAAAAAAAAAAAAAAAAAAAAGAGGGGGGGGGTGATGGGGGGGGGGGGGGGGTTGCACAAGTATTTCGACTAAAGCATTGCCCCTCTAAATGAATCTGAAAAAAAAAATGTTCCAAGTTTCTTAGATTTCGAGATCCGCCTAAAGGGGGGGAGAAGGGGGGCGGGGGGGGACTTTGAAAAATGATTTTTACTTTACCGAGCCTCCTCTATACGAATCCGTAAAAAACAAAAAATACGGTTCTCGTAGTTTCCGAGATACGATAGAGGGGGGGGAGAAGGGGGGGGAAAAGGGGAGGTTTGGCACTTTTCCCGTAGGTTTGAGAGTTACTTGTTTACGAATCTGTCAAAATATACCCACCTCCCCATCCACCATCTGGGAGAACAATTATGTCAATGAGTGAGTCAGTGAGTGGTAATCTAGCTTTATATAATATAACTAGTATTTGCGTGTTGCGCGAGGTGCAAGCACCTCGCGTGCTTGTGAAAAAAAAGTGGGGGGGTTTAGTATTTGCGTGTTGCGCGAGGTGCAAGCACCTCGCGAGCTTGTGAAAAAAAAAAAAAAGAGGGGGGGGGTGATGGGGGGGGGGGGGTTGCACAAGTATTTCGACTAAAGCATTGCCCCTCTAAATGAATCTGAAAAAAAAAATGTTCCAAGTCTCTTAGATTCCGAGGTCTGCCTAAAGGGGGGGAGAAGGGGGGCGGGGGAGGGACTTCGAAAAATGGTTTTTACTTTACCGAGCCTCCTCTATACGAATCCCTAAAAAGAAAAAAATACGGGTCTCGTAGTTTCCGAGATACGATAGGGGGGGGGGAGAAGGGGGCGGAAAAGGGGGGGTTTGGCACTTTTCCCGTAGGTTTGAGAGTTACTTGTTTACGAATCTGTCAAAATATACCCACCTCCCCATCCACCATCTGGGAGAACAATTATGTCAATGAGTGAGTCAGTGAGTGGTAATCTAGCTTTATATATTATACTAGTATTTGCGTGTTGCGCGAGGTGCAAGCACCTCGCGTGCTTGTGAAAAAAAAAAAGTTTTTGCGTGTTGCGCGAGGTGCAAGCACCTCGCGTTATTGTGAAAAAAACTAAAGCATTGCCCCTCTAAATCAAGTATTTGCGTGTTGCGCGAGGTGCAAGCACCTCGCGAGCTTGTGAAAAAAAAAAAAAAAAAAAAGACGGGGGGGGGTGATGGGGGGGGGGGTTGCACAAGTATTTCGACTAAAGCATTGCCCCTCTAAATGAATCTGAAAAAAAAAATGTTCCAAGTCTCTTAGATTCCGAGATCCGCCTAAAGGGAGGGGAGAAGGGGGGCGGGGGGGGGACTTTGAAAAATGGTTTTTACTTTACCGAGCCTCCTCTATACGAATCCGTAAAAAAAAAAAATACGGGTCTCGTAGTTTCCGAGATACGATAGGGAGGGGGGAGAAGGGGGGGGAAAAGGGGAGGTTTGGCACTTTTCCCGTAGGTTTCAGAGTTACTTGTTTACGAATCTGTCAAAATATACCCACCTCCCCATCCACCATCTGGGAGAACAATTATGTCAGTGAGTCAGTGAGTGGTAATTTAGCTTTATATAGTATAACTAGTATTTGCGTGTTGCGCGAGGTGCAAGCACCTCGCGTGCTTGTGAAAAAAGAAATTGGTATTTGCGTGTTGCGCGAGGTGCAAGCACCTCGCGAGCTTGTGAAAATATAAAAAATAAAAAAGAGGGGGGGGTGATGGGGGGGGGGGGGGGTTGCACAAGTATTTCGACTAAAGCATTGCCCCTCTAAATGAATCTGAAAAAAAAAATGTTCCAAGTCTCTTAGATTCCGAGATCCGCCTAAAGGGGGGGAGAAGGGGGGCGGGGGGGGGGGGACTTTGAAAAATGGTTTTTACTTTACCGAGCCTCCTCTATACGAATCCGTAAAAAGAAAAATACGGGTCTCGTAATTTCCGAGATACGATAGGGGGGGGGGGAGAAGGGGGGGGAAAAGGGGGGGTTTGGCACTTTTCCCGTAGGTTTGAGAGTTACTTGTTTACGAATCTGTCAAAATATACCCACCTCCCCATCCACCATCTGGGAGAACAATTCTGTCAGTGAGTCAGTGAGTGGTAATTTAGCTTTATATAGTATAACTAGTATTTGCGTGTTGCGCGAGGTGCAAGCACCTCGCGTGCTTGTGAAAAAAAAAAAAAAAAAGAGGGGGGGGGGTTGCACAAGTATTTCGACTAAAGCATTGCCCCTCTAAATGAATCTGAAAAAAAAAATGTTCCAAGTCTCTTAGATTCCGAGATCCGCCTAAAGGGGGGGAGAAGGGGGGCGGGGGGGGGACTTTGAAAAATGGTTTTTACTTTACCGAGCCTCCTCTATACGAATCCGTAAAAAAAAAAAATACGGGTCTCGTAGTTTCCGAGATACGATAGGGAGGGGGGAGAAGGGGGGGGGAAAAGGGGAGGTTTGGCACTTTTCCCGTAGGTTTCAGAGTTACTTGTTTACGAATCTGTCAAAATATACCCACCTCCCCATCCACCATCTGGGAGAACAATTATGTCAGTGAGTCAGTGAGTGGTAATTTAGCTTTATATAGTATAACTAGTATTTGCGTGTTGCGCGAGGTGCAAGCACCTCGCGTGCTTGTAAAAAAAAAGGGGGGGTAGATGGGGGGGGTTTAGTATTTGCGTGTTGCGCGAGGTGCAAGCACCTCGCGTGCTTGTGAAAAAAACTAAAGCATTGCCCCTCTAAATCAAGTATTTGCGTGTTGCGCGAGGTGCAAGCACCTCGCGTGCTTGTGAAAAAAACTAAAGCATTGCCCCTCTAAATCAAGTATTTGCGTGTTGCGCGAGGTGCAAGCACCTCGCGTGCTTGTGAAACAAAAAAAAAAAAAAGAGGGGGGGGTGATGGGGGGGGTTGCACAAGTATTTCGACTAAAGCATTGCCCCTCTAAATGAAACTGAAAAAAAAAATGTTCCAAGTCTCTTAGATTCCGAGATCCGCCTAAAGGGGGGGAGAAGGGGGGCGGGGGGGGGGGACTTTGAAAAATGGTTTTTACTTTACCGAGCCTCCTCTATACGAATCCGTAACAAAAAAAAAATACCGGTCTCGTAGTTTCCGAGATACGATAGGGAGGGGGGAGAAGGGGGGTGAAAAGGGGAGGTTTGGCACTTTTCCCGTAGGTTTGAGAGTTACTTGTTTACGAATCTGTCAAAATATACCCACCTCCCCATCCACCATCTGGGAGAACAATTATGTCAATGAGTGAGTCAGTGAGTGGTAATCTAGCTTTATATAATATAATATTAGTAGTGACTTTAAACTAATGAAATTCGCATTGCAACGCTAATTGATGCGCAAGGGCGTGTCGCCTCCAGTGCCCCTGGAAAAAATCAATGTATTTATGACTTTTGTGTAAATAGCCACTTCAACATATAGATTTCAACTTTATGAGATTTTATCCCGAAAATCGCGTCACTTACTGCAAAGATTAAAGACAAATCAATGAAATTTTACAGTACTCCAAATAGGTTTTTCGTTCATATTGTGTTGTAGTTACACGTTCATAGTCAATCAGTTCGTTTCTGCCTTTATCTCATCCCAACACATTTTTTATCGTATCCTGTCAACTATCATGCTATCACTGACTTCCTTTTTTTTTCAATAACTCCATACACAAACTGTAGATCATTTCTATTTCCTGCCTGTCTCTTTTCATCCAAATATATCCGAACTCATCACTCTTTAACAAATAAGTCAATTCTTTTGCTTTTTGCTAGCTATGTGGGTAGAAATTACATTACTATCAATCTTGTTATTCCCTCCAACTAAACTATTACCATTGCATTACACTTTGGCTTCTTTAAAACTGTGCCACAATGTTCGAACCTATGCTTTCCGCATCTATGCTGTCCTAGTACCTATCTCCCGCGTGATTAGAAGATCTACTCCTTCCTGACTGTAAATACCTAAAGCAACAAACAAAATATTTATTTTTTCTGCCTTTGGAAACGCACAAATTAAGAAGTTAATAACTAGGATAATGGTATAATTAATACATAGAAACTATTTAAAAGTTTAAGCTGTGCCAGAGACGGCCATTCTCTCTCTTGAGTTCTGAAGTTCTTTACTAGACAAGGTCAAAGGCCATAAAATACCAATAAGATGCTAGTAATCCGAATATGCCAATTTCACATGGAATTTCGACAGCGTTTCTCAATACCATACCACTTATGAAGTTTAGCAATTGCCTGTCACTTAAGTATCTAAAGCCACAGAAGAGATTTGCAGGTACCAGAATGTTGTAATTACATACCTAAATATAGAAAACGTGTTATGGACATATCCCTCTTTATTTAAAAATGCATTTGCGGTTAAGGAAAGTAATTTATAACAAGATCTTTTAAGCCTGACTTGTTAAGACTATAAGAACTGCAGAATTGTGTAATTTTATTTGAATGTAACAAGTAATCTCGTGACTATCTGTATGTTACTAAACCTATCGAATTTACCTATCATTTATTATGCCAAGTCGTAAAATTGTGATAACGTTCAAAATTATTGTGATCAAAGTCTTAGTTCGGCTTTCTTTATCAATTTGGTGAACAAAGTCCAGACTCGAACTAATTGGCTAGGCCATCATCAATTCATCATCTGTTTAGCCTCCTCCGGGTCGGCTTCCAGTCTAAACTAGATGTAGCTGAGTGTTTATACTATACCTGCTCGGAAAGTGCCTTATTACTTTTTAAAAAGTTTGACAGAAAGAACGTCATTACTGTAGTACAAATGTGCGGGTCGCAAAAGTATATGAGAATTCATTACTTACGTGTTGAAGACACTGGAGAGGGAGGGAAAAGTGTATGAAAACTCATTACTAACGCGCTGTTTATTTTTAATTTAGACCAATTCAGTAGCTAACTTAAAAGTACTTATAATGCCAAAAGACAAAAAGTTTTTATCACCAAGAGAAAATGATACTGGCCATATACTTTGGATGAACATTAATTAAAAAATAAAATAATAAACTAGTGAAAATCGCGCGCGCGCGTATAGCTTTCTTTTTAACCGAGTTCAAAAAAAGGAGGTTTACAATTCGAATTGAACTTTTTTTTTTTTTTTTCTTATGTATGTTACCTCATAACTCGGAGATGGCTGAACCGATTTGGAAAATTCTTTTTTTGTTTGAAAGGGTATACTTTCTAGTTGGTCCCATTGTCGTCACGTTTCGATCTGATGATGGGATCATGGAGAAATCGAGGGAACTCTTCAAATATTATAGGCACACCTATAGCGTTTTGGGTATTTCTTATAGTAGCTTGTGCAGTTGCTCTCGAAAAGCACCATTTGAGGAAGTGGAACTGATGATGAAGACCCCAGATGGCCACCGAAACTACTCAATAATAAGTATTTCGTTGATTGCGATTAGATTACTTTATGCACTTTAAGCACTTTATGCTCGTCTCAATGCATATGGTGAAGTAGAGCTGATGGTGATGTACCAGGAGAACTCCTCAAAAATTAACGGCTCTGCACCGGGAAAAGCAATATTTTGTAATAGGTGATAAGTAGTTGACATTTTGGCTTTTGTAACTAGATAAATTACAAACCGACCCACTAAAAAGCGTGAAAAAAAATCTTTTTAGCAAAAAATAGAACCGACTTCCATATAAAAACACTACAAAGGCAAAAATAACTTTAATTTCGGAAGGCGGTGTCTTTAGTTTTGTATATATTTTCGTTTTTGACACCGCCTTCCGAAATTAAAGTTATTTTTGCCTTTGTAGTGTTTTTATATGGAAGTCGGTTCTATTTTTTGCTAAAAAGTTTTTTGTTATGAGTGTATGTTCCTGTGTTATTTATCTGAATTTTCAATTAGTGTTCACTGTGGTGTTTATGATCTACTCGAAATGTCGTCTAGTGATAGTGAAGATTTAATGATGCCGCCAGAATTAAAAGAAACGGCCCAACCTACCAACCATCAATAACATAGTCTATTGTCCGAGAAATCTACGAAGAAATATAATAAAACATATGAAGATTTTTTACAGTGGAAAAGCGAGAAAAATGCGCCATCGTTTTCTGAAAATGTTTTACTGTCCTATTTTAGTGAAAAAGCGCAGAAATATAAGCCAAGTACCTTGTGAGCTATGTTGAAAAGCACTTTTCACTTCTCATGCTCTGAACGTGCTTCTCTGTGCAGGGTATAGGCTGCACAAAATCAAATTTTGTGCACAAGGGCATTAACGTATCTACTCATAAATGTATTATATTAAGGCAAAGAAAATGAGCCATACAGCCAAATGCAATAAGAAGTTCATAGATAGAATTTGTTATTATATAATATTTACTTTAATTTATTTGCCTTATGTGTTTTTTAAGATATAATAGATATTAAAATTTTAATTCAAGTACGGTAGGTTAGTTGATTTAAGAAAATCATTATTATAAAATTAATTTAATAGTAGGCTGTATAGGTCTGCAGCCTAATATCAATGTCGTAAGATTTAAAAAAAAAATAAAGCGGCGGGAAACAGCTCTTGTTCTTTTTTAGTGCATTTATTAATTTCTTCAATTTGCTAAAATTGTTAAAAATGTCCAGTGAAGAAGAGGATTTAACAGTCTCTCCTAATACGCTTATGGAAATGAATGCACAGAGAGTTGTGCAACAGATATTACCGCCAAAGTCTCGGGAAAAATATCTCAAAGTTTACGATAATTTTGTAAATTGGAGAAAAGAAAAACTAGTAACTACGTTCTCGGAAAGTGTTTTTTTTTAGTTATTTTGATGAATTATCCAAAAAACTTCAGCCGTCTACACTGTGGAGTATATATTCCATGCTGAAAGCAACATTACAAATGAAGGACAATGTTAATATACCAAATTATTCGAAGCTTACATCTTTGTTGAAGAGGCTTTCAAGTGGGCACAAAAGCAAGAAAAGCAAGGTCCTTTCAGCTAATCAAGTGGAAACCTTCTTAAATACCGCTCCAGATGAAACATATTTAGCCACAAAAGTACGTAATACACATTCCTTTCATATTTTATTGCTCATATACCTATTGCTCTTTTGTTCTAAAGTGTATAAAAGTTATTAATTTTGTTTTAGGTGGCACTTATATTTGGTATAAGCGGTGCGTGCCGAGGCATTGAACTTGCGAACATTACCGTAAATGACGTAAAGACTGACACGCTTTTACAAGCAATAAACTTACCAGACACAAAAAACAAACGGGAGCGAATATTTGTTGTCAAAGGAGATTACCTAAAAATAGTTAAAAATTACCAAGCTCTACGTCCTCAAAACGTGTCGACTAATAAATTTTAACACGGGCGTTTTGGGAGACTGTCTTCTTCTAAATAGTGTCGGACTTATGATCGATAGGTTACGGAATCGAATTCCTCCCATTACACTATTGTCGTGAACCCACTCCAGACACAGCATATTTAGCTTAGTTGGAGGGGTCCACAAGATTGCTGATAATGTGAATTCTACCCACATTACTACTTCTCTTATAAAAAAAAAATGCTTATCCAGTGGCGTATACAGCTTTTATATTTCACTAGCTTTTGCCCTCGACTTCGTTCGCGAGGTTATTATTCCCGTGAAATGGCGATAATGTGAAAATTCCGGAAAAAAAATAAGCCTACGTGTTATTCCAGGATGTCAACTATCTACATACCAATTTTCATTCAGATCCGTTCAGTAGTTTTGTGAGAAAGAATAACAAACTGTCATCCATACATCCTCATAAACTTTCGCATTTATTATTAGTAAGAAGTAAGATTAGTTAGATAGATTAAGAATTAGGACTAAGATTTTAATTATGCGTATAATGCAGTCGGCTACAATATTGCCTTCACCCACGATAGATTTTTATAATCAGTATTTTAAGTCCTTCACCAGTAAGTTACTAAGCTATCTGTGATAAATTCCATTAAGACCTATTTCTCAGCATAGGCGTACAAAAATTACTATTATATCTATCTACAACGTGTAATTTAAAGGGTATATACATACCAAGTGGACGGCTTCCTTGGATGATAATAAACGATATAGCAAGAGTTTTCTAATCCTATGTGTATATGTGTGGAACTTATTAGAAATTTCAATACATTGATACCAGAAGCCGAATTTTTCAAATTAGAAGAATGAAGAGAATTATCGTTTTACTAGTACTCACGCGGGGCTTTGCTCCCGTGGATTCTATCACGGTAAAAACATAACTCTCCTTTTTTGCAGTCGCGTATAAAGTAGCCTATAACCTTCCTCAAGCTTCAAGCTACTTTCATACCAAATTGCATCCAAATCCACTCAGTACTTTCGATGATTAGCGCGTTTAAGCAAACAAACAAACAAACTTCCGCTTTATTATATTAGTATAGATGGCAAGTGACGTGGAAAGTGATGACCCTTATAGTGATGTGACACGTTTGTTATTATTGGTATTCAAGAAACATACGAAATCAACAATTTGGGGTCAATTCTGTGAGTCACTTATTTTGAGCTGAAACTTTGCATAGAGACATGGGGAGATATGGGGTTTCCGTTACACGTTGTATACATACATAATATATATTATTTAACAATACATATAAATGAAATTCTAGTGTCTGTCTGTGATTTCAAAATACTATGTTTTTCGCAAGTACTCATTAGTTATTTATTATTTATTACACGATACTACATAAACTTCATTTTAGATTTTGTCTGTATGTCTTTTTTTGTCCGGGCTAATATCTGGAACGGCTGAACCAATTCCCACCGGATTGGGATTTACGCAGGAAATAACGAGTATGTAACATCGACTTCTACGCGCACTCACGGGCATAACTAGTTTATAATACAAATAAGTAAGGCTAGTGTTTTTTTTCAATATTCCTATGAAATTACGCGCTTTAACCTACCTGATGAGGAAACTTTCCAAGAAACCGAGTAAAAAATATATTTAAAATATTGAGGTACGTTCCACGTTTTAAGGAGCTCGTAGCTAAATACTACAGCCGTACGAGTCGATCTTCAAAGTTAAGTTTCAAGGTCTGCCCTTGGATGGGTAACCATCTTAACACATCGAGGTTAAGCAGTTGATCCCGGCTGTCAGAATCCAGAAAATCTGCATTGGTCTTTCTAAGGGTTATCGTGTTACCCAGTTACTGGGTTGTGGAGGTCAGATAGGCAGACGCTGTATGTAAAATACTAATACTCAGCTACATCTGGTTAGAACGGAAGCCGATCCCAACATAGTTCGGAAACGGCTAAGCAGATAATGATACCACTTTTTACTTGCGAGGACACTGGCTGCGAGGCCGAGGCAAGGGCGTAAGCGAAGGCCGACTTCGCCCACGACTAACTACGCCACTGCCTTAAAAAGGTTCTTAAAAAGTTGTCAGCACAATTTTCTGGGCTCACTAGGGGCCGTTGCCTACCAGGGTTGCGGAATTGTTCGAAAGATTTATCGCGACCTCGGAACACGAAAGGCAAATGACGGATCACGGATGGGTTTTAGTTAGTAAAAGTCTGACACCCTCTCGCTTTGCCCAGATCCTAAAAAAAATACTGGGAAAATTTTGGGAATACTTTCATTGTGCGTACGGCTAAGGAGTGGAATTCCCTGCTGGAGTCTGCGTTTCCCGATAGCTATGCTGGCCACGAGTTGACTTGACTTAAAGACTCCCAGCAATGCTGGAGTCTGGGCTGGAAGTCTTTAAGTCAAGTCAACTCGTGTGTTCTACCCACACTGGGAATACAATCACAACTTAATGTAAAACAAAACTGACTTCATCATTAGCAAAACAAAATCACTTCATAAGTCCTTATCGCGTAGAGAAAGAAAGACATTGCATAAGTAGATAAGATAAGTCGCAAATAAACAAGTAAATATTATAACGCTAGTGTTTAAGTGATAAGATTGAAGGTAGCTATGATATCATTACTAATTCCTTTATTTATATTTAAACTAGCTGTGCCCGCGACTTCGTCCGCGCGGAATAGTGACTTTCGGCAGTATTTTTAATTTATTTGGCTAATTATTTTGAAAATAAAATTCATACATAATTTGAATGTCGTATTTATTAATATCTAATCAACAGTCTACAAAATAAGTTTCAAGCTTCTAACTTTAAAAACGACGTAATTTCCATACAAACTTTCATCCCCTATTTCAACCCCTTACAGCTCTTTTTTCGCATTAAAAAGCAGCCTATGTCCTTTTTCAGGCTCTAGAATATGTCCGTAACGAATTTCATTAAAATCGGTTCAGTAGTTTAGGCGTGATTGCGTAACACACAGACAGACAGAGTTACTTTCGCATTTATAATATTAAGTAAGGTATTTAAATAAAGAGCGATACGAAGCTAATTAGTTTTGAAGATAATTAAGGTGGGGTCTAATGTACTGAGGTGTGGTGGTCACAAGAGAAAGTTTTGGTAGGTAGTAGCAGCAATATCGTTGTAAAAACATAAAAAAGAAGTCACTTTGAGGAAATATATGGCATAGGCTTCTGTCTTTTTTCTCTAGGTGGGAAAATTAGCAAATGACTCCTTCCGCTGTGGGTGGAGCGGAAGGGAGTGTCAGACTTCTACTGACTAAAAACCCGCCTTACTTCTTCAATTCGGTGTTCCGAGGCCGCGGTATCTCGTTACAACATTCCCGCATTCGCCTACGGCTTCGTTTGCGTGGGCCCTCCCAACTATGATTTTCCCGCGTAAATCCCGATCCCATAGGAATTCCGTGACAAAAGTAGACTATATGTTATTCCTGGGTGTCTACTACCTACTTCTTCTTCTTATCGTGTGGGTAGTAAGGTCTAACGACCCCATACACCCTAGTGTCAGAGTTTCTAGACCGGCTCAAGGGCCTCTGACGTGGTCTGTTTTGACGACCGCCATTTGGCGACCGGGACCACCGGCTTTTACTTGCCTTCCGAAGCACGGAACCATCTTTTTATCAGACAATTAGGTGGTTCAGGCCTTCAATGTCCGAGCCAAACTGGAAACAACTTTACAAAGTATGCTTCCCGCGGGAATCGAACCCACGACCACAAATAAAAACATTTAATTTTTGAAGTGAAAACTTCTTTAGCGGCGTTGTGCTCTTTTTGGTAATGGGTAAAAAATGTTAAACTCGCGTCAGGACACGTGACCTGATCGAAAATTTGTAAGACGGACGGAGAGTCTAAGAGATAAACTTTTTAATCTATATTATCTAAATATATATAAATCAAAGGTGACCGACTGACTGACTGACATAGTGATCTATCAACGCACAGCCCAAACCACTGGACGGATCGGGCTGGAATTTGGCATGCAGGTAGATGTTATGACGTAGGCATCCGCTAAATTCCCACGGGATCGGGCGAAGCCGCTGGCACAAGCTAGTGTAATATAAATTGTCATGTTTGTGTACGATAGCGCAATAAATAAATATTGTATTCTACCACATAAATGATAGTACTTTTATACTGATAATTAAAGCAATTCGTGCAAAATTATTCCCTAACCATTCCAAAATATCAAAAATGCACAGCGTTAATATTCAAGTTTTCACTTCTGCTTCTGCCGGCACTCCCGGAGTGCAACCCGTCGTTTTTTTTATCAAATTTCATTCATATTTTTTCAGTAGTTTTTGCGTGAAAGAGAAATAAACATCCATAGGTATATCCAAACATATCCTCACAAACTTTCGCATTTATTTAGTAAGGATAGTAAGATTAGAAATATTTATGTATGATATTTATTGTAGGAAACTGCCTTGTTGATCTAGTGGTTGATCAAGTGCGACTGCTGAGCTTGAGGTCTGGGGTTCGATTCCCGGGTCGAGCAAGTGCTATTGGGTTAGACATTTCTCAGTAGTTAACCGAAGTTTGGAAGTTGGTGCTGTGATAGCCCACAGTCTTCAGAGAACACGTTAAGCCGTTGGTTCTGCGTCTGACCTCCCTCCGGTCGTGTCGGATTACCGTCCCATCGGACAATGATAGCAAAAGAACGCAGAGTGCACCTGTTAAGATAATCTTGTATATCGTCTACGCCGCTGGCTAATCTCCGTTGAAATTGGCCGTGGCCGCCGAAATCGGTCAGAAGGATTATGTATTTATTGCAGGTTTTAAAATTATAAAGCAGTAAAAATTACATTGTTTCGGGCGTTTTGCCAATCATTCTACACGTGCAGTCTATGGGTCAGGTATACGCAGAAGACAATCAACGCCCTGTGCGTTCAGTATAGCAATGCTTTTAGGATGTTGATGCGGCTGCCGGAGGCATTGCAGTGCGTCGGGTATGTTTGCAAACGCTCATGTTGATGGCTTCCATGCCAGTGTTAGAAAGAGAGCAGCATCTTTGCTCAGGCGTACCCGAGACAGTCGTAACAGCATTCTCAGCGTTGTGGCAGGCCGATACGACTGTCCAATACTGTGGCATTGTATACGTGTACATAGTTTTAAAATATAGCTTATTTGGAACACACGACGCCCCACTTTTTATCTGTTTCCTAAAATAGATTATTTTGTTTCGATTATTTTCAGAAAGTGACATTATTGTGTTTTATTTTATTTTATTGTTATAATTATTTAGTCTAAAAAAACCACCTGACACCAACTTGAAACATTCACATTGTAATTAAAATTATTTATTTTTTAATTAATTCAAACTTGATTATTATTATGATTATTTCGTGTAAAATAATTTTGTGTTGCGTTGTGTGTGATTTAAATTTAAGGTACTATCATTTAATTCTAAGTACACCTACTAACAATTTCATGGATATTTTTTGTCTGATAAATAAATAAACAATTAACCGTATGTACTATCGGCCAAAGATACGCATGCTAACTTAAGAAAATATTTCTGTGGAAGCGCAGCTAGTGACAAACCACATCTCTTCCTGGTTTCGCCCAATTAGAGACAATATGCATTTTGTGAGTACAGGGCGTGTAACATTATATACTTACTATTACGAACACTACTAGAATACGTTTCGTGCATCCTATTGGTCAAAATACATGCATTAGGCGATCGAGTTGTGAGCCGTGATATGCGATTATAGCCTTAGAGGTGAGCAAGCGGAAGATTGGTCGATAGTACATCCGTATTTCTCAACATAGCAATATCAATTTAGAAAGAAAGAAAAACATTTATTTGGCGTCAGTTTGTCAGGCATACACGTCTACAAAAATACAAGTAATTAGGTAAAAAAGACCGTGCATACTTCACGATCTATTTCTCCGATATATATGCTTTTGGAGTATTTTTTAGAGCATTCCAGTATGTGGATAATTCAATTAATATTTTGCATGAATACTTTATTTATTTATGCGTAATCATGACACTTCAAAGAGAAAAGAATATAGTTGCACCAAGTTGGTGTTGCTTTAGATACATAGTTTCAGACAAAAAACGAAGTTTTTTACCATTTTATTTTAATTTTTATAAAGCAAATATTTACAGCGGTTGGATGATACAGAAAACCTACTATTGAGCTATTATTTTCGAGTTTTTCAATGATTCAATAATTCTTAAATATCTCCTGAAGCATGGAATATTTCTAAACAAACTTGGGGGTGTAATTCATAATGAGGTCCCCCAACCCTGGGACACCTTTGATCCACTTCTCTTGTTAATTCTTGTTACTCCCTGTACATAGGTGTGAGTGTATAGTATTTTATTAATTTTCAAAATAACGTCACTCACTCTTGTTCGTTTCCTTATTTTGTCAGTCGTCCACCTGTCACGTAGTTTGATTTTAAGCATGCTTCGCTCCATGCTACGTTGGCAAACCATGAGTTTGTGGTTACTTTTGTCCGTTGCAGGCCAAGTTTGACATCCATAGGTGAGTTAGGGGAGAAAGCACATATTGTAAAGTTTACTTTTGATGGAAATTGGTACAGTTTCATTATCTCTTTTATTATTTTGGTCGTTGGACTTTTATTGACATTAGCTGTCCCAAGTACACGTATTCATCAATCAATATACTCGATAACCTCTTGTCCTACTTTTATGTTTTTCTTTGTTGCATTTGTCATTACTTTTGTTTTTGCTGGATTCATTGAAAGAAAACAAAGTATTTTTCAAATTTTATGGTTTTATTGCCTTAAAAACGTATTTTTGTGTGCTTTTAGCACAAGCTAACAATTTTTTAGTATTTTTCAGTGTTTCGAAGCTTGTTTGGCAATAAACATTTCAATTTAAATAATTTGGAAAAATTGACGCTCTATTTCTCTCTTCTCGCCACTTCAGATTCATTACTGAAAAAACCCTCTCAGTGAAAGCTTATTGAAAGTTTATACTTTTGTAAGAATTTGGTCATTTTAGCTTTTTTAGGAGTCACGAACTTTCATTTCACTTTCATTTCATTTCACTAGTATCTATATTATATTTTGTTGATCATGGATGCCTATGCCTGAAGTAAATGATGTATTATTTATTACTAGCTTTTGCCCGCGACTTCGTCGCGTGGAATAGTTACTTTGGGCTAACGTTAAATTTAACCCCGATTTTGAAGCATTCTTCATTGGCGCTCCGCTCCTATTGGCCTTAGCGTAATGATACAATATAGCTGTGCCCGCGACTCCGTCAGCGTAAGTTAATGTATTGGTAATATTGTTTAGATCACGTTCACATGAGGCTTAAGTACCTAGAGAACGCTTCGACCGCGAGACGCGTCGAGCGCGGCGACCGATTCTCAAAAATAATCCTTATAGCATGATTCAGTATTCACGCGCGATGGCTTGTTATTATAAGCGTATTTCATGTATAACTTTGGTGTTTCTATACCGATTTATATGATTCTTTTTACGGTTTCGTAGCCGAATGGCAAAAAACGGAATCTTTATAGTTTCGACATGTCTGTCCGTCTGTCTCTCTGTCTGTCTGTCCGTCCGTCCGTCTGTCACAGCAATTTTATTCCGAAACTATTAGGACTATACATGTGGAACTTGATAGGTGGATGTATTCTGTGAACCGCTTTCCGATTTTGAGAAAAAAATTAAAAAATATTTAAAATAAAGGGGGGCTCCCCATACATGGAACTAAACCTGAAAATATTTTTTTTTCATGAAATCGATGCATGTGTGGTATCTATAGACAGTTCTTTAAAAACGACATCGGGGTTTCTAAAACCACTTTTCCATAAAGTCAATCGTTTAAAAGATATAAGCTTCCAAAGAGGTAAAATGTGTGTGTGGCGGACACAACCTCTAACTTCTATAATAATGGAGTGAAAAATCTAAAAAAATATATATGTCTGTAGATCTTAATATAAACTTTCAACCAAAATTAGTTTGAACGAAATCAGTTCAGGAGTTTTTGAGATACAGCATATTTTCTAAAACCGCAAATATAACTTTGTAATTCATACAAACACTATGAAAAACAAATTTATTCGGCGCAGTTGTAAAAAATGTAAAAAAGCCAGTTTTAAGAAATTTGTAAGGTTTTTTTTTTCAAAACAATTTAATTTGGCGCAGTTGTAAAAAATGTAAATAAGCTAGTTTTAAGAAATTTGTAAGGTTTTTTTTTTCGTCAATTAAATTTGCATATTATATTATAGTTACTACGGAACCCTTCATGGGCGAGTCTGACTCGCACTTGGCCAATTTTTTTATGGAATAGTTAATAATGTTAACTTTTTCAATTAGGGGTGACTGAGAGTGTTATAAACGTAAGAGTAGACAAATATTATAATCAGAAAGCTTCGAACTGCTAAGCTATCGGGAGTTACACGTGTTATTGTGAGTCAACCATAAAAGTTAGACATATGCTGTCGTGGGATATTTTTTATATAATTTTAAGGAGAACATTTCCGTCATGAAATGATTTGTGTAGCTTTAACCATTAAGGTTGCACACGCGACGGAAGCTTAAAAAATGGAGTAACTTCTCCCGTTTTCCCAACATTTCCCTTCACTGCTCTGCTCCTATTGATTGTAGCGTGATGAAAATTATACTATAACCCGCTCAGGAGTATGAAAAATAATTGTACCAAGTTTCGTTAAAATCTGTCGAGTAGTTTTTGTTTCTATAACGGTTATACAGACAGACAGACAGACAGACAGACAGACAGACAAAAATTTTACTGATTGCATTTTTGGCATCAGTATCGATCCCTAATCACCCCCTGATAGTTATTTTGTAAATATATTTCATGTACAGAATTGACCTCTCTACAGATTTATTATAAGTATAGATAGAAGATATAGATATTGATTCGTTTTTTCTTTGTTTCAGTTAAACAACTATGCACCACAACCAATGAAAGTACTAGGATGACAGGAAAGTCAGGAGTACGTTTCGAAGAGGCGGAGAAGTGCAAGGGGGTTATTCTGACTTCAATAGCGGCGACTTGTGCGATATTAGGATGGCTGACGCGTGGATCCCCGACAACGGTGGGAGCTCTGGCCCTCATTGGAACATATTTCATGACGGGCGATAGATATCAATGGTTTTATATATGGAAGAAAACGTGTTACAGGGATTTTCTGTGAGTAAAACTGTGTTGATGTTCTTTTTTATAGAATATGTTGGTTCTTTTGTATGCAAAAGGCACGTTCCATTGCTGTACGTGTACAACAATGACCCATCATAAGCTGCGCGCGCTGAAATCTGTTTCTGCCTTTTGCATACATTTTAGACTCAACTATCATTTAAACGTTCGCGTTTCCCATCCAGGACTCATGTGTTCTACCTTATAGCCTAGGTATATAATTATAAATCTTTATTGATTCAATAATATTGCAATGCAATGTCATTTACACACATTCATAAAGGTGCAGCTACATGTATTTTTCTATTAATTATTAATGCTATCCACCAAACTAGGCTAGAGCCTCTATTCTGCCTGATAGTGTTAAGCCGTGCATAGAGATGTTAATAATATGAGAATATATGATTCGGTTTCTGAGTACTAGTTTTATATATCGATTTCCGTCGTCATGGCAGGATCACTATCTCTTCAGTTTGCAAATCATACAAGCTGTGTCGATGACTCCACTTGGCTATATGAACAGTTTATCCAAAAAATTATATATAATATCAGGTATTTAGATAGCGTGTATATGATGATAGCAAATATTCGGTGCCTGGGCAGAATTTTTTTCATTGATAATAGGCTCTCGTTTGACCACCAGGTCAATGGTTCTCACCATTTTACCAGATGGTAAGTGATTATGTGGTCGAAGATGAAGCACGCTGACCTAGAAGTAACCTATTCACTCCCGACATTATGAACACTTCCAAATCTATACTTATAATAAATCTGTAGAGAGGTCAATTCTGTACATGAAATATATTTACAAAATAACTATCAGGGGGTGATTAGGGATCGATACTGATACCAAAAATGCAATCAGTAAAATTTTTGTCTGTCTGTCTGTCTGTATAACCGTTATAGAAACAAAAACTACTCGACGGATTTTAACGAAACTTGGTACAATTAATATTCATACTCCTGAGCAGGTTATAGTATACTTTTCATCACGCTACATTCAACAGGAGCAGAGCAGTGAAGGGAAATGTTGGGAAAACGGGAGAAGTTACTCCATTTTTTAAGCTTCCGTCGCGTGTGCAACCTTAATGGTTAAAGCTACACAGAAATCATTTATGACGGAGATGTTCTCCTTAAAATTATATAAAAAATATCCCACGACAGCATATATCTATCTTTTATGGTTGACTCACAATAACACGTGTAAGCATATATCTATCTTTTATGGTTGACTCACAATAACACGTGTAACTCCCGATAGCTTAGCAGTTCGAAGCTTTCTGATTATTATTCTGCTCCGAAATTTAAAACCACCACAACTTTGCAATGGAACTCGGCTAAAAGTAACCCAGTTGCAACAAAATATAATCGAGGCTCAAATTTTAACAGGTTGCGGTGCAGGGGAAACCGTCTTTATTCCCAGAATTCCCATAATACCAAATAATTTTCCATTCCAATTTAAAAGAACGCGATTCCCAGTATCGGTGTGTTATGCAATGACAATTAATAAGGCTCAAGGGCAGACTTTTCGTGTTGCTGGAGTAGATCTCGGTGTCAGTTGTTTCTCGCATGGTCAGTTGTACGTCGCTCTTTCCCGGGTTAGCAGTTCTAGAAATCTTTATGTTCACGTGCCGGACGGGTCAACTTTCAACATAGTTTACCCGGAAGCTTTGCGCTGAAGTATTATCGTTCTATAGGTACTTAAGCCTCATGTGAACGTGATCTAAACAATATTACCAATACGTTAACTTAATAACACACAAGGAGTTACACGTTGACGGAGTCGCGGGCACAGCTATCTATACTTATAATAAATCTGTAGAGAGGTCAATTCTGTACATGAAATATATTTCCAAAATAACTATCAGGGGGTGATTAAGGATCGATACTCATGCCAAAAATGCAATCAGTTAAATTTTTGTCTGTCTGTCTGTCTGTCTGTCTGTCTGTCTGTCTGTATAACCGTTATAGAAACAGAAACTACTCGACGGATTTTAACGAAACTTGGTACAATTATTTTTCATACTCCTGAGCGGGTTATAGTATACTTTTCATCACGCTACAATCAATAGGAGCAGAGCAGTGAAGGGAAATGTTGAGAAAACGGGAGAAGTTACTCCATTTTTTAAGCTTCCGTCGCGTGTGCAACCTTAATGGTTAAAGCTACACAAATCATTTCATGACGGAAATGTTCTCCTTAAAATTATATAAAAAATATCCCACGACAGCATATATCTATCTTTTATGATTGACTCACAATAACACGTGTAACTCCCGATAGCTTAGCAGTTCGAAGCTTTCTGATTATTATTCTGCTCCGAAATTTAAAATCACCACAACTTTGCAATGGAACTCGGCTAAAAGTAACCCAGTTGCAACAAAATATAATCGAGGCTCAAATTTTAACAGGTTGCGGTGCAGGGGAAACCGTCTTTATTCCCAGAATTCCCATAATACCAAATAATTTTACATTCCAATTTAAAAGAACGCGATTCCCAGTATCGGTGTGAGAGGGTGTCGAGCCTACGAGACGCGCGGAAAATAGGTATTTACTGCAGCGGGCTAGTCGTGTGCGTTGTCACACACACAATGACAAGTTCGCTCGAGGCCCGCTTGCCGTTGCACGACAAAGTTTGCTAACTTTGCATTTTTTAAATTTTTGTCGTTATGTTGAATAAACTTGAAAAACAAATATTAATTATTTAGATGGTTTTATTTATCACACTAATATTATAAAGGCGAAAGTTTGTGAATGAATGTGTCTGTTTGCATGTTTGTTACTTCTTCATGCTCAAACGGCTGGATGGATCTAAATGAAGCAAGTAGGTACATAAATCACAAAAATAAATTTAATAAATTATACCTATTATATAAAAATTAACGTTTGTTTTTACTGTAGTAATACATTATCCGTTCCCTCACTATTCATCCTATTGCAATAAAACTATGATTTTATATATTAAACTACCCAGATTTTTTTTAATGATTACTTGCAATGTGGGTACATTTCACATTACTAGGAATCTTGTTAACCCCTCCAACTAAGCTAAATATGCTTGTGTCTGGAGTGGGTCCACGTCAATAGTGTAATGGGTGGGGTTCGAACCCGTGACCTCTCGATCACAAGTCCGAAACCTTACCCACTATAGGCTATTGACGCTTCGAAACTGGGTAAGTAGGAAGTTAGGGTAGATGTGTATGCAGTACTTATATGAATAATAAAACCAGTATGAAATAAAAAAAATATAATTATGTAATGTCATAATAAAACCAGACTGAAATAAGTTTTGTTTATTAAAATTTCGTTTAGTACTCGTTTAAATTCTGATGTACTGTCATATTTTTAATAACATTCGGTACTTTAGTACGTGGGGCCATACCAAAAAAAAAAACATATTTTCATTAATGCTGTCTAGCGAACTTACTTCGCAGAAAATATACGCGTAATTTATTTCATAACAATACATGTATCAAGTGTAACTTAATTTAAAAGAAAAAAAATAAATAAAAGAAATCTATAAATCTAATGTTATGTTGCTTATTATAACATTTTACAAAAATTGGACAAGTGCGAGTCAGACTCGCCCATGAAGGGTTCCGTAGTAACTATAATAATATAATATAATATAATATGTATATTTATTTGACGAAAAAAATCCTTACAAATTTCTTAAAACTAGCTTATTTACATTTTTTACAACTACGCTAGACAACTTTGTTTTTCATAGTGTTTGTATGAATTACAAAGTTATATTTGCGGTTTTATAAAATATCTCCGTATCGCCGTATCTCAAAAACTGCAGACCCGATATCATTCAAACTAATTTTGGTTAAAAGTTTACATTAAGATCTACAGATATATATATTTTTTAGATTTTTCACTCCACTATTATAGAAGTTAGAGGGAGGGGATACACATTTGACCACTTTGGAAGCTTATATCTTTTAAACGATTGACTTTATGAAAAAGTGGTTTCAGAAACGCCTATGTCATTTTTAAAGACCTGTCTATAAATACCACACACGCATAGGTTTCATGAAAAAAAATATTTTCAGTTCTAGTTCCATGTATGGGGACCCCCCTTTATTTTAAATATATTTTAATTTTTTTCTTAAAATAAGAAAGAAGTTTACAGAATACATCTATCATTTAAAATCATTTAAAATAAAGGGGGGCTCCCTTTATTTTAAATGATTTTTAATTCTTTTCTTAATATCGGAAAGCGATCATAGAATACATCTACCTACCAAGTATCACATGTATAGTCTTAATAGTTTTGGAATAAAATAGCTGTGACATACGGACGGACGGACAGACAGACAGACAGACAGATAGACGGATAGACATGACGAAACTATAAGGGTTCCGTTTTTTGCCACGGAACCCTAAAAAACGAGTAATTTCTTAAAAAATATATTTTTAATTTTGATACACTACACAAATCACAGTATAGTAAGAAAAGAAAAAAGATGAAAGATACTATACTTTGTAAGAAATAAAAAGACAACAAAACTTATTTCGAATTTTGAAAATATAATCGTAGAAATATCAATGCATCCAAGGTTTGACTTCCAAGCCTGCTTCGCAGTTTATTACCAACATAAGCAGCAGCTGAAAACGCTCGTTTAGGTTTTACACTGGTTGGAGGAATAGACAATAGATACTTATATGCTGTTTCTAAGTGATATCCACTTCTTCTTCTTCTTATCGTGTGGGTAGTAAGGTCTAACGACCCCATACACCCTAGTGTCAGAGTTTCTAGACCGCCTCAAGGGCCTCTGACGTGGTCTATTTTGACGACGATATCCACTAATTCCTCTATTTTCAAACAGGCTTATTTCACGTCTAATACTATATTTTGCCAACTCCGATTAATTTTGTATTTGTACTTCACGATCTGGGGATTTCATACTCTTATCAATTTCCAGCTGTAACTTTTCCTTTAGTGTCAATTGGGGTTGGGATTGGGAGGTTTGTAGCCTTAACTCATCATCTGTTTGTGATCCTGATCTTCCTTCTTCTTCTTCCATGTTATCTCGACTTTTAAGTTTTTTAACAATACACTTTATTTGCTTCCTCACTAAAGCCTGTGTAGGAACTGGAAATAAGTCATGCCATTCCAAATCCGATAATAATTGATTTTCATAATTTTTTCATTGATTTTGTAATAATTCAACACACCAGTCAAATCATCACTTCGTCGTTGCTTCATACGTTCCACTAAGGATGTTTTCATTTTTTGGCAAGTGCTGAGTTTCTGCGAGATAGCTGTTTTATAAGAAATTTCAAAGCGGAATCAGCTGCGCATAAATTAGCATCTCGCCGACTGATTGCTTCTACTGTCAATTTAATTGGGGTCAGCACATCAACAATTTTATTTACCAATTCAAAATCAACTTCTTCCAAACGATTTGGATGATTGAGATCTATAAGAGCTTTTTGAATGCAGGTTTTTAAACGATAAAATCGCTCCAGCATTGTTAAAAGACTATTCCACCTGGTTTTACAGTCCAAATGAAGTGACAGCTATTTTCCATGTTCAATTTTCACATATTTTTGAAGTACAGTTTCATTTTTCAATGGTGATCTTTTGAAATACACTCTACAACTTTGCGGATTTTCTTTATCAGCTCATTAATGTTTTCATCTTGTGTTAACTCTGGTATGTGTTATAGCGCAAGGTCATTTTGTGACATTAAGATTAAGTCTGATTCTAGACTGTCTAAGTCTTCTAAATGTTCATCATCATGGCTGTCGTCCATATGATCAGCAGCCATTGATGGTTCATTTATAGTATCATCTGAGGTAGAGCTGTCTTGCAAATAATTATGTTTTTCATAAAGTCAGTATCCAGAGAAATATCTAATTTACTTAGACGCTCTTTCAATATACGAAGACAATTTTCAGCCATACTTTCATACTTCCATAAATAGGAACAAGTCCTAAGTTCCAAATTTTTTTATATGAATGAACGTTGACAGCCATGTATGGTTTATTGGATGTTGAAGTCCACTTGTCGAAAGAAAGACTACATCTTTCACCTGCACTTTTCAAATGTTTCAATTCTGCAGTTACTTGCTTTCTGATTTTTTCACTGTAATTCATGACACGTTTTTGAATGGTGACGGCTGACTTTGGTAAATCCGTGTATTTTGCAATGACAAATTTTCTCAAATCCTCTGAAGTTATGAATATACTGAATGGAAATCGATCTAATGCAATCATTCTTGCCAAAACATCATCGAGGCTATCGTCGGCACTTTTAGTAAAATAATCATTTAACTTTCGCTTGGCTGGCGGCAGTGCTGTGTTTAGATTATCAGAATCTAGAGTTGTTGACGCCGATATAAGCTTGATGTTATGTTTTGATGACAAATGTGTATGTAATCCCTTAGTCGATCCATCCAAAGTCTTGAGAATGGCTGAGCATCGGTTACATTTGGCACTATTCCTATCCTTCGCAACTAAAAAATAGATCCACACTGACGTCGTATCACTGTGTTTTTTATGTTTAACAAAGTCTCCCGCTATTTGAAATACTTAATTCCAGATAATTGAATTTTAAATTTAAATGACGTAGGTCGTGGGTTCAAATTTCGAAAATATACAATAATATAGGTTATCCATCAGAATTTAGACAGGCTTTAATTTATAACCATATTGTGGGAAGTACTAATTTCACACGGGTTCCCGTTAGTATATACTTAAACTAGACTTATGGTCTCACGGTGCGTGGTGCGCTGGTTGCACGCTACTGGCATGATTGCTCTATGTTATCTCTTAAAAAATAATAGTAGAGATACCTACTACTATTTCTTGTAATTTTTTTTATTGATAATAGGCTCGCGTTTGAATTTTAAGAAAATATGAATTCAAACTCAAAATGTTTTATTTCACATAGGCCTACATGGGCACTTATAAAACGTCAGCAGTTTGGCGCAGGGCACGGTTCGAAATTGGTCGTTTTCTATGGAGAAGAACCGGCAAGAAACTCCACAGTTACTCTTTTAAAATATCATTCTTACAATGTATCTATAATACAGGTTAATTAGGTATTAGAGGACAGTATAGACCAATTAACACAGCACAACGGAATTACAAATAAAAAATTGTGAAACAAATCTAAGAGTCTATAGTGTTCTCCCATTCACAAAAAAGCTTTATATTATACTAAGCTAGTATAATATTTCCCGCGACTGCGCTCGCGTGGGAGGTTTTTCCAGCGTAATTCTCGATCCTGTGGGAATTCCGAGATAAAAACTATCCTTAGTCCTTTCCAAGGTCCTAAACTATTCCCATGCCAAATTTCATCTAAATCGGATTAACGGTTTAGGCGTGAAAAGGTAACATACAGACAGACAGAGTTACTTTCGCATTTATAATAATAGTATGGATAAAAATAAACTTAAGAAGTATAAATTAATAATAAAAATGAAACAAAAAGAAAATCTGTCATCTGATTATCGTAGGGAAAAAAAAAGACACACTCACGAAAGTGAAGTTGTTAATATACTAGTCGATAACGCAATTACAATAAGCCAGGGAAGCCACATGTGCAGAACGGAGGAATCATCGCCAAGCAGTCATGTCTTCAACGTAGTCCCGAATCTTATAATACGCTTTTTTGATAAGAACACGTTTGATGTGGTTTTTAAATTTTCCCTCGCGAAGTTCTGTAACAGACTTTGGCAGCTTGTTATAAAAGCGTATGCTATTTATGAGGAATGACTTGCTTGTCTTGGCTAATCTTCATTTAGGTATAACAATTTCATGTTTGTTGCGTGTATTTATTGTGTGAATATGGCTTCTAATTTTATAAAGACCTAAGTTTTTGCGTACATATAATATGCTTTCTAATATATAAAGTGAAGGCATCGCCCTCTCTAAAAACATTTCGAACGGACTCGCGAGGACCTATTTTATATATTGTCCGGATTGCCCTCTTTTGCAGTATAAAAATTTAATCTATGTCAGCTGCGGATCCCCACAGTAATATACCATAAGACATGATACTGTGGAAATAAGCAAAATAAAATAACCGAGCTGTCGCTACATCAGTTAATTTGCCTAATTTTAATTTGCCTAAAATTGCCTAATTTTTCTTACTGCAGCTGAACGTAATCTACTAGAAAGAGTCCTAATATGATCGCTCCACTGTAACTTTGAATCCATAGTTATACCCAAAAATACAGTTTCCGTAATAACATCGAGTATTTTGCCATCAAGGATTAAATTGACACTAGCTTGTGGTACATTAAGCAATGAAAACTTCAGACACTTCGGTTTGTTCGCATTAAGTGCGAGATTATTAGCAGCGAACCATTTCGCAAAAACTACCAGACCTTCATTTACATGTAAGGCATCCGCATCTTTTCTATCTATTTTAAAAATGAGAGAAGTGTCTTCAGCGAATAGAATTATATCCGATAAGTTGGTCATCATGTAAGGTAGGTCATTGATATACACTAGAAAAAGGAAAGGGCTCCAAAGCATGTCGCTCCATTAACAATAACTTTTTGTTGCCTGTTTGATAAATAGGAAAGAACAAGGTCAGCAGAACACGAATCCACGAATTCCGTAATGGTGTAATTTACAGATCAGTGTTTTGTGGTCCACGCAATCAAAAGTGACGGATGAGCGCTACTCCTGCGTCTGTTGTTGACCTACTTTTCGTGAAACCAAACTGCCGACTATGCAGAATCCCATTTGAGTTAAAATGTGACAGCATCTGGTCCAGCATGATTTTTTCGTATATTTTGCTTAATGCTGGAAACACATATATTGGTCTATAGTTAGAGGGATCACTCTAACAACCCGACTTAAAAATTAGTACTACTTTACAATGTTTCATTAAATCGAGAAAAGTACCGCTGTCTATACATTAATTAAATATGCCTGTTAGGATAGCAGCAATTGAGTCAATAATATTACCAAGAACCCTAACAGATACACCCCATAAGTCATCAGTGTTTGTTATGTTAAGACTTTGGTATGTTTTTTTAATTACATCAATAGAAATGGGCTTAAATGAAAATGTTGGTGTATCCTTATTGAAGTTTTCCTTTAAAAAGATTCTGCTAATGATGGCGAAGAATGTAGAGATTTAGTAACCTCTACTGGAATATTGGTAAAGTAATTTTCCAACTTCTCAGCCACTTTTGACTTATCTGAGATGACCTGATCATCGATGTTCAAAGTCAAATCATTCTAACCCTGTTGTCTTTCCAGTTTCTTTGTTTATCACCTTCAGCACAGTTTTTATTTTATTGTTAGAAATGCTAATTTTATTACTTACTGATTTAGATTTAGCTTAGGCGCTCTTTTAAATATCTTTGAGTAGTTTCTTACATAATTATGGAAGGTTTTTTTTACTCATTTGAAAATTTTTAACTGGACATGCCTTACTAAATTCGTGGCATAGTGGAGTCAAAATTGGCCATTGAAAGATTACTTAACATGTTATCATTAAAAACATTAATTTATTTTTAGTTAGTGGCCTAAATTTAATAGTCTTATTTAATTGCCGCTTTTTAACCAACTCAAAAGATACAAGTTGACCTGTATGGTCAGACCTAACTCCACTAATTTGAGACGAGTATTTTATAGCACAATTGTTGTTGTCACAAGTGTTGGTGTTATTCGTAAATTCTAAAATGAATGTCAGGATTGCAATCGGTACGCCCAAAAACCTATTACACGATGTTTGATGCAATATTTTGCAATCGACCACGTTTGCTGAGCAAGCAGTATAATGCGGTCGCACTAAGTTCGCCGCGAGCTTAGTGTATTTCGAACAGCAACCGGGTGCACTCATTTTCATCATTAGCGATAATTTTAGCCCTTACGTTACTTTGTTAATTATACTTAGCAATAAACCCTTGAAGGTTATCAGTGTATTTAACTTAGTATACACACACGATATCCATATTGTTGTATGTTTTAAATTGGATTTCAAAATCAAAGCCAGATTTGCAATCGCCACCCCCAAAAGCCCATTACACGATACCCATATCAAATGTGTGAGAAAAAGTTGCATCCGCCATTTTGGATTTTAAAATGAATGCCAGATTTGCAATCACCACCCCCAAAAACCCATTACACGGTACCCATATTGAATGTTTGAGAAAAAGTTGCATCCGCGATCTTGGATTTTAAAATTAATGCCAGGTTTGCAATCACCACCCCCAAACACCCATTACACGGTACCCATATCAAATGTTTGAGAAAAAGTTGCATCCGCCATCTTGGATTTTAAAATTAATGCCAGATTTGCAATCACCACCCCCAAAAACCCATTACACGGTACCCATATTGAATGTTTGAGAAAAAGTTGCATCCGCCATCTTGGATTTTAAAATTAATGCCAGATTTGCAATCACCACCCCCAAAAACCCATTACACGGTACCCATATCAAATGTTTGAGAAAAAGTTGCCTCCGCCATCTTGGATTTTAAAATTAATGCCAGATTTGCAATCACCACCCCCAAAAACCCATTATACGATACCCATATCGAATGTTTGAAAAAAAGTTGCATCCGCCATCTTGGATTTTAAAATGAATGCCAGATTTGCAATCACCACCCCCAAAAACCCATTACACGATACCCATATCGAATGTTTGAGAAAAAGTTACATCCGCCATCTTGGATTTTAAAATGAATGCCAGATTTGCAATCACCACCCCCAAAAACCCATTACACGGTACCCATATCGAATGTGTGAGAAAAAGTTGCATCCACCATCTTGGATTTAAAAATAAATCCCAGCTTTGCAATCACCACCCTTAAAAACCCATTACACGATACCCATATCGAATGTTTGAAAAAAAGTTGCATCCGCCATCTTGGATTTAAAAATGAATGCCAGATTTGCAATCACCACCCCCAAAAACCCATTACACGATACCCATATCGAATGTTTGAGAAAAAGTTGCATCCGCCATCTTGGATTTTAAAATGAATGCCCGATTTGCAATCATCACCCTCAAAAACCCATTATACGATACCCATATCGATTGTTTGAGAAAATGTTGCATCCGCCATCTTGGATTTTGAAATAAATTAATGATATGAGAGAATTAAAAAAAAAAAAAACTTTACTTTCGCCGTTATGTTTATTAAAAACTCTCGGTAGTCGGTGTTATTGGTTTTGTATTTTTTTTTTTTTGACACCGCCTTCCGAAATT
The DNA here is from genome assembly GCA_943138885.2 of Tholera decimalis. Taxonomy (NCBI): domain Eukaryota; kingdom Metazoa; phylum Arthropoda; class Insecta; order Lepidoptera; family Noctuidae; genus Tholera; species Tholera decimalis. The sequence continues at coordinate 4,176,785 of OW964570.2, read as the reverse complement.
AAAGTTATGTTTGGCTTTGTAATGTTTTGATATGGAAATCGGTTTTAATTTTTGCTAAAAAGTTTTTTTTACGCTTTTTAGTGGGTCGGTTTGTAATTTATCTAGTTACAAAAGCCAAAATGTGAACTACTTATCACCTTGTACAAAATATTGCTTTTCTCGATGCATAGCCGTTAACTTTTGAGAAGTTCTCCTGGTAATTCACCATCAGCTCTACATCACCATATGCATTGTGACGAGTATAAAGTGCATATCCAAGTAATCGAATCGCAATCCACGAAATACTTATTATTGAGTAGTTTCGGTGGCAATCTGTGGTCTTCATCATCACTTTCACTTCCTCAAATGGTGCTTTTCGGGAGCAACTGCACAAGGTACTATTAGAAATATCCAAAACGCTATAGGTTTGCCTATAATATTTAAAGAGTTCCCTCGCTTTCTGCAGGATCCCATCATCAGATCCTGATTTCATAACAATAGAACCAACTAAAAAGTATACCCTTTCAAACGAAAAAAAAAAAATCCAAATCGGTCCAGCCGTCTTCGAGTTATGAGGTAACATACATAAAAAAAAGTTTAAGACGAACTGAGAACAGTCTCCTTTTTTGGAAGTCGGTTAAAAAGCAATATGTAATAACATTACAAAATAGAAATACGTACTTTTTATGGGAATGGCTTTTTTTTTCGAAAATTTGCGCCAACTTTCTTCTAATAATATTTTATTTACATTTTCCCATAATAAAACAAATAAAGAAAAAAAATTTTAAAGAAATATATATTGAACAATAAAAAGTAATTGTTGGGTATGCATAATAAATCGTACTCAAAAAAAAACAAAAAATATGACTTATGTTATTCAACGGATTGCTGCAATACATACGTACACAATAGATCGCGAATTATCGTTACCGGCGAAACGCTCCACGATGAGACGTGACCACTCTTTGAGCTCCCGTGGAGGACTGAATTTTCGACCGGTGTACGTTGCGTATGGTTCAAAATAGCGCACAAATTAGAAGAAAAAATTAAAATTAAAACAACCAAGCGACATTTTGGAAATGTTAAAGTCGTAAATTATAGTATGATAATTAGAGAATAATATGAATTGAAGTTTATAAAAAATTTTAACAGTTTACTATCAAAATTCAGCGAAGCACGAGCATGTTTTGTAAGGATTTTTGTCCAAATTTATGTATTTTTGTTTAATAAACTATAAAATATTTTTAAATTTGGCCAAATATATTTGCTAACACATTTATTCTAGTATTCATTACATATTTTTGTATGGTAATTAACGTACTATTATAGGTTATATTCCTTTAATAGTGAAGACCGTTTTGAGTTATTTTGCTCGGCGCAGGCTAAGGGCAGACTTTTCGTGTTGCTGGAGTAGATCTCGGTGTCAGTTGTTTCTCGCATGGTCAGTTGTACGTCGCTCTTTCCCGGGTTAGCAGTTCTAGAAATCTTTATGTTCACGTGCCGGACGGGTCAACTTTCAACATAGTTTACCCGGAAGCTTTGCGCTGAAGTATTATCGTTCTATAGGTACTTAAGCCTCATGTGAACGTGATCTAAACAATATTACCAATACGTTAACTTAATAACACACAAGGAGTTACACGTTGACGGAGTCGCGGGCACAGCTATCTATACTTATAATAAATCTGTAGAGAGGTCAATTCTGTACATGAAATATATTTCCAAAATAACTATCAGGGGGTGATTAAGGATCGATACTCATGCCAAAAATGCAATCAGTTAAATTTTTGTCTGTCTGTCTGTCTGTCTGTCTGTCTGTCTGTCTGTCTGTATAACCGTTATAGAAACAGAAACTACTCGACGGATTTTAACGAAACTTGGTACAATTATTTTTCATACTCCTGAGCGGGTTATAGTATACTTTTCATCACGCTACAATCAATAGGAGCAGAGCAGTGAAGGGAAATGTTGAGAAAACGGGAGAAGTTACTCCATTTTTTAAGCTTCCGTCGCGTGTGCAACCTTAATGGTTAAAGCTACACAAATCATTTCATGACGGAAATGTTCTCCTTAAAATTATATAAAAAATATCCCACGACAGCATATGTCTAACTTTTATGCTTGACTCACAATAACACGTGTAACTCCCGATAGCTTAGCAGTTCGAAGCTTTCTGATTATAATATTTGTCTACTCTTACGTTTATAACACTCTCAGTCACCCCTAATTGAAAAAGTTAACATTATTAACTATTCCATAAAAAAATTGGCCAAGTGCGAGTCAGACTCGCCCATGAAGGGTTCCGTAGTAACTATAATATAATATGCAAATTTATTTGACGAAAAAAAAACCTTACAAATTTCTTAAAACTAGCTTATTTACATTTTTTACAACTGCGCCAAATAAATTTGTTTAAAAAAAAATCCTTACAAATTTCTTAAAACTGGCTTTTTTACATTTTTTACAACTGCGCCGAATAAATTTGTTTTTCATAGTGTTTGTATGAATTACAAAGTTATATTTGCGGTTTTAGAAAATATGCTGTATCTCAAAAACTGCTGAACTGATTTCGTTCAAACTAATTTTGATTGAAAGTTTATATTAAGATCTACAGACATATTTTTTTAGATTTTTCACTTCATTATTGTAGAAGTTAGAGGTTGTGTCCGCCACACACACATTTTACCACTTTGGAAGCTTATATCTTTTAAACGATTGACTTTATGGAAAAGTGGTTTTAGAAACCCCGATGTCGTTTTTAAAGAACTGTCTATAGATGCCACACATGCATCGATTTCATGAAAAAAAATATTTTCAGGTTTAGTTCCATGTATGGGGAGCCCCCCTTTATTTTAAATATGTTTTAATTTTTTCCTCAAAATCGGAAAGCGGTTCACAGAATACATCTACCTATCAAGTTTCACATGTATAGTCCTAATAGTTTCGGAATAAAATTGCTGTGACAGACGGACGGACGGACAGACAGACAGACAGACAGACGGACAGACATGTCGAAACTATAAAGATTCCGTTTTTTGCCATTCGGCTACGAAACCGTAAAAAGAATCATATAAATCGGTATAGAAACACCAAAGTTATACATGAAATACGCTTATATAATAATAAGCCATCGCGCGTGAATACTGAATCATGCTATAAGGATTATTTTTGAGAATCGGTCGCCGCGCTCGACGCGTCTCGCGGTCGAAGCGTTCTCTAGGTACTTAAGCCTCATGTGAACGTGATCTAAACAATATTACCAATACATTAATTTACGCTGACGGAGTCGCGGGCACAGCTATATTGTATCATTACGCTAAGGCCAATAGGAGCGGAGCGCCAATGAAGAATGCTTCAAAATCGGGGTTAAATTTAACGTTAGCCCAAAGTAACTATTCCACGCGGACGTAGTCGCGGGCAAAAGCTAGTTTTCAATAAAAGAAATATGTTTGCGGTAAATTTTGAATTATTTTAATTTGGTCCAATGATGAGCTACAATAGGCGCAGAACACTTACAGCTGTATGCAGTCTTAGTAATCTACTTAGGCCGATTTGAATTGATTGAATTCTAACAAAGGGTGGATTAATAAAACTAGTTCATAACCATGTACTTAAATTATTTTCGTCCGCGTAATTATCTTGGAAAGGGGTACAAAAATTTAAATTCATGAGGATTAATAAATACATATATCGATAATTATGCCGAAAATTAATACAATGTACCTAGGTATTATTAAACTAATTCTGTATTTAAAAATGTTTACGTGTAAATCTTTTTATCAGATATAGAAGTTTATTTGTCAAATTAAGTAGCTATACAATATAGATACATTCAGAAGTAAGAAAGGAAAAGCGATCTAAGCTAGCCGAACAATCGATAAGATTAATTTTGTTTACCACTTATACAGTATGTTAGCTTAAACGAGGGACATATTCAAACCCACAATAGTGTATGCTTACATGATACTAATAAAAATATGAATAAAAAAAACACTGATAAATAACAGACCGAACCATACCAAAAGTTTCGCAAAAGTCTCACAACGGGTATACACCCTAGAGCTAACGTTTTAATATTATCCCAGAACATGTGCGCGGGTCAATGACTATAAGGTAGAGTCCATTTTCCCTTTATACTTTAAACCTGACTTAGGACAGGCAAAAATATCTAGGTACTAAACAAAATTCGTCAAAAATTTAGGTTATAGGTTATTCACATATTTGGGACGAGAATCGAATACTGAAGACCCTCCCTCAATAAGTCCCTCGTTTAACCTAGCATACTGTAGAGTAATAGAAATATTTTTTTTTGGTTTAACTTATGAAATGAAGCGTCAATAGCCTAAGGCTCAATTTACACCGCCGCGGAATGGAATGGAAGCCGATTTTTACAACGAAATTGTGCATAGCATAATGAACTTTGTCAATTTGTATAACATAGGTACAAACTAAATAGGAGCCAAAAAAAGGTCGCGCGTCTTCCGGGGAATCCTCGCGCATTCTCGAGAATTCCCCTAGCTACTGCCGGCGCTGGGGCGTGCAGACCCGGTTTTCCGGTTTTGCTAAAAACCAGAAACCGGAAAAAATTTACCGATTTTTGAAAACCGGGGTTGAGAGACAAAACCGGAGTTACCTCCGGTTTTGTAATTAGCAGGTGTCTTTCACTATTTGCACGATTGGGAAGACTTCACACAAGATGAAGATGATCTTTTTCCCAAACCCAATGGTGCTGACATATCTGATACTATTACAAACTTATTGCAGCTAAAATATAAGCCCAAGGACTCTGATACCATCCCCGTAGTTCTCTCCGAGCAGTCCGTGTCATCGTTATCATCATCATCTGACGCTGAAGTTTTAGCTGATGAGCTAACTGTTCAAGAGCAGCTTGATAAGAAATTGGATAAATGCACGAAAACCCCCAAGAATCTGTCTGATTCCTACCTTGCAGGGTTTGTCAAGGTAGAGCAAGCCATGTATGAAAGCGGAGGGCATCGGGGTGTGTATCTCACAGAAGCTTACAACTATTTAATGTGTGTTGAGAGTGACAGGGCTTTTTCGAGTGCTGGGTACTTTTGCAACAAAATAAGAAGATCTATCTGATAAAATGTTAGATGCACTTCTATTCTTAAGAACACATTTTTAAGAACAGCGCTCCTTTGGAAAAAAATATATTATTTATTTAAATTAGTGTATGGGTACACAGTTGATTTGATCTCGTTTTATGGTCAAATATGAATCCTTTAATAATGCTGTTAGTAGTTCGTAATTAAAGGGCTCAACACCAGAGTACAACAAACTTGTTGTTGATTTGATTTCTGTTAGTTAATCTTTATATTATTTTAAGTTCATGTTATCCAAACTATTAATGTGGTCTACACCGGTTTTTGGTTTTAAGGCCCTGAAAACCGGAATTCAAAACCGGTTTTGAAGATCTTCCAATTTTTTACGCCCTAGTCGGAGCCGTCTGTGGAATCTGCGAGAGGTGGCGCGAACGGGGAGTCGGTTGGGTTGGTCACAGCAGTGCGGTGTCAAGCAAGCGAGGCGCAGTCGCGCGACTTCTCGCGTCATGAGGCGAAATTGACGCTTCCATTCCCTTCCATACCGCGGCAGTGTAAATTGAGCCTTATGGTAAAAGTGTGGGACTTGTGATTGAGTTCGAGAAGTCGCGACTCGCGGGTCCAACCGCACCACCAAGTATATTTAGTTTACTCGGAGGTTCAATAAGATTGCTAGTAATGTGAATTCTACCCACATTGTTAGTTTTCATCATCTGCTTAGCCTTTTCCTATGTTGCGATCGGCTTTCAGTCTAACTGGACGCAGCTGAGTATTAGTGTTTTACATGGAGCGTCTGCCTATCTGACCTCCACAACCCAGTAACTGGGTAACACGATACCGCTTGGCTAGACCAGTGTCAGATTTACTGGCTTCTGACTACCCGTAACGACTGTCAAAGATGATGAAATGACAGCCGGGAACAACGCCTTAACGTGCTTTCCGAGGCACATTGCTAGTTCTCTTGAAAAAAAAAAACGACGGGTTGCACTCCGGGAGTGCCGGCAGAAGTGAAAACTTGAATATTAACGTTGTGCATTTTTGATATTTTGCAATGGTTAGGGAATAATTTTGCACGAATTGCTTTAATTATCAGTATAAAAGTACTATCATTTATGTGGTAGAATACAATATTTATTTATTGCGCTATCGTACACAAACATGACAATTTATATTACATTAAAAAGTTTGCGCAGGCATACATTTTCGCCGCGCCGTAGAAAGAGACGGGGATACTTCTTCTCCTACGCCGCGCCGCGCCGGCTGTCTACTCTCCGTCCGTCTTACGAATTTTCGATTAGGTCACGTGTCCTGACGCGAGTTTAACATTTTTTACCCATTACAAAAAAAAGTGCACAACGCCTCTAAAGAAGTTTTCACTTCAAAAAAAAATCTATTGTAACACAAGGGTTTTTTTTTTTTTTTTTTTTAAGCTTTTCCCCGGTCATGTGACCACCAGGACCTTGTGTAACTAACTATCTCATTCATTCTAGTTCTTCTTTTATGCCTCTCGCACTTTCATTCTTCATACTATATCTTTCTTTCATACAACCTTTCATACTTCGCCGGGTGGGACTCCCGCATATGATAATCTACTCTACTATGTTTGTTTTTATTTATTCAGGGGTAATTTAGTGTACAAATTTGTTTTATTTACATAGTTCCTTATGTCTATTACTTACTAACATGTTTTATTTACTAATATTATATATCTAAACTTCTCATTTCTAAGTAACATTTTATATAACATAAACATCTTATTATTGTTTACTTGTACATTTTTATATGCTACTATTCTACGATCCAGGCTTCCTATTTCTATCTAAAGTCTATACATATGATTAGATTAATACACTTCCATTTAATATTATTTTCTAAAACAAAGTATAAAACAAGAAGTAAGGTCTGAACAATAGTTTACCACAAGGTGTTGTACTTTATATTTTATATCACTCTAATATTAATACACAAGGGAATAACACAAGGGTTAATACGCTACTGGATTATGTCGGCATAACAACTTTAAGGGCGAGACAGTAATATGGTTATGGTATGGCTGCCGGAGTCTGGGTTTCCTGCTGGTTAAAACCTGGGAGTCTTCAAGTCAAGAGTGAATAGTATCATTAGAACTTAAAACGGGTTATATACCATGTGTATTTTTTGTTTTGAGTTTCCGATTTTTCGGTACTGTTACAAGCGCCATGATCATGATCATTCTGCAAGGTACGGTACGTTTTGTCTGACCGATGTACGACTTTCCACAGCTGCTGAAGTGGACTGCAGCTGTGGAAAGTCGTACATCGGTGTTTTGTGTGTCGGGAACAGAATCGAGTGTTTAGTGATACATGTGACAGTGGTAGCGGTGTCGCTAACAGAAAACGAATGGGAAAGAGGGTAGACCGATTTGTCTGCTCATAAACCCCGCAATTACTTCAGTTCATCCGTGATCATGGCGCTTGCAATAGTGCCGAAATATCGGAAACTCAGAACAATAAATACACGTAGTAAATATCCCGTTTCAAGTTCTAATGATAGTGTTAGTGACCATGTTAGCTTAAAAACTTACAAGAGTGAATAGGTTACTTCTAGGTAAGCGTGCTCCATCTTCGACCACATCATCACTTACCATCAGGTGAGATGGTGGTCAAACGCGAGCCTATTAACAATGAAAAATACATGACGTGCCCAGGCACCGAATATTTGAATAACCCGCTCACTAAATACTTACCTGATATTTTTTTTTGATAAACTGTTCATAAAACAATAAAAAAATGACGAGTTACGGCGGACTCAGCCGCAAGGGCAGCTGAAGGAAACTACTGGGTTTTTAGTCAATACAAGTCTGACACCTACTTCCGCTCCACCCAGAATGGGAACTCATTTGATTTCCCACGTAAAATAGAGTGAATACGCTATTGAAATTCGGCCATATAAGAGTTTTAGAAAAAGACAGTAACATATATCATGGATACTTCAATTGGTTTCCGTATTGCTTGCATGTTGTTATAATGTACACATTTGTGGTTAACTTCGAAGCTGTTTCACAGGCCACATTGTAACGGCTTGAATTTCATATCACATCACATAAGAGAAAACAATAATTATTTGTATAGGCATTGACATACATTACACACATGTTAATAAATATATGGAAATGTCTCCCACTGTATTTGGCGGAAAATTTACTTTAACTTAACTTGCTTACTAACTTTAACTTAATTAACGTAACTTTTTCCCCATTAAAGACAAAATCAATTTATAACGTTCCCAGTACCTTATCTCTATAAAATTGTGTTATTTTACCTAATGATGATGATGAATAAATATTGTAAGGTGTACAATAAAGTATATATAATAATAATCGTGAATAATAGAAAGTAGAATAATAGAATACCGAGTATACCGAGTCTGTGTTTCCCGACAGCCACAACCTAGGAGTCTTTAAGTCCAGAGTGAATAGGTTACTTTTAGGTAAGCGTGCTTCATCTTCGATCACATCATCACTTACCATCAGGTGAGATAGTGGTCAAACGCGAACCAATTTTCAATAAAAAAAAATTAAGTGATAAAAACAAATGCGTTGGTGCAGTATTTTGGATGGAAAGAGGCTGCATGAACTTACATTCCTTCTTTTAAAGTATATTGAACTAAAAACATAATTGAGGCCATGAGAGCCAGAGTGGCCTAACCGTAAAATCGACTTATTGAAAAAATGACAGCTAGATCACTCTGGCTCTCATGGCCTCAAAAATTTCAACTGTCTAAATAAGGTCAAAATGTTGAACTAAATTTTAGGCCACTGTGGTGCTATGATTTTTACCGTTTAGAACAAAAATACGGTTAGGCCACTCTGGCTCTCATGGCCTCAATTATAATATTACTTCCTCGGTGCGTAGCATTTTCTTGATTTTTATTAAATTTTCGCTTCTTTCGAAAACCAATAGTGTGTTTGATTGTTTAGTTCGTTTACATTTAGACCCATGCCGCCTATAAGACGCGGGTGCAGTTTGGGTCGAAGAACTCGAAACGCTACAAATTCCTATACCTACACTGCGCGAAACCAATGATTTGTTTCTTGCAGTTGGCAGTATTTTGAGATGGAAGTCAGTATTATTTATTGTTAAAAAGTTTTTTTCACGCTTTGTAGTGGGTCGGTTTGTAATTTATTAAGTTACAAAAGCCTAAATGTCAACTACTTATCATCTTTTAAAAAATATTGCATATCCCGATGCAGAGCCGTTAATTTTTGAGGAGTTCTCCTGGTACTTCACCATCAGCTCACCATATGCATTGTGACGAGCATAAGGTGCTTAACTGCATCCCCCCCCTAGATCGGGACAATCACAATCTGTCCCTGACATAGCTACAGCTTCCAGTTGTAACGAAGCCAATGAGAACGTCACCTACAGGGGTAAGCGGCCGCGAATTGATGACTCGCCAAACAACCCAGCAATGCATTCTTCCTGTATATGCTGGGAATTGAAGGGCGAACTTATGCGTATGTTGACTACGTGGAGAGCTGACTATGACCTCAAGTTAGCTGCGTGGAAGGCTGAGCAGGATGAATTACTGTCCACCTTGGTTGAGGACGTTTCTAGAATAAAAAGCCGGTGTGAGGCCATACACAAAACTACCACAGAGCTCGGAACCAGAGCGAGTTCAGCAAGTCATCAAGTGGGAGCTAGGAGAAAGAATCCGACGAAGCGACAGCAAGAAGTTAAAAACCTACATCTTCAGTCAAGCCTGGCAGTTACTCAGCTACCAACCACTTCACCGACCTACAGTGAAAAAGTCACCGATTCCATTGCGATACTGCCAGAGGGAAAAAAGGCTGTGAACGAGATTCAGCTGCGGAATATACACCAACAAGGTAAACCAGTGTCACCAGCTATCTGCCAAATTGCTAGACCACGTGTCGTGATACCTGTTTCTGCTTCGGATGAGACGGTGGATGAAACTGACACAGAACAAGGTCAATTAAAAGATGGGTGGACGGAAGTTCGGCACAGATGCTCCCGCCGTTCGCTCAGCAATGTTTTGCGTGGGACAGCAGCACCTGGTACCACCAACTTAGAGGCTTCGGAAAGGTGGAGATACCTGCATCTCTTCTATGTGAAGCAAGGTACGTCTGATGGCCAGGTGCGTGAACACCTAATTAGCATCTGTGGAATAGATATTTGCACGGTAGAAACCTTAAAATCCCGCGGCAAATATGCATCTTTTAAGTTGGGTGTGCCCTCAAAACTGGCTGACCAGGTCATGGCAGCTCAAAACTGGGCAGAGGATATTTGCGTCAAACCATGGCGTCGAAATTTTCGTGCCCGAAGCGATGAGACTCAGTGAGACTTTCAGCGTTCCTGCTCCATCCAACCCCACTGATCGTAACGTGTATCTGCGCTTACTATATCAGAACGTGCGTGGGCTCAAAACCAAGCTACCCATTTGGAGGACAAGCTTACTACTCGCCGAGCATGACGTAATAGCCGTAACAGAGACAAATCTGGATAGCTCGGTGGAGGACGCAGAAATGTCAAGCGGTGATTGGCGGATTCTACGCAGAGACAGAGTGTCCCCGGGTGGTGGCGTACTTCTCGCCGCGCGCCCTGGCGTTACCATGACGAGACGACATAATTTTGAGACGGCTGGCGGCGAAGATCTATGGGCAACGATGATAATTCATGGCGTATTTTTAACTGTGTGTGCTGTCTACATCAAGCCCACTGCTACTGACGATGACTATATGGCGTGGTTTTGCAAAGTTGAGAGTAACATCTGTAATATGAACGGAACTGTTTTAATTTTAGGCGATCTTAATTTAAATAGTGCATCCGTGAATGTAAACAATTATTATCATTATTTCCTAAGCTTTTGTAATCTGGCTGAGATGAATGAAGTGATGAATATGCGTGGGAGTAAGTTAGATGTAGTGTTGGCTCGGGAGGGCACTGGTGTTAACTGCGAGCATGTCATAGGGATGGAGTTGGTACCAATTGATTTCTATCATCCTCCGTTAGACATTGCGGTTAACATCGCAACGGACAAGGTTAGCGAAAAATTAGACCCCAGCAACATTGATCGTAGTAGGGATTGGAATTTTCGTAAAGGAAACTACACACTACTATACGAGCAAATTCGTTCTGCTCCTTGGAGTGACGTTCTTCGCTGCAATGACGCTCCCGCCGCTGCTGGTAAGTTTTACCAGATTCTGTATAGTTTGTTCGATTCTTCCGTTCCAAAGAAGAGGAGAAGGAGTACTGGCAATCGGCGTTATCCAGTTTGGTTTACTCGAGACATCATACGCGACAGTCAGCGTAAAAGTAAATTGCACAATAAATGGAAACGCTCGCGATGTAGTTTTACGTATGCGGAGTTTAGCAACCTCCGATCAAATCTCAAATTAAGAACCCGGGAAGCTTACAAAGTATATTGTCGTCACCTTGAAAACAATATAGCAAAAGACCCGCGTCAATTCTGGCAGCATGTTTCGAGTCTGCGATCAAAGGGTGGTTTCGAGCCAACTGTTGTTCATAAAGGTGAGACTAGTTCGGGTGTCGGAGCGGCCGAGGCGTTTGCTCAATATTTTGCCAGCGTTTTTTTGCCTGATACACCTCAGTTGGACCCAACAAATGTTATCGTTTGTAGTGAAGGAGATAATATTCCTCTCCCCTTTTTAGACCTTGTGGATGTAGTTAAGGGAATTGCTAGACTCAAGTCCTGTAGTTCAGTTGGCCCTGACAACATTCCAGCATTTATTCTCAAGGGATGTAACGATATCTTGGCAGTTCCTCTATGTCATATCTTTAACCTAGCCCTCCAGTCTGGCATTTACCCTGAGCAGTTTAAAATTTCGCGGGTCACTCCCATACCTAAAACTAGAGATAAAACATCTGTAGAGGAACACAGACCCATCGCTATCCTGCCTACCATAGCTAAGGTCTTTGAACACATACTGCATAAATTTATACACAAACGCATAGATATGTCTTTATCTGATGCGCAACACGGTTTTCGACCCGGTCGCTCCGTAAATTCAAACTTGCTTATTCATGTTGATTATATATCTAGTGGCATGGACATGAGTAGGCAAGTTGATGCGCTCTATTTCGATTTCCGTAAAGCTTTCGATAAAGTTGACAATGATGTGCTATTGACGAAGCTGGGAGCCATCGGTTTCTCGTCCGCTTGGCTTAACTTCTTTTCTGACTACCTGCGGGATCGCAAACAGTTTGTCCGACATGGCTGCTTCGAATCCAAGCCTTACTACACTCGCTCAGGTGTGAGTCAAGGATCTGTTTTGGGGCCACCTCTCTTCCTAATCATGATCAATGATCTTATTTCCAATGTCAAGTTTGCGAAATGCTTGCTCTATGCTGATGACTTAAAACTTGTTGCGCAAATCAAAACGGTTGATGATTGTAAACTCCTGCAAAAGGACATTGACGCCATCTATGAGTGGAGCATCCAGAACAGGCTGTTTTTTAATACGAGCAAGTGCTATGTCATGACGTACGGTCGGAAGTTGCAACCAATCCATTACAACTATTGTTTGGGTGGAGAAGCAATTACTCGTGTCACCAATATTAAGGACTTGGGAGTGACCTTTGACCGATACCTGACTTTTAGAGATCACGTCTCTGCCCTTGCAAAAGAATCTTTTAGGCGCCTAGGTTTTGTACTAAGAAATGCTCGGGATTTCCGCAATCCCAATGTTATTAGGCTATTATACACCACTTTGGTAAGGAGTAAACTTGAAAGCAGTGCCTGTGTCTGGCATCCTTACACTGCAATTCAAACATTAATGATAGAAAAGGTTCAGAAAACCTTCCTGAGGTTCCTATTCAAAAGGTTATACCACTTCTTCCCTTACATGTACCCTACCAACTACCTTTTAGGAATGCTAGGCTTTAATTCTTTGGAGGTGAGGAGAGGCTTTGATCAGCTCACAGTAGCCTGCAAGATCCTGAGCGGACGTATCAATTGTTCCGAGCTCCATGGCCTTTTCTGCCGACTATTCGTGCCTGACAAGTACATCCGACATCGTCAGAACCGCTTACACAATTTGTTTGCTCCACCGACTTCCAAAACTGTCGCCAGAGCTGAATCCCCAGTATGTCGCACTCTAAGGATGCTCAATGCCCTCCTGACTACCAACCCTGAATGTGATGTGTTTGCTGACGAATGGAGTAAAATTATGCGTGCATGTCTGGTCTTCTGTGAAAGGAAGTATGCAAGAGTGTCTACTGTTCCATGTTAATTTTAATTTTATTTTATCTTATATAATTTCAATTTTCAATCACAATTATTACTATTCTTATCTTAAATGTATTTCTATTTCTATGTTAATTAATGTAATTGGTGTTGTACCGTTTTAATTAACTATAAATAAATAAATAAAATAAAATAAATAAAAACTACCATATTCAAGTCGCAAGATTTAATCGAATCGCAACTCCCGAAAAACTTATTATTGAGTAGGTCCGGGGGGCACTCATCATCAGTTCCACTTCACCAAATGGTGATTTTCAAGAGCAACTGCACATGTTACTATAAAAATATCCAAATCGCTATAGGTAATATTTGAAGAGTTCTCTCACAAATAATATAATGTCTATCTGTCTGTCTTTGTCCAGGCTAATCATTGGATTGGCTAAAACTATTTTAATGAGAATTTCACTGGAAGATAGGCTACTTTTTATTGGGTTTCCCTCGGAAAAACCACTCAACGACACACCTAAATTTGTAAACTTTGGTTGCAAGTAAGAAAAAAATACTCGGAAAACATAACCTGCTATTACCTAATCAATGATAATCTGCGTACAAAAGAACCGCTAACAAAAGTTACAGAATAGTCCCCCAATCGTTATAACACGTTATCAACAAGATCAACGGTGCAAGGGTCAGCGCGGTGTCGCATGTCCTCGACGCTCTGTCCATTCATTGTCCCCTGATACATGTAAACGGTTCCAAGTCCACCATTCTTTCACATTTCCCAACAATGCCTGGGTTTTGTTGCAGAATTTCTGCCTATAGAAGATAATTAATCATACACTAGCTAGGGCTATTGATTAATTCCTGAATTATGTTTACTTTTTTTCTATTATAGTAAACACGATATTGTTTTGAAATTCTATTAAACTGAAGATAGCGTCATTTCTTATTATGAAAACATTGCGATTGTGGTTTTGCAATACAATTAGAGTATTTTACCCCTTATTATACTAGCGACCCGAATTCATGTGTCATTATTTGAATTTTTTTGGGGGGAATATCATCAGGAAGCTCTCTTCCTCCAGGACAAACTCCTCCTGGTCGAAGTCTACACAGAGAAGTCATGTATTTTGGAAGGGATTGTTACACATTTTTCAACCGACGACAAAAAGAGGAGGTTATCAATTCGACGCGTATATATATATATATTTTTTTAATGTATGATCATCGATTACTCGAAGACGGGTGAACCGATTTGGAAAATTCTTTTTTTGATTGAAAGGGTATACTTCGATATTGGTCCCATTTTCATAAACGTCAGGATCTGATGATGGGATCTTGGAGAAATTGAGGGAAATCTTCAAATATTATAGGCACACCTATGTCGTTTTGGGTATTTATTATAGTAACTTGTGCAGTTGCTCTCAAAAAGTACCATTTGAGGAAGTGGAACTGATGATGAAGACCACAGATGGCCGCCGAAACTACTCAATAATAAGTATTGAGTGGATTGCGATTCGATTACTTGAATATGGATGTTACGCACTTTATGCTCGTCACAATGCATATGGTGATGTAGAGCTGATGGTGAAGTACCAGGAGAACTCCTCAACAATTAACGGCCCAGCATTGGGAAAAGCAATATTTTGTAAAAGGTTATAAGTAGTTGATAATTAGGCTCTTGTAACTAGGTAAATTAAAAATAGACCAACTAAAAAGAGTGAAATAAAAACTTTTTACCAAAAAATTAAACCGACTCCCAAAAAACACTGCAAAGTGAAAAATAACTTTAATTTCGGAAGTCGGTGCCAAAAACGAAAATACAAAACTAAAGACACCGACTACCGAAATTAAAGTTATTTTTCACTTTGCAGTGTTTTTTGGGAGTCGGTTTAATTTTTTGGTAAAAAGTTTTTTTACTAAAAATCCACCCTGCTCGAAGGAGCTCGGTTTAATAATACACAAAGTAATGTGCCTGCTTAGGTTTGAACCCACCATCTACAGTTTATAAGTCATGCCTGTAACCACAGGTTCTACATAGTTCTCATGTAAATTATATTGAAGTAAATAAACTGATAAAATTTACTGACATAAAACACATACATCAAACTATATACTTTTAAAAACAGGTGCAGCTAAATTCAATTCAGACTCATTAACGTATCCTTGCAGATATTATTACTTTTGATTAGTTACACCGAGTTCAGTCAGTTTAATGGGTGTTACACATTGTTAACATGTTTTTAATTTTAAAGAAAGCAATCATAGTAATCAATAAATATCATCCTTGATTTAGGTGCTAAGTACAAAAAATTTTTGAGGAGTGGCTTGAGAGACGCTACGGCGTTTACACCTTCCGCCTGACGCAGGTGCTAACCGGATATGCCCGTTTCGGGAGGTACCTGTTTTATCGCAAGCTTCACAATTAGGCGAAACAGCCTTTCGTATTAAGAAGGCAAATTTTGCTGATGGAAAGTGGCCAGAACGAAGCCTTAGTCCTAACTTAACATAGCTTCTAGGTATACATTTATCATCCAACCAGGGCTCACGAGGGAGCTCGTTTTGAATGGCTTTACACCAAATGCCTTTTTCTTTGGATATTTCATTGAAGTATTTTTTTCATTGGTCGAAACAAACATTCTTAAATCTAGAGAGTTATTCGCAGTAATCAGACTTACTATACAACGTGTAATTTAAAGAGTATATACATACCAAGTGCACGGCTTCTTTGGATGATAATAAACGATATGGCAAGGGTTTTCTAATCCTATGTGTACATGTGTGGAGCATATTAGAAATTTCAATACATTGATACCAGAGACCGAATTTGTGAAATTAAGAAGAACGAAGAGAATTTTCGTTTTATTGGCAAGTGACGTGGAAAGTGATGACCCTCATAGTGCTGTGACACGTTTGTTATTACTGGTATTCAAGAAACATATGAAACCAATAATTTGGGGTCAATTCTGTGAGTCACTTATTTTGAGCTGAAACTTTGCATAGAGACTCCATACCAGATGTTGTCTTCAGTCCTTTTGGATATATATGGGGTTTCCGTTACACGTTGTATATGAAATAACATTGCCCGCCACAACTGCCCGTTTCGACAGTCGGTCAGCTTCTTCATTGCCCCGTAACCCTATGTGCGCTGGAACCCATTGCAAGACAATTTTTATGTCATCTTTGTTGTAGTAATGAATTAGCTTAAGTGTGTCATAGGCTATTGATGTACCTCTGCAATCAGAGGCGCATCGAGCCATATGTTGTAAAGCGCTCTTGTTATCTGTAAATATAACTACTTTATTTAGATTTTTAATTAAGTAAGTGAGCTTGATATATTGCAATGAGTTCCAGAGACATTATATATATATTTTCATTAATTTTATACATAGCTTTATAACCTGTATTTTGGCACATAAAACCAGCTCCACACCCATCTATACTCTTTGATCCATCTGTGAAGATTTTATGCCAGTCAATATATTTGGAAGCCAATTCTGATTATAAGGCATTGTGATTATAACATATTTTTGGGAGGGTTACAAATTCTAGATCAATTTTAATAATATCTTTAATTTGTAAAGCTGATACCCAAATATCTATAGAAAACATTTTAAGACTATCCCAGGTATTCATTTGTAGCTGGTCTAAATCTTTAAAAGAAGTAGCCAGTAGTGGTTTTCTTTTATTTGCCCAATAGCTATTACTGGTTAGATATTGTATTTATAGTTATATTATTAGACCATGACAGTGATTTTAAGATTATCTTATATGCGAGATATTTTCTCCTTAAAAATAATGGTGGTATATTCAGTTCACTCTCCATTACATGGATAGGTGACTGGTGAGCTTCTTATGAAACCTCCTACTATTCTGAGTGCTTGGTTTTGTAATTTATCTAGTTTGCTTGTATGTGTTTTTGCACTAGATTCATACAAGTTATATATTATGCCTGTTATAATCAAATCGACATCTTTAAGTGATAAATATATTCTACGGATATGTTTAGTATGTACCCCCAAGAAGAGCCTGCCAATATCTTTAATACATTAAGGTATTTTCCACATTTACTGCCAATTTCATTGATGTGTTTCATCTAGTCTAAACTTCTATCCATCCAAACCCCTAAATACTTAACACATTCTACCACTGTTAACGGCTGACCATACGCTTTTAATGTAGACAATATTCGCCTTTGTCCTTTACTAAATATACAATAATTGGATTTGGTTTTTGACAATGTCAATCCAATCTCACCCAGTAATATGATTATGCCGTTTAACGCATCCTGTAAATATTGCTCCCATTTATTTATTTACTTGTCATTAAAATGAATTACAAAATCATCTGCGTATTGCGATATCATAAAGGTTTTTATTTGACGACAGATTTGATGCGTAACTAAATTGAATAATAGAGGTGACAATGGGTCACTGTGTGCCAACCCTCTGTGTAAATCTTGTTTCAAAAATTTCACTATTAATAGATTTAATTTTTAATTGCCTCTCATTCATAAAATACCACAGATAAATATACGTACAAATTCGAGACCCGACTTATTCCACTACTTTTGTAACAGAATCAATTGATACTTCATTGTACGAATTCGATATCCAAGAAGCACTGTAGGGATGTTTTTCGAAAATCCAACTTGAATATAGGAAACAAGTCGGGGTAATGCATCCAATCATGATTGAGCCTTTCGAAATCCTACTGTGTATAGAGACAGGATCTTTTTATTCTGCAAATCATTCTAACTTCTCTCTTCCCTCAAAAAAATCATAAGATGAAAGATTTTACACACACACGATATCAGAGAAATAGGCCTTATTTTAATCTCGCCAGTAACATTGTTTGTACTTTTGAGTATGGGAATAATTTGAATATTATGTCGCCATTGGTGAGGAACAATACCGAATGTAAATATGTAATCGTATATTTTCAGTAGAAGTAACTTTCCTGAGTCCGGTAAATTATACAACATTGAATAAGATATATCATCCTGCACTGGGGCCGAACCCTTTTTGCTTAGACAATTTTCTAGTTCTTGATGTTTAAATTCGGATTCTAAAATTTCATTTCGGGACTTAAAGCTTGGCATCAAATTAGGAACATAGTCTCCAGACTATGTTCCTAATTTGATGCCAAGCTTTAAGTAAATTCAAATTCAATCTTCTACGCTCTCTGACTCCAGTCAGAGAGCGTAGAAGATTGAATTGCTTGTCATTGAGAGGGCACCATCTTGGTTGTTTCAGACTTTTTATCCATTTCATACGGCGCCACATGTCTTGTCATGACGTATGTAGCTTCGTCTATAGAATCACAAAAATTTTGCCAACCTTGATACTTGCCTTCTTAATTAATTTTTGGGATTCTGAAGTTTTGGATTCTAATTTATTTAAATTATCGGAGGTGCAACAATTTCAGATAACCCCTAAATTATCTGAAATTGTTCCGGTATCTTTTTGTTAAAATTTTTCGATTGGCTTTAAACTGAATTTGAAATAAGGTATATGTTTACTAGCCGCATATTCAATGTAAGATATAAAAGAGTCATTTATTTGTTGCACACTACCATTATAGGATCCTTCATTAAACGTTTATTTTAAAATTTTAATTTTTACATTAAATGTTAAATGTTTAGTCTGTTGTAAATTACTGTTTACCAACTTAACTCGAGTTGCGATGCCATTGTTAAGCGATATATAGACATTTTCTAAAGATGAATCCATAATCTAATTCTCAGCTATAATAGTTTTACTAGAAAAGTGACCTAATATATATATATATATATATATATTATTACGGGTGAGCCCGCTCTTGACCTTGATCTCGCCTGATCGTAAGCGATAGTTGAAATCTACGATGTGACGAGAGAGCTCAGAAGATACCTATTTACTCTTGCTTGAAAGGCTGAAAGGCTATAATTGGCAGGGAACACAGAAGCCGGTAGAGAATTCCACAAGTTCCAATCGGAAGGCTCAAGGCTGAGTTTGAACTGTTGAGGGACAGTATAGAGATACAATATATTCTAAGTCTTTGCAATTTAATAATTTAACACATATTAATTCAATACCCACATTATTACTATTAAATGACACTGGGTGAGACTGAATTGATTTGTGAACCAGAATAGCAACATAGCCATAGCCATCGTATCTGTCATTTAAATATATAATATATATTAAATCCACTAATATTTATGTTAACCTCGTGATCAAACCACGTTTCGCTAATTATTGCGATATGTATATTCTCTTATTAGCAATCCGAAAAAATACTAATTTAGGACTAAGACTCTGTGAATTCCATTGGAATATGTTTATTTTTATTATTTCTTGTGTATTATCCATTGCTGAGGCAACCTAAATATCTCAAAATATTTTCTCCTAATATAATACTAACTAAGAATTTATTAAGCTCATCCCAAATGATTTTCAACGTAGATAATATTTTTTCTTCTAATTTAAGGTCAGACTTATATATACCTGTTATTTTTATCCGTATCTTCATCCATTCAAAACTATTTAACAACTGGGCAATTTGCTTAGGGTCTTCTTTTTATTTCTGTGAATTACTTCTATCTTCGTTTGTTTTCTGCTCCTCTGAAGTATCACTTTTCTTTGTCATCTTCTGTTTTACACTTTTAGTATTTTCTTTTGTTACCACATCTGTATGATTTTCTTCTTCTTCTTCAAATTCTTCATCCTGTTCCATATCCGATATCGGTAGTCGATGTACTATAGCTCTGATCAATACATCTTTGTACGTTTCTTTTCCAATGTTGATTGTGGTCGTAGGTAGACTGTTATCAGCGCGTTGTGAAAACTCATTTGTGTTCAAATCTTCTTTCTTCTCCATAAACAGTTGTAGGGCTCTTCGGTACGTAACTTGTTTTTCGCTCATGATAATCCGAATAGTTTTTCTTTCAGAAAAACGAGACAAGTCTTGTCCAAGACAAAGTGATTTCCCTTACAGTTTAAACATTTGAAGTCTTTTATGGTACAGTTTTCGTGATTACCTCCTCCACATATACAGACACAACCTTCTTAGTAGGACAATATTAATTATATGGCCAAATCTCCAACAACCCGACCACTGCGTTACGATGAAAACGTATTGTTCAACTTTAAACCGGCAGTCATAGGCATAAATATATTATGGTAGCAAATTACCTTTAAAGCTCACTCTTACTGACTCACAATCGATCCGGTTTCCTTCTGTCTGCAATCGTTTTAATATTTTTATGGTTAAAACACTTCGACATTCGCTTCTAAAATATTAGTAAGCTCTCTTCACTCAATTCCTATACCTTTCACTATTCCATACGATGTTGAGATGTCTTGCACTAATTGATATCTTAAGCCCATGGGCTTTAACCTTTTACATTCGATCAATTTTATAGCATCGTCTTTATTCTGGAATTGAATCAGCATTTTGTATGCCCTTTCATATTTTATCCTAAGAATATCCTTAATGTTTTCCAAACTTAATAATTTAGCCATGGCGACTGGTTTAAGTAAGTTATCCAATGAGTCACACATACTTCATGATTCTCTGTTGTCATACATGTACTTGTACCTCCCTTATATTTCTCAATATCCACGTCCACCGAATCACTTCTTATTAAACGTTTGGGTTCTCTTCTTCTTCTAATAACAATAATAAAATCATCATCGCTTTGTTCGTCTTCTCGTCTTTTCTCTGGTATTCTTAATTCTCCTTCATTTATCCCTTTTCCACACACCCTTGTTCACATTTCGTTAAAATAACTGAATCGCTTAAATCTTCGTCACTTAAATCCTCGTCCATTTTATTAAAAAATGTAATGGGTGAAACAATGTGTAAAAATACGTAAAACAATGTTTCACTCGGTATGAAAGGCACAAACGTGTGCGCACGGCTGAACGTCTCACGCTGACTGTGACTTCAAAACTTACAAAAAAGACTGTACTACAAAGAGAGAAATAACCTTAAAGATTGTTTCATTGGAATTCTAATTTCATTTAAAATAAGTATCTACTCACATGGCTGAAGTCGGTGTCAAGATAAATAAATAGGTTCGATCACCTCGGGTATGCCCCAGAATGCGGCATACTTTGCCTATCAAAACTATTCATTGGCTTTATCTTGCTGGCTCGTCTTTATTGGCATTAAGGTTACTTCTCTCTTTGTAGTGCAAGTCTTTTTTGTAAGTTTTGAAGATGGTTGAATTTTTTGGAAAAAAAGATTTTTTACCGGTAAAATTTTAAATTTTTACTACCTGCTGGCGGTCGGTCAGGTAGCTGCGGAAAATATCGTTAGCAATACCACGAATACCAATGTTATCAAGCTTAAAAAGAAATAAGTTTCAGAGTTTTTATCTGTATTTTAAAAATAATATGACTAGTGACTATATAGTAATTATAAATTTTTGTTAGTACAAAACAATACAATTTGGAAAATTCCGTTTTGGTCCTGTCACTACAAAACTACTAGGGGCACATAACCCGTGCAGAGTAACGTGAAACACCGGATACAGTTGATAGCTCTCCATTGTGCGGCCGCAAGGTGTCTGTAGCAATTGCCCGTTGGACCTTGGCCTCTCCTGACGTCCTAGTATATAAACTGTTTACAAGGGGGACGTGGTCGGTTCACATTCCAAGGCAATTCTTTCTAGCATTTTCTATCGACCTACTGTCGTCTTGGAATCTATTAAGCGTTGGATTTGATAGAATTAGGAACTTGAAACAATAATTTGGCATAGATTTGTAGGATTTCTTTATTTTTAAACAGAACAGATGCAAAATATAAAATGTCTGAAAATAAACTAAAAATTTCGCCAAAATTCGCTAGTAAGCGTTGGATTTGATAGAATTAGGAACTCGTAACAATAATTTGGCATAGATTTGTAATATTTCTTTATTTTTTAAACAGAACAGATACAAAATAAAAAAATTCTGAAAACAAATTAAAAATCACGCCAAAATTCAATCAAAATTTGCAGTAATTCTTAACATTTTTTGTCGTAAACGTGCATAGGATATTGAAAAATTATATCTTTCAATGAGTAAAAGCCCTTTTTTAGGGTTCCGTAGTCGATAAGGAACCCTTATAGTTTCGCTATGTCCGTCTGTCCGCGGCTTTGCTCAGAAACGATTGGTACTAGAACGCTGAAATTTGGCATGGAGATATACATACATATTATATACGTATTCCCCTTACACGTAAAGAGTAGATGATTTTTGTTATCCCATCTACCCCATAGTGAGGGGTATCGGATATATATTGGATAGGCCATTATAATGGGAGTGTGGAAGATCAATTTTCGATTCAGTGATCCGTTTGCGAAAATATTAACCAATGAAGTGCAAATTTTCGTTAGAGTCAAGTGTCTTACCAACTAAGTAAGTGGTTGTAGTTAGGAATTCAAACGTCACGGCAGTAGAAACTAAATCTAATGAAGTTAAAAGGAAAACTATCACATCTAAGTTGGCTTCACTACTTTACGAGTAATAGTATTCTACTCGCTTTCGGACAAATTCCATTGAAAAATATTTAGATCAAGTTCTTATTTGTGTAAAACAGAGTATTTTGTTTTTAATAGAGTATGGTACGGAACTCTCAGTCAACTAATCCGACTCGCACTCGGTGTTGTAGTAAACTACGGAACCCTACACTGTGCGTGACTCTACATGCACTTGGCCGGTTTTTTGATAGAACATCTAATACAATTTGAAGCCTAATTAGTAGAATAGATAGCTTGGAATTGCTTGTCATTTGGCAATTATTCTGTGTTGATTATAAAGATTTTATATCTTTTCATGTTCGACATTTGAATGGTTTTATTCCGTTGCACACGTTTTCCATACGGTTAAATCTGCAACTAGTACTCCTAAAAGCAGGATGCACTAGTGTGATGACATTCGACGTAGTCCTGCTAAAGATTTGATGAGACAAATAACTCTCAATTTAAGGTGAACCGGATGCTCACCATTACACCAGGAGAGCAGCAAGATGCAGGATTCGTAAGAGGTGTCAGTCCACCGTAGTTGCTTTCAATGATTGAATGATTGGCCAGCTCGAACATGCGAGTGCGCTCATGTCATCAAAGTGTTATATAATTCTATGATTGCCTGGTCGACTGCATATGGGAACGCATGGACGTAATGTTATTATTGTGGGTGAGAAAAGTTTAATCAAATAAAAGGCTCAATTTTAAAGCGAATTAAGTTACTCAAACTTTCATTCCAATATTTGTGTTGGATCCACAGCAAATCTACTTTAGTAGGTAATAAGTAATAAAAACAACATTAAAAAAGAAGATTAATAATGACCTATACTAGGAAAATCCTGAATTATGGGGACATCGCATCCGTCCATGTGAACTTCTTGGGTCAAAGAATTATTAATTCAGTTTATTTACCAACACAATTACAGAAATGTAAACAAGTAGATATTACTGACAAGTAGACGAATTTTAGGCATTACAGTGTGTTTCAAAATTTCTGTAAATAATTTAACAACATAATAACAATGTAGAGAAATTTTGCGTCTTAAACCAGGCTAACCTGTATCTTAAGGGCCTATACTACCTCAGCGCTTCTCACTCTTTATCGTGAAAATAATGGTAATTTAAAAAAGTAAATAACATAAGACCTGCTTTATAGTTAGTTCAATTAATATGAAAAGTTTCATCATCTATTTTGAAGTTATTTTTTAATACCAGTGGTTTATTTTTCGGTTTGGAGGTAACTTTGGATTAATCATTAATTACAAAAACATTAATCCTCAACTTTACCATATATTTATTTCAAAATTATTGCTGCAGTATTTTCGACATAACGGAGGATCATGTTAAGCCATTTGAGGTAGTATTGGCCCTTAAGAGACAGTGTTCAGCTAATCTCCCTTTTAATACCGCTCTCCAAAAGTATTGCAGGGACCATCCACGCTTGGTATCGTCTTGTCCTTCACATTTATTGTACGCACAGCCAAGGTGTGGAACTCTTTGCCGACTTCTATATTCTCTGCCATTTATGACGCATCACCCTTGAAAGCAAGAGTGAACAGACATCTACTGGACTCGCTCGTTTCATCGTAGACCTCATATTACACTTACCATCAGGTGTGTTAGGGGTTTAAGAGTGGGTTCTTACGTAATAAAAAAATTGGCCAAGGGCGAGTCAGACTCGCCCATGAAGGGTTCCGTAGTAAAAACGCCAAATAACTTTGTTTTTCATGGTATTTGTATGAATTACAAAGTTATATTTGAGGTTTTAGAAAATATGCTATATCTCAAAAACTGCCGACCCGATCTTATTCAAACCAATTTTTGTTGAAAGTTTACATTATGATCTACAGCATATATTTTTTTAGATATTTCCCTCTATTATTTCAAGAAGTTAGTGGGGGAACACACATTTTAACACTTTGGAAGCGTAGACCGAACACCTACCGACGCGAAGACCTTTCTATAAATACCACACATGCATAGGTTTCATGAAAAAAAAAATATATTTTCAGTTTCAGTTCCATGGATGAGGAGCCCCCCTTAATTTTAAATATATTTTTAATTTTTCTTAAAATCGAAAAGCGGTTCACAGAATATATCTTTTACAGTTTTGGAATAAAATGGCTGTGACATACGGTCGGATGGACAGACAGACATGACGAAACTATAAGGGTTCAGTTTTTTGCCATTCGGCTACGGAACCCTAAAAATAGTGATTATTCTACTTACACCTACTACTATGTATGGTCGTTGACTTACACTATCATATCATCTTCCAGTAATTCGAATTAATTGAAATTGATTCAGCTCACCACATTCTTTCCTACATCCACTGACCTTCGGTTAATTTTATATCTACAAAATATATGTAGTGTTATTCACCTTACTTAATAATCAATATTTTGATTGGTATCATGAACATAATACCGCAGTTTATCAGCATAATGATAGTAGTGTTATGAGGTAGATTGCGCTTTCACTGCTAACGCCTCACTGGGTGGGAAAATCATCGAATGTCTTCTCCCGCTCTGGGATAATGGAAGGGAGTGTCAAACTTCTACTGACTAATAAACTCATCCTGTTCCTTCAGCTGCCCTTAAGTTCCGGGGTCACTGCTAACGCCAGGTGATTAATATTTATACTTTAAATATACATTACAAGTTTATGAAGATTAAAAATAGATTGCGGTCGGCTTCCAGGCTAACTGTCAGTATTTTAAATGGAGTATCTAATCTTCAAGGTTAATCAATGCTTGCCGAGGTCAAGCCATGGATGGGTGAGTATCTTGACCATATATAAAGTAAGGCCGAGCCTTATTTTCCGCAGCATCTGGCTGCGATATGACAATTTCGCTGAAAGAGGCTTTGGAACGTTTAGTTTCGAGTGCTTAGGCGGCCCGCAGAAATAGGAGACTAGTTCGTCTATACAACGTGTAACGGAAACCCCATATCTATCCAAAAGGACTGAAGACAACATCTGGTATGGAGTCTCTATGCACAGTTTCAGCTCAAAATAAGTGACTCACAGAATTGATCCCAAATTATTGGTTTCATATGTTTCTTGAATACCAGTAATAACAAACGTGTCCATATCACTATGAGGGTCATCACTTTCCACGTCACTTGCCAATAAAACGATAATTCTCTTCGTTCTTCTTAATTTGAAAAATTCGGACTCTGGTATCAATGTATTGAAATTTCTAATATGCTCCACATATGTACACATAGGATTAGAAAACCCTTGCTATATCGTTTATTATCATCCAAAGAAGCCGTGCACTTGGTATGTATATACCCTTTCAATTACACGTTGTATAATCTACCATGTCATGGTGTAGATACTCTCTTGGTCATTCAGTTCCCATGTTATGGAATTTCTACCTATTTTTTTTTGTGCTATTATCATCTAATGACTCCTTCCGTTCTGGTTGGAGAGGAAGACTGACTCAACCCACCCTGCAACAACGGCTTGAACTGCACTTACGTTCCGAGGCCCCGGTATCTTGTTAAAACATTCCCGTAACCCCCAAGTATCAGGCCCCGTCAGAAGTAAGAAATTATGTTAAATAGGGGTCGTTCAAGTATTACGTAAGCACATTATTTGCAATTATTAACCCACCCCTCCCCCTCGTCAGCAAAAGTAAGCAAAGCTCTTAACCCCCCCCCCCCCCATACTTACGTAAACATTGGTACGACTGATTGATTCATGACCAGCAGTTAGAAGTCTAGATATAAGAAGTCTGTAACATACATAATATTCATTTAAATAAACTTTACTCCCTGACAGTAAAGTTTTTCAACAATTCATTATCAATTCAACAATTCATTATTTGTAGGAATCCCCGAGAATGCATTTCGTTTTGAAGCATAGACAATGTGTTTTGCTATATGTGTAAAAAATTAAAAAATTACTGCTTACGTAATCACCATCAAGATCCCCCCACCCCCATGTCATCAAAAATAAGCAAAGCAAAGATCCCCACGCCCCCCTATAGTGCTATACTTGAACGGTCCCATAGGTGTGTTTAAATTTTGGTGTACAATAAAGTATGTTCTATCTATCTACCTCCACAACCCAGTAACTGGGTAACATGATACACCTTGGCCGGACTAGTTTCAGATTTTCTTGCATAACGTAACGACTCTCAAAGATGTCTAAATGAAAGCCAGGACCAACAAATTAACGTGTTTTCCAAGCACGGGAGTAACGCACCGCCAACATTTT
This sequence comes from Tholera decimalis, assembly GCA_943138885.2. Taxonomy (NCBI): domain Eukaryota; kingdom Metazoa; phylum Arthropoda; class Insecta; order Lepidoptera; family Noctuidae; genus Tholera; species Tholera decimalis. The sequence continues at coordinate 4,149,824 of OW964570.2, read as the reverse complement.
CGAGTATTAGCGAGACAAAAATAAGATAACTTTTATTTGTTCAAAACACGAGTATACACACACATGGCATGCAAGATGTTACATAAAAAACTTTTTACCAAAAAATTAAACCGACTCCCAAAAACACTGCAAAGTGAAAAATAACTTTAATTTCGGTAGTCGGTGTCTTTAGTTTTGTATTTTCGTTTTTGGCACCGACTTCCGAAATTAAAGTTATTTTTCACTTTGCAGTGTTTTTGGGAGTCGGTTTAATTTTTTGGTAAAAAGTTTTTATTTCACTCTTTTTAGTTGGTTGATTTTTAATTTACCTAGTTACAAGAGCCTAAATGTCAACTACTTATAACATTTTATAAAATATTGCTTTTCCCAAAGCTGGGCCGTTAATTTTTGAGGAGTTCTCCTGGTACTTCACCATCAGCTATACATCACCATATGCATTGTGACGAGCATAAAGTGCTTAATATCCATATTCAAGTAATCGAATCGCAATACACGAAATACTTATTATTGAGTAGTTTCGGCGGCCGTCTGTGGTCTTCATCATCAGTTCCACTTCCTCAAATGGTACTTTTTGAGAGCAACTGCACAAGTTACTATAAGAAATACCCAAAACGCCATAGGTGTGCCTATAATATTTGAAGAGTTCCCTCGATTTCTCCAGGATCCCATCATCAGATCCTGACTTGGTGACAAATGGTACCAATTTCGAAGTATACCCTATCAAACAAAAAAAGAATTTTCCAAATCGGTTCAGCCGTCTTCGAGTACTCGATGATCATACATAAAAAAAAAATATACGCGTCGAATTGATAACCTCCTCCTTTTTTTGTCGTCGGTTGAAAATTAAATCACAGTCATGTTTTGTCTCAACGGCGCACAAATACATAATAATAATAATATAATTATATGCTGAATAACAATAATAAGTCAAGCGATATTTATAGTCGAGTAATAAAACAGTAATAATTAAATTAATTATAATAATAATAATAATTTTAATAATAATTTATTCAAATAAAAACGTTTACAAAAAGGTGTACATGTCGCCAACAGTTATAAGTTATCCATGCAATTATTGTGCCTAAAAATAAACTAAAACTAAGATATTATTATAGGTACAAGTAATGGTTGTTCGGAATAGCAACGTTAGGTAGCAACAAGCCAGATCTAGGTTAATTAAAACCTGTGTTTCAGGCCATCACTTTACAATCGAACTACTTAGGTCTAGTACAATTTAAAGTTAAATAAACTATATAAAAATAAAGTATATTTTAAGAATTACGAGAAAAAGCTTAATGGTACATAATATCTAAAACTAAGCCTATGTAACGATACAAAAGTAAACAGTTACGAGAGGATTAAATATCATCATGCCAAAATTTCTAGAAGTTGTTCTGTGTCTGTATAATGTAGTGTCTTTAAATATTCAAATAGCATTTTATTACATTTGTTATAGCTTACACTATAGAAACATAGTACCTTGTTGAGCTTATTATATAGAAAAGGTCCCAAGAACAGATGAAAACGATTAGCAAATGCATGCCTAGTTTGGGGCTTTATGCAAACCATGTCCTTCCTTCTCTTGTCAGAAGGAACAGGGTCAAAAGGAAGTGCAGTGTGTTGGAGTAGTACTGTGTTTAAAATAAATAATTGCCGTACTGTAAGCACCTTCCATGCTGTGTAGAGCTGATGCGTAGGAAATCTAAATGGGCGAAAGGTAGCAACCTTCAGAATTGCTCTTTGAGCACGTTCTAATGGGAGTAAAATTGTTTTTGCTGCACCACCCCAAGACGCTATGCAATATGTAAGAATGGATTGACACAAAGCTAAATAGACCTGTTTTATCAATTTAAAGTCGGCTACATTCCGTAAATTTTTAAACACATATATTAATTTGCGAACTCTCGTACACAGTAAATCGATATGTTTACGGAAATTTAGATTTGTGTCAATGGTGACACCTAGATATTTTAAATGGTCAGCTTTAGCTAAAGTGGGGCAAGAACATGCGGAGTCAGCATACGTGCAACAATTGTGTGCGCGAATGTTTAGATTAGTAAGCGGTATGTTAGTATTTCTCATTGTAAATAAAATGTAATTGGTTTTATCTGCATTTAATGATAAGAGATTATTACGGAGCCAATTAGACACAATGTTAAAGCCATTTTGAGCATGTTCATAGACCTCAACTCTAGATTTAGCTGAAAATAACAGGGCGGTGTCATCCGCATAAGATATTATAACACCATGTTGGAGTGAGAGGCTGCACAGCTCATTAATATAAATTAAAAATAGGGTAGGGGCCAAAACGCTACCTTGTGGAATACCAAAACTACTATTTTTAAGTTCAGAGCTTGTATGCTGACCAATTTTAACACATTGATGACGATCGCTGAGATACTCAGAAAATAATAGAAGTTGTTTTCCTCTTATCCCAAGTGTTTCAAGCTTGTGCAAAAGTAAAGTAGAAGAAATAGTGTCGAAAGCTTTGGCAAGGTCTAGAAATATCCCAATTGTGTGCATTCCATTATCTAGGTTGGTAGTAACATAGTTAGTCAATTCGTGAACTGCTTGGCTAGTTGATCTTTTGGCCCTGAAACCAAATTGACTATCTGATAGTAGTCTGTTATCCTCTAGATATTTTATCAATCTAATGTTTATAATTTTTTCTAAAATTTTTGAAATCCCTGTTAACACTGAAATGGGTCTGTAGTTATTCACACAGTTTTTGGCTCCCGACTTAAATACCGGTGTGACCACAGCCTTTTTAAGCAATTTTGGGAATATTCCTTTAGATAAGCATAGTTGAAAAATGTGGGTTAGAGGAGGGGCAAGCAGGAATTTAAATCGTTTAAGAATATTATTAGGTATGTCATCCCACCCAGTAGCACAAACATCTTTTAACCCGTTTATCATACTGATTATTTCGGTAACGTCGGTATCTAATAAAACAAAAGAATTTAGAGTAGAGGATGTCGTGGTCGTGTGTTCTTGGGAAATAATACTTGAGTTTAATGATTTTTCGACCAAGTTTTTACCAACGTTAACGAAAAAGTGGTTTGCTTTATTGATTGCTTCGGATGGGTTTATCTCTGTTGAGAGTAAATCAAGCGGAAGTTCAGGACTTTTTGATGTAAAGGTATGAATTTTTACAAATTTCCAAACAAGTTTACTATTTTTCCCCGCCTTCTGTAATTCATTTTTGTCGTATTGATTTTTTATTTTTTTCAAAAGATTATTACAGAAGTTCCGATACCTTTTATAAGTTACAGAGAGTACTTCGTCATCAGGAGCGAGTCTTACTTTTAGGTGCAGTTTGTCTCTATGTCTTATACAACGAACGAGACCGGGTGTGATCCAAGGTTTGATACAACTATACTTTCTAGGCATTGATTTAGTAAACGTGTTTTTCCTTAGTGCAGTTTGTAGTGAGTTTATGAAATACTTTAAAGAACTATTTGCATCGTCTGAATTATAAACAGGGTCAAAATTAATACCGCGTATGTCCTTTTCAAGATTGGTCATATTGACTTTAGTGTAACTACGCATGCAGTTTTTTCTAGGTGAACTTATTTGTAATGTTAGTAAAACAGCTTGATGATCGGTAAGCGTAGAATTAGTAATCAATGTTTTCGATGGATTTTTTGATTTTAGAATTATATGGTCTAAGCATGAGCCGCTCTGATGCGTGGGGTGATAGTGAGCTGGTAAAAGTCCATGAAATGAGCAAATATTCAGATAATTGTGTATTATTCTGTTGTCGGAGTCGGAGGCAATGTTAATATTAATGTCACCCAAAAGTATTATGTTCTTAAAAGATGTTATGTTTTTTAAATTAGTGTCGAGTGAGTCTAAAAATCTGTCCATATTTTGAGAAGGAGGCCTATAAATAGCCACGACTACCGTGTCGGGAATAATTGACAGTTATAAATAGGAATTAACATTAAATTAAATACAAAAATAAAAGATAAATCTAAAAATGTCGAGCGAAAACGAACAGCAATTGATTTTTATGTATAAGAGAGAAGATAAGATAAGATCATTTTATTTGTTCAAACATGAGTAAACATTCAAAAGAAATGCATGCAAGTTGTTTAAAAATATTATACATAGGTCGCCATGTTTGCCATATCTATACAATGGCATACAAATATTTAAGTAGGTAAGTAAATGCAGATTATTATTGTTTAAAACATAAAAAAAACAGTCACAGTGCACATGTATAAAGTAATCAAAACCAAAAAGTAAAAGTTATTACAGTCATTTAAAGTAGGTAGTCAATTAAAAGTAAAATTTAGTCATTATAGTAAATTTAAGTTGTCAGAATTAATAGGTTAACATTATAATAGTCATTAATTAAAATACTTTTCTCATAAAAATCATTATCGAATGAATGGCTCTTTCTGCTAAGAATTTTTTAAGTTTCAATTTAAACTGCACATCACTTAAAAGCTTCCAACTTTTTGGACATTTATTATAAACTAGATTTTGCCCGCGACTTTGTTCGCGTGGGAGGTTTTTCCCGAGTAATTACCTATCCCGTGGGAATTCCGGGATAAAAACTATCCTATGTCCTTTCCAGGGTCCTAAACTATTCTCATGCCAAATTTCATCTAAATCGGTTTAGCGGTTTAGGCGTGAAAAGGTAACATACAGACAGACAGAGTTACTTTCGCATTTATAATATTAGTATGGATTATTGGAGCTTGAAGATCTTAAGTAATGTGTTTTCAATTCCAGAGGTATACGAGTGCTGTTATACACCATATTCAGGATAACCATGTGGGAGCGACAGGGGAAGACAGTGGTTACCAGGTGGGCAGAAGTTGTCAGGATGAATCCGGACAAGAAGTGTTTCGTTATGGAGAACAGGGCGCTTACATTCCGCGAGGTAACTCTTCACTCTAATCTTCTTACCGTGTCGATGTCAAATATTTAAAACTAGAAGTAGCGCGGGGCTTCGCTACCGTGAATTTAATTACGATAAAAACATAACTCTCCTTTTTTGCAGTCGGGTAAAAAAGAACCTATAATCTTGCTCAAGCTTCAAGCTACTTTCATACCAAATTTCATCAAAATCCACCCAGTACTTTCGAAGATTAGCGCGTTTAAACAAACAAACAAACTTTTCTGTTTTATAATATTAGTATAGATAATGTTTGACTCAAAAATAAGCAAGCCACGATGGCGCATCGCCGTTTGTGATGCGCCATCGTTACATGGTGGACATCTCACCCAAAACGTTCGACAAAAAGCAGTTTCATGTAGAAAATGACTCCATTATTTATCGTTCCAGGGTGACGAATTCAGCAACCGCATATCCTGGTACTTCAAACGCCAGGGTTTCAAACCTGGTGAAGTAATAGCCCTCTTCATGGAAACTCAGCCAGAATACGTGTTCCTATGGCTAGGTCTAGCCAAGATCAGGGTTACTACTGCGCTGATAAACACCAACTTGAAGGGAGGCCAACTGATCCATTGTATCAGGGTAGCAGGATGCAAAGCAGTTGTTTTTGGTGACGAAATGAGAGATGGTAAGCGTTTTACTTTATTACTAGTTTAGGAAATATGTTTCTTACTACATTCTGCCTGCGGCTTCGTTCCCATGGTAAGTCTTTCCTAAGTGGTATGTTATTCCAGGATATCAACTATCTACTTACTAAATTTTACTCAGATCCGTTCAAGCGTTTTGGCGTAAAAGAGTAACAAACATACATACATATACATCCATCCTCACAAACTTCCGCATTTATTATATACTAGCTTCTACCCGCGACTTCGTACGTGTGGCAAGGTTTTCCCGCGCAAATCCCGATCCCGTGAGAGTTTTGGGATAAAAAGTAGCCTATGTGTTATTCCAGGCTGCTAACTATCTACTTACAAAATTTCATTCAGATCGGTTCAGTAGTTTTTACGTGAAAGAGTAACAAACATCCATCCATCCTCACAAACTTTCGCATTTATAATATTAGTAGGATCTTATTAATTAAGAAGTAATATTACTAACGTTCGAGCTTATTTATTGATTTATCTATACTAATATTATAAAGAGGAAACCTTTGTATTTTTGTATGTTTGTATTGAATAGGCTCAAAAACTACTGGACCGATTTCAAAATTTCTTTTACCATTACTTAGAGGGATTCTTCCGAATCCGTATAGGCTATATTTTATCCCGGAAAATAGATAGGTTTTTTCGTGGTAGTGAAAATTGTGGAGTAAGGCGTCGAAAAAACTGCCGTACGTTAACGATTCTCGCGAACGCTGCCTATATTTAATATAAACATTGCACCCGTGCGAAGTCGGGGCGGGTCGCTAGTTCATAATAAAATTAACAACTCTTAGAAAATGGCTCTGCAAAATACCAACTTGCTGCATTGGACTCGATCGAGCGCAGAGCTAAAGGGCTTATAGGCGACGAGGTGCTGGTGGACAAGCTTCATAGCCTGGCTCATCGGCGAACCGTTGCTTGCCTGTCGGTTTTCTACAGATTGTACTTCGGGGAGTGTGCGCAGGAGCTCCATGACCTGATTCCTCCATCTCCCTTTCACTACCGGTCTACCAGACGCACGGCTGGGTACCATCCACACTTGGTTGATATACCGTCTTCCAAGTTATTCCAATATTTATGCACTAATCTTGCAGCCAATTATGAATTTACAATTTATTGACTAGATAGATAGTAACACATGTGTGGGTTAGTATTTAGGAGTTACAAAACGTTAATATTATTATTATAGTAGTAAGAAGTGTGCATGGGGAGTTTTAAATGATTTTGTAAGTGTGTGTGATCTATATTGGTGTATGGGTAATGCCAGTATTATACCATTCTTAAACTTATATATCACGAATCGTCATATACAGAGGATATACGTAGCTTCCTAAACATAGGTATTGTAGATTTCTGATTGAAGGCGATTATACGGTTCAGACTTTTTTTCGGTGTGAAAATCGTGAACTTCTCCGGCTCTGGTTGGAGCGGCTGGGAGTGTTAGGCTCAATTTACACCGCCGCGGAATGAAATGGAAGCGAACGAAATCAATTGTATGACACAAACTAAATAGGAGCCAAAAAAAGGTCGCGTGTCTTCCGGGGAATCCTCGCGCATTCTCGGGAATTTTTGGCTCCTATTCAGAATGGCTTCTTAGCTTAGACTATGCCCGGGCACGCCGCAACTGCGGCGGTAAGACCCCTCTTTGAGACTCCTCAAAGAGGGGTCACTCGGCTAGATCGGCGTCACGGCGTCCTGACCTACCGCATGATACAGGTCCTCACCGGACACGGAAGTTTCGGGAGGTACCTGTGTCTGATGGGTAAGGAAGAGACGCCTGAGTGTCACCACTGCGAGGGTCGCCCTGAGGACACAGTCGAGCACACGGTGCAGGACTGCCCAGCTTGGGCAGAGCACCGACGTGTCCACACGGCGACAATAGGCGGAGACTTCTCGCGCCCGGCATTGGTCGAGTCCATGCTGCGGGGCGAGAGGGAGTGGGAAGCGGTCGCCTCCTTCTGCGAAGCAGTCATGCTTCCGAAGGAGGAGGCGGGCCGCGTGAGGGAGAGGATGGCGTCCTCCCTCCAGCCCAGCCGCAGTGGTAGACGCCCACGGCGTCGGACGTCGGCCGACGATCTCCGACCACCGTAGGCGCGGGCATGCGGACAGCAAGTAAAGGGCAACTCGCTGTCTGACCATGGACCATGCCCGGGTCGACGGCGCGTCGTGTTCCACGCGCGCCTCAAAGAGCGTCAGCAACATGACGAGGCCCCCTCTGCAGAGGGCAGAAGCCTGCCGGGGTCGTGGGACTCATCCCGTTACCGTGGCCCCGATATGTAAAGGGTTATTGAAGGAACACCGTGGATTTTAGTCAGTAAAAGTCTAACAGTCCCTCCCACCCTGCCCGGAGTGGAAGGACTTATTTGATAATTTTACCACGTTAAAAAAAAAAAAAAAAGCTTAGACTATGCCCAAATTGAAGATCTGTTCAAAACCGCATCTTAAAATCTTTACGATCCACACATCTCACACACACCATACCTTACACCTGAACAGAAACACACATAACACACTAGCATGTTCCTATATATACCTACTATTTATTATAACATATATTATTTTTTTTATTTTTTTATCGTCTTACCTGCATTATTAAATTAAATTGTTTGAATGATAAATTATTTAAATTAAGTTACTTAATTACTACTGTAAATTGGACTCTTTTTTTAGAATGAACTCGTCTCCAGTAAAGTTTTTAAAAAATCTAATTTGGGGGCCTGGTGACCTGACTTACAGGTTTTGGAAAAAACTTAGTTTAGGCACCAGTCTCCCACAAATTATGTTTAAATTGTCTGTACCTTATATCAATTATCTAATGTATTAATTTGTGGTGAGAAAATAAATAAATTCTATTCTACTCTATTCTATAGTTTGTGTGTCATAATTGACATAAAGTTCATTATGTTATGTAAAATTTCGTTGCAAATAGTCGCTTCCATTCGGCGTCTGCGGCGGTGTAAATTGAGCCTTAGACTTCTACTGATAAAAGCCTACCTTATTCCTTCCTTTCCTGTTATTTTGGGGCCGCGGTATCTCGTTAGGACATTCCTGTAACCCCGGCAGACATTACCTTATCAGGCCCCGTCATTGCTGCTGTCTGCTCTTTGAGGCGCGCGTGGAATACGACAAACATTTGAGATGAAGTGTTAACTTTCAGTTGAAGACAAAGCACAAAATGTACTAACCACTAATCAGTATCTGACGTTTGAGTGCCGGAGTGATTGGGTTGTGGCACCCGAACAAATGTTTGTACGACCTACTGGTTGTTTCAGGTCTATGTATTTGTGCTAGGGAATTATATGCACCTACAAAACAGGACAAGTTCCTAGTGTGTGGCAAAAAGGCATAAGCTAAAGTACTTTTCATTATTTACTAACAGTCACTCTTTATCACGATAAAAACATAATCCTCCTTCTTTTGTAGTCGGGTAAAAAGTAGCATATAACCTTCATCAAGCTTCAAGCTTCTATATAAAATTTCATCTAAATCCACTCAACACTTTCGAAGCGTGTTTAAACAAACAAACAAACTTTTCGGCTTTATTTTTATTATTCTTAGTATAGATGTTGTCAAAAATAATAATACCCTCTCTTCTTTATAGTGTCTTTCATAGCTCTTTTCTCTTCCGTGCATTTAAAATGGTCTTCCAATATCTTTATTTGGTAGAAAATCTTTGGCCCTATTAGCCGAAGCCGAGAATCTTAAACTGTATTATTCTCATACGATTTGACTGGTTGTATGAACTTTAAGAAAATCTTTAAGCTCGAGTTTGTTTCAGTGTTTCTTTTCACGATGTTAGCTTGGTAGGCGTAGGAAAAACCCGCCTCATGCAGTTTAAAAGTCATGTATTTTTTAAAATTGGGTATTAATTTACTAATATATTAAGATAAGCGTTTTTGCAAAATAGACGGATACAAAATTCTTCTTTTATATCATTAATAGATAGCTATTAATGATATAAAAGAAGAATTTTGTATTGACCCGCGGTTTCACCCGCGTTAATTTGAAGAAAAACCAAAATTCATTAAAATCGGTGTTGCGGTTCAGATTTCTCATACAAACTTTCATAAATTTTTCAAAAATCTAGTCCTAAAAGGTTGAAATAGGGGATTTCAACCTTTTAGGACTAGATTTTTGAAAAATGTCTAATTTGGCCAAGCCTATGTTTGACTCCGACTCTTCAACTATTTCCATTCCAATTTTCATCCAAATCGGTGACGTGGTTTAGCTGTGAAAACGTAACAGGCAGACGGAGGGACAGACAGTCTTTCGCATTTATAATATTAGTATGGATGAATGTTACGTAAACAAATATTTTGTTCATGAATATTCTCTATTGTGATCGTCATCAAGTAGGTAAATAATTATGTATCAAGAATGGAACTACGTACGATGGAATTAAAATTAAATTATTTATCCAATCAACACGTTTTTATTTTAAATAAAAAAAAAAATGTGTAAAAATGTTAATACCAAAGTCACATATAATTAAATTAACTGTATAGATTGTATGGACTTCAAAAGAGACGGACCCCTGAGTTTGTTTCGGTGTTTCTTCTCAGGGTAGTCAGTTAGGAAACACCGACCTCATCTATGTAGTTTAAATTTCGTCTTAAAGTGATATTTAATAACAAATTTGCAAAATAAAGATCATTTATCATTTATCACAAATGAAATAATTAGGTATATTGAATATCACCAACTAGTTTCTGTCCACGGTTTCCCTCGCGTGTAAAGTTTTATCAGCGAAAATATCCTGTCACTCTGCAGCCCTTCTACTGCTGGGGAATGTTTTTAAGAGATACCGCAGCCCCGGACTATAAGAACAATAGAAGGAACAGGGTGGGTTTTTTTGTCAGTAGAAGTCTGACACTCCTTTCGGCTCTCCCCAAAATGGGAGTAGTCATTTGATGATTTTTCCAACGAAAAAAAGTCCTTTAAAGCAAGAGTGAACAGGATTTTTTTGGGCTCGCTCGTTTCATTGTAAACGTCAGCTATTGTTTACCATCAGGCCTGATCGAGGTCATGAGCAGGCTCAATAGGAACTAAAAAAAACGCTCATATAATATAAAAAAAACCTTTTGCTCCCTTTTGACTTCAGAGAAAGACAAACTACCACACACTTTCAAATCTATATATACAACGTGTAACGGAAACCCCCTATCTATCCAAAAGGACTGAAGACAACATCTGGTTATGGAGTCTCTATGCAAAGTTTCAGCTCAAAATAAGTGACTCACAGAATTGAACCGAAATTGTTGGTTTCGTATGTTTCTTGAATACCAATAATAACAAACGTGTCACAGCACTATGAGGGTCATCACTTTCCACGTCACTTGCCAATAAAACGATAATTCTCTTCGTTCTTCTTAATTTGAAAAATTCGGTCTCTGGGGTCAATGTATTGAAATTTCTAATAAGTTCCACACATCTAGACATAGGATTACAAAACCCTTGCTATATCGTTTGTTATCATCCAAAGAAGCCGTGCACTTGGTATGTACGTATATATCCTTTAAATTACACGTTGTATATATATAAAAGCGAAATACCACTCACTGATTTATCACGAAATCTCAGAAACTATAAGTAGGGCTCTCAAATTTTGCATGGGGGTTCCATTTAGTACGTAGATGCTAGCTAAGACGGAATTTTGCGAAATTCCCACGGGATCGGGACTTACACGGGAAAAACTTCCCACGCTAACGAAGTCGCGAGCAACTGCTAGTATAATATAATTATTTAAAGCGCAGAAATACGTAATCTAAACACAAGTTCTTTAATTTCTCGAAAAAACTACATGCAGTAGCATAGAGACAAGTTTTTATACAAACTTCATTAATAATTGACATGACAACAATGACAGTAGGTAGGTATATCTTCTGTTTCATAGTTAGGATGCACAAAATGATTATATAAATTACTAGATAAAAACACTGTCTGCATTGTCTTTTCTTATCTTATCTACTTCTTTTGATGCGATCAATTTTGTTACGGTTTTCAGTAACAGAAAGAGCGATTAACTTGGAACGTGAAAATTAAATTGAAATGAATAATAATTATTTTTTTATTATTTAAAACATGCGAATACATTTATTACTAACATAAATATACCTCGCAAACCGTCGAGGGTTTATCTGTGCAATTGATTGAATAATTGAAATGTCTGTCTGCGAATTGAAAACTGTTTTTTCTGGTTTAGGACATAAATACTTGAATAATACTCGTTAGTTCAGGCAGGTAAAAATTTTATACGAGGTGTTTTTTATATCCCATAACTCTAGGCTATGAATCAACTGGCATAAGAATTATCTTTTTTGTGTTTTAATTTTTCATACAGAATAATTCGACAAATTCACGATTAATAATGTTAAACACACTTATGTGAAACATGACAACGTCGCATTTTCGTAACTTTAAATATGAATGGTTTGAATGAAAATTAATTACTCGTAGGTATTTATCAATGAAACTTAGATCGTATCGAGAGTCTAGTGTTAGAATGTTGAGGATCGATGATATCTTTAAAACTATGCATTTTTGAACGGATTGTTTGATGACTGTTTGATTTATTTTTAGTTATAGAATATAACCCTAGAGTTATGTGATATAAAAAAAAAACACATTGTATAATAGATATTCCTTTATGAAGTAACTATGCTTACAAAACAAACAGCTATGGTTAAAGAAGCCATATTTTGAGGACTTCAAGAAAACAAAACTGTGTCTACAAAAAACCTTTTTCTATTTCCAGCAATTAAAGAGATCCAGCCAGATATCCCTGACATCCCACTCTTCCAATACAACTCCCCAGAGAGGGAGTCAGTTCCAGTTCTTCAAGATACGGTGCCTCTGTCAGCCGAACTCAGCGAAATGTCATATGAGCCCGTGCTCGATTGCGGTCAAGCAAAACCGAAGGACACGCTACTGTATATTTATACTAGTGGTACCACTGGATTCCCGAAGGCAGCTATTATTACTAATATCAGGTAAACACTTAAATCACCTTTCCACCATTCTAAAAGCAAATATGTAGGTCTTTTTTAGGGTTCCGTACCCAAAGGGTAAAAACGGGACCCTATTACTAAGGCTCCGCTGTCTGTCTGTCTGTCACCACGGCTCTTAAGATACATCTCAAGAACCGTAATAGCTGGACAGTTGAAATTTTTACAGATGATGTATTTCTGTTACAGCTATAACAACAAATACTAAAAAATAAATATTTAAGGGGAGTTCCCATACAAAAAAATGTGATATTTTTGTTTTTATTTTTTTTACTGACGATGGTACGGAACTCTTCGTGCGCGAGTCCGACTAGCACTTGCCCGTTTTTGTTATGTCATTGTGAGAACTCTGTAGAATTTTAGATTCGTTTTTTATCTGTAATTAGAAATGGCGCGGGGCTTCGCTCCTGTGGACTTTATTACGATAGAAACATAACCCTACTTTTCAGTTGGGCCTATACCCGGACTTTTAATTCGATGAAGTAGACTGACGGTTTCCGAGTTGTCAGATAATGGCGACTACGAAATTGTGATGTAACTAAATTAATCGATTTTGGAATAAAATCGAATAATGATGTAAACGATTTTATTTTTCGATTTTTTTTTTGTGAAAAATAAAATGCAACGTGCCCCTGTGCCCGTACCCATTTCAACGGGGTTTAGGTCGCAGTGTTGCCGGGGCAGTCTTTAATAGTAGGTAATCCCGCTCCATTTATTAAAATATTCATCACATGAATCAAATTCCAAAAGAGTGGCTTTCATCATGTCTGGTTAGATATGAATATTTTTAATAAAAGTACCTAGATTTATTTATAATAAAATCTAGTTACTGCTTCAAAATAAAAGAAAATAGTATAAATTTTGTCATTTATTTATATTTCCCACGATTAAAAATCGCTCATTATTCGTTTGATTGAATCCATCACTATTAGGTTAAATAGGGTATCATTATTTTAATAAGTGACACTTATGTCCGCTTACTGCATCGAATTAAAAGTCCGGGTATAACGACCTTCCACAAGCTTAAAGCAAGTCGAATGGCAAAAAACGGAACCCTTATAGTTTCGTCATGTCTGTCTGTCTGTCCATCCACCCGTGTGTCACAGCCATTTTATTCCGAAACTATTAGGATTACACATGTGAAACTTGGTAGGTAGATGTATTCTGTTAACCGCTTTCCGATTTTTATTAAAAATTTATAAAATATATAAAATTAAGGAAGGCTCCAATACATAGAACTGAAACTAAAAATATTTTTTTCATCAAACCTATACGTGTGTGATATCTATAGACAGGTCTTTAAAAATGACATTGAGGTTTCTAAAAGCACTTTTTCTTAAAGTCAATCGTTTAAAAGATATACGCTTCCAAAGTGGTAAAATGTGTGTCCCCCCTCTAACTTCTATAATAATGGAGTGAAAAATCTAAAAAATATATATGCTGTAGAGGTTAATAAAAACATACAAAAAAAAAATTGGTTTGAACGAGTTCGGATCAGTAGTTTTTGAGATATAGCACTTTTTATAAAACCGCAATTACAACTTTGTATTTCATACAAACACTATGAAAAACAAAGTTATTAGGCGTAGTTACTACGGAACGCTTCATGGGCGAGTCTGACTCGCACTTAGCCAATTTTTTATTTAATTAGTATCAGCTGCTCAATCTGTATCAAGTTTCGTGTATGGAGTACTGCTCTCATCTTTGGGACGGATCTGTTAAGTACCAACTGGACGCACTTGAGTCAATCGAGAAACGGGACAATAGACTCATTGGCAACGATGCACTGGTCGAGTCAAAGCTCCAGAGCCTTGACCATCGACGAAGATTTTTAGTCTATCGGTTTTCTATCGGTTACATTTCGGAGCGTGTGCGATGGAATTACACAATCTAATTCCGCCAAGCCCGTTCCATCATCGGACTACAAGACAAACGACGATGCGCCGTCGTTACATGGTGGACATCCCACACATGACACATACGCACAAAACGTTTTGGGAATACTTTCATTGTGCGTACGGCTAAGGAGTGGAATTACAGCCGGAGTCTGTGGTTTCCAATAGCTATAACCTAGGGGTCTTCAAGTCAAGAGTGAACAGGTTACTTCTAGGTAAGCGTACTCCATCTTCGACCACATCTTCACTTACCATCAGGTGAGATGGTAGTTACCTATTATCAATACAAAAAAAATACTAATCGTGTGTAGGGCTAGATCCTAACTATAAGTCATCAGGGTTGGAATCAGTATTGTTTTATTTAGTTTTATTTTAATTTTTGTATTTTGTTTTTTAATGTAAATGAATCAAATTAATTTTAATTTTAATCTATGGACTGTGTCTGAAAATAAATTTTATTTTATAACGTTCCCACTGCTTGGACCCATGCCTCCTCTCTATGAGACGAAATGGGTCGTAAACCACGCGGGCCCATTTCGTTGATGGATTTTTTGACCTGAGAAATACCGGTTTCCACGACGTTGTGGTTTTCCTTCACCGTTTTAAGAACAGAGGTGTTTATGAAAATTACACCAAGTAATGTGCCTGTCTGGGTTCGAACCTATGACCTGCATTTCGCAAGACGTGCCTGTAACCGCTACACCGCTACTGCTCTCTTTTACTTTTTCTAATTCATTAAAAAGTCATGAGTTAAAATAGTATTATTATAATAACAATAATAGTTAATAAATCGTAATTTTCTTCACCAGGTATCTGCTGATTCCACTAGGAGTGCAGAGCTCGGCGCAGCTAAACCCTTCAGACGTAGTATACGATCCTCTACCTCTTCACCACACGGCGGGCGGAGTACTAGGAGCAGGGCTGGCTATTGTGACCGGGTGTACTGTCGTGCTTAGGAAAAAGTTCTCAGCTTCGAATTACTGGAGCGATGCGGCGAAGTATGGATGCACTGTAAGTCTTCATATATTTAACTGCACTTTTTAATTTAGTGGCTTAACTTCTGCCGGTGACCAAATACAAATGAATATGTAGGGCCGGGCTACATATAATAACCGCTTAATTAAAAAAGTGTGATGATGCCAAACCGTATTAATATGGATAAAAGAGAGATATTTATATTCCCTTTCTGCTCAGTAACAATCGTAGCAATTGTATGCAGTGGTAATGCGAGGAGCCTTTTTATGAAAATGGTCTTTAAAGTATATATATTTTTCAACTTTTATTGTTAAATAATATTGGTTTATTTATAATAACACTAATTAATATAGTTCTTAAATGTAGCTCTTAAATGCGCCATAATTCGTTTCCTTACCAGACTTCTTTCTCAATTCCATGCAACATTTCGTGGTTCAATAATTATGGTAAATACCCCGGATAATTTTTTTATTAGGAAAATTTATAATTAGGAAACTACCCTACTCCCACGAGACTGGGATTTACGTTGGGAAACCGTCCTACGCGAACGAAGTCGTGGTTAGAAATTAGAAAATAAGAATATAAGTTACCCCTAATGATAATCTATTTTTCTTTCAGGCAACTCAATACATAGGTGAGATCTGCCGCTACCTCCTCGCCGTGCCTCCTGGTCCCAACGATCGCGCTCACAAAGTCAACGTGATCTTCGGCAATGGATTAAGGCCGCAGATCTGGCCGGAGTTTGTGGAGAGATTCGGTATTAAGAGAGTCATGGAGTTCTATGGCGCTACTGAGGGGAACAGCAATCTTGGTGAGTTTCGAAATCAACATCAAAAATATTTCTCTTAGGCCTTTATGGGAACCCACTCCAGACACGAGCAAGCACATTAAGCTTAGTTGAACGGGTTAACAATAAGTATTGCTAGTAATAAGAATTCTACAAACATTGCTGGTTTTTATGATTGATTTTCACAATGTTTCCATAATATAGTTTTTATAGGTATTATTAATATAGTAGGTGCAATGTAATTACAAAAAAAAAATGAATCTCAGAATTTACAGGGTTCCCGCATTCATTAAAAATTAGGTTTATAAAAGGACCAAAATGATGCATGATGAAAAAAATAGAAATAAAAATAGGTATTTGGATTTTTTTTAAATATTTTATTGTTTTGTTTTTTCATCCATTTACGCAGTTCCGTAGATCCTTTGAATCGTTAGGACCACTTTTTTAGTAACTTGAAAACAGTTGAAAGACAAAATGTTATATAGCAATATGCCTAATTGTTGCTTCTATTATACAACGTGTAACGGAAACCCCATATCTATCCAAAAGGACTGAAATCTGGTAGGTATGGAGTCTCTATGCAAAGTTTCAGCTCAAAATAAGTGACTCACAGAATTGACCCCAAATTATTGGTTTCATATGTTTCTTGAATACTTACCAGTAATAACAAACGTGCCACAGCACTATGAGGGTCATTACTTTCTACGTCACTTGCCAGTAAAACGATAATTCTCTTCGTTCTTCTTAATTTGAAAAATTCGGCCTCTGGTATCAATGTATTGAAATTTCTAATAAGCTCTACACATGTAGACATAGGATTACAAAACCCTTGCTATATCGTTTGTTATCATCCAAAGAAGCCGTGCACTCGGTATGTATGTTAAAATTACACGTTGTATACCCACCAAGTTGCCTAATGTGCTCTTCATAATTCTTGTTTTCAGTAAACCTGGACTCGAAAGTTGGAGCCATCGGTTTTTTGAGCAGATTATTTTCAACAATCTACCCACTTAGTTTGGTCAGGTAAATATATATCACATTAATAAAATAGCGTGTCTGTGATTTCAAAATAACTATTTGATCGATACATAAGTGCAACAGAAACTTTATTTTTTATTTTGTCTATCTGTACCCATTTCTGCTTGTCCGGGCTAGTCTCCGGAACGGCTTAACTGATTTTAATGGGATGATAAACTCGAAGATAGAGAGAGTTATAGGGTAATATGTACCCCTTTTTTATTCCCGGAATTTTCAAAAATTCGAGAAATAAGTCCTGTCATGTTACAAGGACGCCATTTATAAAAATGGTAGTGAGGAAATTTTAAAACTGTTTTTTTTTTTTAATTTCAGGTGTGATGAGATCACAGGCGAAATCTCAAGAGATGTTAACGGCAGATGTATAACTTGTGGTCCTCACGAACCTGGTATGCTCTAAAATTTTGCCCTCCTTCATTGTTATGAATCCCTGGTACTCACTCTAACTCATAATCATTACCTTAGCCTTTTTCCCAAATATGTTGGTTCCGGCTTCCAGTCTAACTGGATGCGGCTAAGTAACAGCTACATGGAGTTTCTTCCTGTTTAGCCTCTACAACCCAGTAACTGAGTAACACGATACCGTTTGGCAAGGCAGGTGTCAGACCTTCTGGCTCTCTATACCTAACGACTAAAATGTAAATACAAATGACAGCTAGGACTAATAATAATACACTTCTGGACACATCTATTGGCCCACCTTAGAGTTTAGGTTTCGATGGCCCCTACCGAAATATGATTGCTAGATTGAACAAAAACTGTTGATGCAGTTTTAAACCTGATACATTTTACCATCTTTTTCGATCGTATAGTTTTAAATTTGAATTCAGAATACCATACGACATGGACCTACGCCTAACAAGTCGGATATGCGCCTTGTTAAAGGCAATTAATTTTTGAATAAAAAACATGTTTTATCAAATAAAGGTTTAATTTAATAACGCGTGTTGCCTCCATGGGCATCTACCACAGCTCTCATACGATTAGGCATAGAGTTTATCAACCGCTCTATGAAATTTTGAGGGATCATCTCCCATTCCTCTTCTATGGCAGTTTTCAACTCCTGCATCGTCTGGGCAACTGGCTGACGAGCCCTAACACGCCTTTTTAGCTCGTCCCACATGTGCTCAATGGGGTTCATGTCTGGGCTTCTGGCTGGCCAGTCCATAACTGTGATGTTCACATCCCGAAGATATTCCCTGACGATGCCGGCCGCATGGGCTCTTGCATTATCATGCATAAAAAGGAAATTTGGGCCCACATAGTCCGCGTATGGTATCACGTGAGGTTCTAAGCACTCACGAATGTATCTTTCAGCATTTAATGTTGGCAGCCGTGGTCCTGTAACAACCTCAAGTTGAGTTTTGCCGCTCGCGGATATACCGCCCCAGACAGTCCATGAGCCACCGCCATAAGCAACCCTCTCTTCAAAGCAGCATTGTGCGAAACGCTCTCCCTTACGCCGGTAGACCTTCTTCCTTCCATCATTGCCATGTAACACAATTTTAGACTCATCAGAAAAGAGTACACGGCTCCAATCTTGCTGTGTCCAATTTAAATGACTGCGTGCGAAATGAAGGCGCGCTGTTCGGTGGGCTCGCTTTAGTTTGGGCCCATTAGCTGGCTTGTGTGGTACCATATCGCGTTCTTTTAACCTTCTCCGAACAGTTCGAGCGCTCACAGATACTCCGTGGAAGTCGCGAAGTTGGTTTTGTATCTCAATGGAGGTAAGGTGACGATTTCTCAAGCTGGTCGTCACGATGAATCGATCCTGCCTTTCAGTTGTGACCCGAGATCGTGGCCTTCCTTGGCGACGAACAAAGCCGCCAGTCTCTAGGTACCTCCGATAAACATTTCGGACCGCAGATCGACTTAAATTAAGTTGAGCACTCACGTTTCTTTGGCTGTGTCCGGCCTAAATAAGTGCCACAGCTTGGGCGGCGACTTCAGGTGAAGTATCCATAGATTATTGATAGAACCTCACCTTAATGTTAAGAATAAGTAATGTTTGTTGCAAAAGCAAAGATATCAATCACTTTTTCAAGAATTAAATCCAAGTAAACCAATAAAACCAAGTTTTCTTAGTATTCGATTGTTTGATATCAACAAACAGGCTCCAAATTGTCTTTTGTTTCTTTAAATTCTGTGTTCGAAATTCAAAAAAAGACTATTGAATGAAATTGTGAATGTGCCAGGTTCAAAACTGCATAAAAACTTTTTGCTCGACCTAATATAAAATTTTAGCTAGGACCAAACGAAACTGAAAATACAAGGTGGGCCAATAGATGTGTCCAGAAGTGTATTTTTTTATATTCTTAAATGTTTTTTTTTTTATAGAGAATATTTAAAAATGTAATTTATATGTATGTATTGAAAATAAATATATACCTCAAAGGTGACTGACTGACTGACATAGTGATTTATCAACGCACAGCCCAAACCACTGGACGCATCCGGCTGAAATTTGACATGCAGGTAGATGTTATGACGTAGGCATCCGCTAAGAAAGGATTTTGCGAAATTCCCACGGGATCGGGATTTACACGGGAAAAACTTCCAACGCGGGCGAAGCCGCTGGCACAAGCTAGTTGAAAATAAATGTAAAGAATAATAAAATTAAAATACTTTATTTTAAGACCAAAATCCATATAGAGACACATTTACACATCATCATTCGTCCTTACTAAACGCAAAACGTATGTGCGCCATACAATATCCTTACGCAGACGCATACACTCATGCAATGTTAGCGGCCGACACGCACACGAGCGCATTTCCTTGAATTAAGGATTGTATTAATTTGTCATGATACTGTGTTTCCATTTTAAGTTATATGAAAGATTATTCCGTCAAAATTTAACACCTTTTTTATGACGGAAATCAATTCAGAAGCCGATTCTGAACCAACAACTTTCAGGAATTGCGTTTATTCTGTTACACGTTGTATATTTACTCATTTTCTATTATTTCACCACGAGTTACTCTACCATGAGCAGTTATTATTGATTCCAGTCCGGGCTTGCCTGGGGTAGACATTTTTGTAATAATTAAAGCCCCTACAGCTAGGGCTTATAAAAAAACGTATAAAACTAAGCAACTCCATGCTAACGGCACAGGTTAGGTTAGGGGTTAGGCTGGCAAACCGCAGAGGGTGATGGCCGTCAGAGTCGTCCGCGGGTACCGCACGATTATTTCACCTAGAGGTGAAAGTACTCGCGTCGTTGTATCGATGGCGCGAGGAAGAGCGGGCACGGGGCTCGAGGCCGGTGCAGCGGCAGATCGCGCTGCGCCGAGAGGAGCTCCGTCAGGTCTTGATGGCGGAATGGCGGCAGAGGCTTCTGCGCCCTACCGCCGCCGGCCTCGCTACCGTCGAGACGATCCGGCCAGTACTCGACGGCTCCCTGTCGTTTAGGGTCACGCAGGTGCTGTCGGGGCACGGCTGCTTGGGCAAGTACCTGTGCCGCATAAACAGAGAGCCGGACGCTCGGTGCCACCACTGCGTCCATTGCGGGGAGGACACGGCGCAACACACGCTCGCCGAGTGCGTAGCTTGGGAGGAGCAGAGCTGTGTCCTCACAAATGAAGTAGGAGGCGATCTGTCGCTGCCGGCCGTAGTGCAGAGTATGGTCGGCAGCGCAGAGTCGTGGGACGCGGTGGTGTCCTTCTGCGAGGACGTGATGTCGCAGAAGGAAACTGCGGAAAGGGAGAGGGAGATCTCCACTCCCTTCCCTGGCCGCAGAAGGCGCACCGGGCGCAGGGGAAGGGCGGACAACACCCTTTTCCAGCCCCCATGAATGGGTCCAGGGGCGAGGGACTTGGCGCGCCTCTGAGGCGATGCACGGGGTAGTTCAACACCTCACTAACCCGTGCAGGAGGCGAGGCCGGGACAGACCCGGCCAGCACTAGTGCGGGGCTGCGGAAGAATTAGGTTTCCCGCGGCCCCCCACGCACGTGTGAGGAGACACCGGGGTGGTTTTAGCCGGTAAGAATCCGGCACGCCCCTCCGCCATTCCCCAGGCGGAGGTAGTCCAAGAGGACTTCACCCAGTAAAAAAAAAAAAGGGATTAGGTTGGCCCTTAGTGGGGAGTCACTTATCTAACCCAACTGTAAAAATTCACCCGTCTTTTTTTAAATTTTAATAGGCTCGCGATTGACCACCATCTCACCTGATGGTAAGTGATGATGTGGTCGAAGATGAAACACGCTTACCTAGAAGTAACCTATTCACTCTTGACTTAAAGAACCTCAAGTTATAGCCATCAGGAAACACTGACTCCGGCAGCGAATCCTTAGCTGTACGAACAATGAAAGTATTCCCAAAACGCAAAACGTTTTGTACGTATGGGTGGGATGTCCACCATGTAACGATGGCGCATCGCCGTTTGTCTTGTAGTCCGATGATGGAACGGGCTTGGCGGACTTAGATTGTGCAATTCTATCGCACATTCCCGGAAATTCTCCGTACAGCTAAGGAGTAGAATTCCCTGCCGGATTATATGTTTCCCGATAGCTATAACCTGGGGGTCTTTAAGTCAAGAGTGAATAGGTGACTTCTAGGTAAGCGTGCTCCATCTTGGACCACATCATCACTTTCAGGTGAGATGGTGGTCAAAAGTGAGCCTATTATCAATAATAAAATATTGGCCAAGTGCGAGTCGGAGTCGGACTCGCCCATGAAGGGTTCCGTATTAACTATAATAAATATAACATACTTAATATATTTATTTGAAAAAAAAAAAAAAAACAAAAACCTTACAAATTTCTTAAGACTAGCTTATTTACAATTTTAACAACTACGCCAAATATCTTTGTTTTTCATAGTATTTGTATGAATTACAAAGTTATATTTGCGGTTTTCGAAAATATACTGTATCTCAAAAACTGCTGACTTAATCTCGTTCAAACCAATTTTGGTTGAAAGTTTACATTAAAATCTACAACATATGGTTTTTATAGATTGTTCACTTCATTATTATAGAAGTTAGAGGGGAGGGGGGACGACGACACATTTTACCACTTTGGAAGCATATATCTTTTAAACGATTAACTTTATGAAAAAGTCATTTTAGAAACCATAATGTAATTTTTACACACACACACGTATAGGTTTAATGAAAAAAAATATTTTCAGTTTCAGTTCCATGTATGGAGAGCCCCCTTTATTTTAAATATTTTTTAAATTTTCTCTTAAAATCGGAAAGCGGTTCACAGAATACATCTATCTGCCAAGTTTTACATGTATAGTTCTAATAGTTTCGGAATAAAATGGCTGTGACATACGGACGGACGGACAGACAGACAGACGGACAGACATGTCGAAACTATAAGGGTTCCGTTTTTTGCCATTCGGCTACGGAACCCTAAAAAGTAAACTTTTGTAATTTGTAATGTATCTTTCTCTTTGCAGGTCTTCTTTTAGGTAAAATAGATCCAAAGAAAGCCATTCTAACATTCGCGGGGTACGCAGACAAGACTGCTTCGGAGAAGAAGATGGTTCGTAACGTGAGGTCCGAGGGAGATTGTTACTTCAATACTGGGGATATTCTCGTTATGGATCACTATGGATACTTCTACTTTAAGGATCGTACTGGAGACACATTTAGGTGAGATTTTTAATATCATCATCGCGATATCTGTTAAAGAAATAATAGAAAGTTGTACTAGTGGGGAAAGCCCCACTAGTTCAACTTTCTACTAGTATTTTAAATGTGAATAATTGTGAGGGTGGATTACGGTTGCCATCACCTAAATTTCCAGTTCCGGACAAAGACTTTCTGTGTTGTGCGTTTTAGGGTGTTTTTCCACCAGAGATGTGCTACGCTACGTTGCTATGGATACGTTTGATATCCACCAATCATATTCGTTGGTGCACATAGCTTAGCACTGGTGGAAACGGATTCAACTAAGATATGTTTTTTATATGGAAGGATGCGTGCTATGGATGTGTGCTATGGATGCGTGCTATGGATATACAGTATGTTAACTAACAGAGGGCTTTCCCGTTAACCCGCAATAGTATAACATCCAGACATGCTAAAAAATATTACCATTCGAAAACAAAATGTTTTTTTTTATATTAAAATATTCACTAAAAATGTTAAATTGGTAGGTAAAAAACACCCTGTACACGCGTACTTGAAGGATGGCAACGTCGCAATTTATTTATGAATGATGGGCCGCGTGTGCGGCGATCTAATTGATGTGCTTATACTATTGTGGGTTAACGGGAACGCCCTCTGTTAGTTAACATACTGTATATGCCTCTCCTCTCACTGCGCCGTCCTCATTCTATCGCTTCCCTACTATCGATACATCGCATAACTCGAGCTGCGCATCTTCCTCGCGCAGCTACTTTGCGGTGGCGTAACTTCATAGCACGTCTTACTCGCACCGCTACATAGCTTAGTATCAGTGGAAACGGTCACATAGTTTCACAGCTTAGCTATTACATCCTCGCAGCATAGCTGCATAGCACATCCCCGGTGGAGAAGCACCGAACCGGACCGGACCGGAACCGGACTCTTTTTGGGTAAATCTCCCCAGACGCCGGACGCCCTTCAAACTAGGACAAATCCGGGGAAACCTGGACGGATGGCCGCCCTAGGATGGATAAATGGATGTTTGTTACTCTTTTACGCAAAAATTACCGAATGGATTTATATAGTAATACAGCTTTAATATCAGAATATCACATAAGATACTTTTTACCCTGGGATTCCCTCAGAATCGGGATGTTCCTGGGAAAAATTTCTAAAGTGAATAAAGTCAGTTTCAGCGCTGATCTATGTTTTACTGGTACATTTAATAAACTTGTCGTTATACACGGGAGTGTTTCCTGAGAAATTGAAAATAGCCGTTATTAAACCAATATTTAAAAAAGGTAATAAAAAGCTTATTGATAACTACAGACCGATAGCCTTATTGCCCATTTTAGCGAAAATTTACGAAAAGCTCATGCATAAGCGATTAATAAATTTTATCGATAAGTTCCGGGTTTTGAAACATGAACAACATGGATTCCAAAAAAAGAAATCGACAACCACAGCGGCATTTAACTTAATTAACCTAGTTACTAAAAATATTGACCAGAAAATCCCGACCACTGTTGTATTTTTTGACATGTCAAAAGCCTTTGACTTTGTATCGCATGAGCTACTTCTAAAAAAATGTGAAAAATATGGAATACGCGGTAAAGCAAATGCGTGGTTAAAAAGTTACCTTGCAAACAGAACGCAATTTGTAGAAATAACTGTGGACAAACCAAATCAAAACGGTGAAATGAAATTTAAATCCGAATTGGGTTACAATTGTACAGGCGTTCCACAGGGTAGTATTTTGGGTGCCCCGCTTTTCCTGTTATATATCAATGACCTGACAGAAGTAACTGACTATCCTTGCATACTATTTGCAGATGATGTGTCCGTAATTATCCCTAAAACTAAAGAAAACTATAATGAAGAAATAAATAGTACCGTAAGCAAAATTATATCTTGGATGGAAAAGAACAATCTTAAACCTAACATAGATAAAACCAAATATGTACAATTTCTTAACAAAAACTGGAATAAAATTAATTTAAACATTACTTATAAAGATAAACAAATACAACAATCAGATAGTATGACTTTTCTTGGGATAGTGCTAGATGGGAAGTGTTCCTGGATTGGTCATATTGATATGATATGTGGAAAACTTAGTAAGTTTGCTTATGCTCTATGGCGTTTATCTAACCTATCAAGTAGACAAGCTACATTACAGGCTTATCATGCATATGTTGGTTCAATACTGCGTTATGGTATACTGGTATGGGGAAACTCGGTGCATCTCGGAAGAGCCTTCATCGCACAGAAGAGGTGTATACGTGCGATTTGTAATGTAGACCCACTCACATCCTGTAAACCACTGTTTAAGAAACTTAGAATACTTACATTAACTGGTATTTATATTGAGGAATTATGTAAATTTACCAAATCTCATCCTGAGATGTTTGAAAAACTGGGAGAGAAATGCAAATTCAAAACTAGATTTCCTAATAGGTTGATTAATCCTAAAACTAAAACGGAACTATACAGGCGAAGTTGTTACCCTATGTGCATTAAAATTTATAACAAGGTTCCAGACCAAATTAAGGAACTTCCTATGGTCCGCTTCAAAAGGGCTTTACGCAGATGGTTGATTGAGAATCCCTTTTATACAATACAAGAATTCCTCCAGTTCAAATTTAATTAATTTAATATCTAATTTATTTTACATTTAACTAATTAAAATAATATCAACAAAAATTTGCATGTCATAATATTATGATTAAATATGTTAAGCTACTATTATACCATTATAAGAACTTGTAACCATATTTATTTGCAAATAAATCTTTGACTTTGACTTTGACTTTGACTTTGACTTTGTTTTTAATAAAAATAATATATTGCGGTAGATTGTACGGTCGTGTTATTAATTCAATTAGGGAAAAATTATAGAAGTAAAATAGTGCCAAAAATAAATCATTGACTCCTTGCTCTGTTACATCGTAAGCTGTTTTTAGAATTCTGATCAAAGCTGAAATTAAATATAGCAACAGCGGGCATTCATAGTCATAGACTAACATGTTAAGACATTTTATGCTCATAGTGCTCATAGCCACGTTATCCATACTTTATATCTATACTTAATATTATAAATGCGAAAGTAAATCTGTCTGTCTGTGTTTCCTTTTCACGCCTAAACCGCTGAACCAATTTAAATGAAATTTGGTACGGGAATAGTTTAGGACCTTAGGAAGGACATAGGATAGTTTTTATCCCGGAATTCCCAAGGGATCGGTATTTACGCGATAAAAACCTCCCACGTGAACGAAGTCGCGGGCAAAAGCTAGTTTTTAATAATCCCATCGCTAACTACACCTTTATTAAAATGTAAATCGTTACATAGTCGACAGCCCATACACACAAAATGTTTTGGGAATACCTTCATTGTGCGTACGGCTAAGGAGTGGAATTCCCTGCCGGAGTCTCCTGGTAGCTAGAGTTTCCTGATAGCTATAACCTAGGGGTCTTTAAGTCAAGAGTGAATAAGATACTTTTAGGTAAGCGTGCTCTATCTTCGTCCACATCATCGCTTACCATCACGTGAGATGGTGGTCAAACGCGAACCTATCAACAATAAAACAATTTGTTTATTATAATTCAACCTTATTGTTATGTAATATTGTTGAAAACCTATTAAAGAAATTTGACAGTTTGGGGTAGCTTTATGTATGTAATTTTTTAGACTTTCTATAATTAAGACCAGGCAGTCCAAAATAATTTTCACGCAAGTTCCGCCCCCATGCACCCTGGTTAGGCCGTTGTATACTAAACGCTCACGTAGCAGTAATAAAGTTGAATATCGCGTGAGCTCTTTCACCATGTTCGGGTTCGAAACTAAATGTCGTAAGTTCTTCTTTCGTTTCATTCTTATTTCGTTTATAACTAAAGTAATAATTGATCTAGAGAAAAAATATCCTATATATAATAATAATAATATTCCACAACTTTCACACAACGCCATCTAGTCCCAAACTAAGCAGAGCTTGTGCTATGAGTACTAGACAACTGATAAACATACATATATATTTCTAAATACATACATATTATACATAAATTACACCCAGACAAAGAACAAATGATCGTGCTCATCACACAAACATTTGTCCTGGGTGGGAATCGAACCCACGACCTTGAACTATATTTTCTTACTGTCAATACAAATTTTAGACATATAATGCGAGTAATATTGATTAAATTTTGAATAATCTATAAAAAAGACATGATTTTCGATTAAAAAATGAATCGAGCGAAAATGTTCCAAATACGTAACTGGTCTTAGACATGTAAAGAAAAAGATCCAATAAATCATATACTAAAGTTCCATTCTGATTGTATGCGTGATTATTTCAGAATATTATTGCAAAGTTACATACAATTTAGGGAGTCTCCTCTTAATTTCACTGTAATTTATATTTGCAGGTGGCGTGGTGAAAATGTGTCGACGGCTGAAGTGGAAGGAGTCATCAGCTCATTGATCGGACTGAAGGATGCTGTCGTTTATGGAGTCAAGGTATAAACCCATTGAAATATTTTTCGAGCTGGTGTACCTATGTAACGCTACGTCCAAATGCATATCTTCATAATGTTAATTACTTAACCTTTAAGCCATCTAATTTTGATGGGTTGTTAGAACACAGTATAATACTGGGTTGCGGGAATGTTCTAACGTAATACCGCGGCCCCGCAACGTAAGGGAACTGAAAGAATAAGTTGGACCGATTTAAGCAAAAATGTTCCAACCCACAACCTCGACAGTTTCGAGTTTGTGACCTATGTACTCTAAAATAAGGTATATTTTAACATAATAGGTTTGTGTGGTTTGGAACATTTTTGCTTAACTCGGTCTAGTTGTTAGTAGAACTCTGACATTCCCTTTCTCTCTACCCAGAGCAGGACAAGTCTATTGATGATATCCCTCCGAAAAAAAACACACTGCTATTATGTGCCTCGCAGAATTTAGTACCACCACTCGCAAATTTAGTACACAGTGGTTTCGACCACTTTGAGCTCTTGTGCTTAATTATACAATAAGGTTGAAAATTAAATTAATTTCCTCACTAAACGATCTACGTCCAGGATCTCGTAGAAACCAGACTCCAGTCTTACACAAAGCTAACCTTTAGTTAAGTTTAATTTAATATTCCGGCCTCATCTAGTTTAAATGTACGAAAAAAATTACGTGTAGAAGTGTTATTTTATAACCAATTTGCCGAATAAAAATCATTTATATTTAGCATTAAGTTAATTTTTGTGGAGAAAATTAAAAGTCGTATATAATCAAAAGAAAAACTTTCTACGTCTAGAAAGATAAATATTAGTGGTCTTTTAAGTCCATTGAAGACTTAAACTTTAAGGCTTTTCCTTTCATAAATATAAGTGGGAATAGCCTTATGGTTAAGATGTTGGCCTTGTGATCGAGAGGACGAGGGTACGAACCCCACCCGTTATAACGGGTGGATTTCCGTGAACCCACTCCAGACACAACATATTTGGCGCGGGCTTGCGGACGGTGAGTAGGGGTAGCTCACCGTCCGCCACCAGTGACGGTGCCCCACAAGGCCATTGCCTGCCCGGGTTTCGGTAATGTTCTAACGAATTACCGCGGCCAGGAACTTAAGGGCAGCTGAAGGAACAGGGTGGGTTTTTAGTCAGTAGAAGACTGACACTCCCTTCCGCTCAGCGTTGCCAGATTTTCTTTTTGCCAAATCGGTATTTGGAAACTTTTAAGTGAAAAAAAGCGGGTTTCTTTCGTCAAAAGCGGGACATAGTAAAAAAAATTGCCAAATGCTAGTCAGACTCGCCCATGAAGGGTTCCATACTAACTCCGCAAAATAAAGTTATTTTGCGAAATACAAAGTTTCTTACAAACTGTCTCAAAAACTACTGATTCTATCTCGTTCAAAACAATTTTCATTAAAAGTTTTCATTAAGATCTCAGCATGTATTTTTATTTTTTGATTTTTCACTCTATTGTTACAAGTCACCATGTTCCCCCATGCCAATTTTGACACCTGTAAGTTTTATTAAACAAAATTATCGAATTTACACTTTTTGACATAATATGTCGGACTTGTCGGATTGTCAGCTTTATTAAAACAGGACGCGCTTCCTCAGCACGCTTCAGGCACGGTTGAGTTATCCACAAAAGCGGGAGAGCCTGTCCCGCGCGGGACATTTATTTTGTTTAAAAATCGGGACATCCCGCTAAAATCGGGACGTCTGGCATTTCGCTTAATCCTGAGCGGGAGAAGTCATTCGATGAATTTCCCACCCGGGAAAAAAAAAACAAGTATACTTAGTTTAGTTGGTTTCTCTTTTCAACCGACGACCAAAAGAGGAGGTTATCAATTCGACGCGTATATATATATATATTTTTTTTTTTTATGTATGATCACCGAGTACTCGAAGACGGCTGAACCGATTTGGAAAATTCTTTTTTTGTTCGAATGGGTATACTTCGAAATTGGTACCATTTGTCATATATATATTTTTTTATGTATGATCACCGAGTACTCGAAGACGGCTGAACCGATTTGGAAAATTCTTTTTTTGTTCGAATGGGTATACTTCGAAATTGGTACCATTTGTCACCAAGTCAGGTTCTGATGATGGGATCCTGAAGAAATCGAGGGAACTCTTCAAATATTACAGGCACACCTATGGCGTTTTCGGTATTTCTTATAGTAACTTATGCAGTTGCTCTCAAAAAGTACCATTTCGGGAAGTGGAACTGATGATGAAGACCACAGATGGTCGCCGAAACTACACAATAATAAGTATTTCGTGGATTGCGATTCGATTACTTGAATATGGATATTAGGCACTTTATGCTCGTCACAATGCATATGGTGAAGTAGAGCTGATGGTGAAGTACCAGGAGAACTCCTCAAAAATTAACGGCCCAGCATTGGGAAAAGCAATATTTTGTAAAATTTTATAAGTAGTTGACATTTAGGCTCTTGTAACTAGGTAAATTAAAAATCAACCAACTAAAACGAGTGAAATAAAAACTTTTTACCAAAAAATTAAACCGACTCCCAAAAAACACTGCAAAGTGAAAAATAACTTTAATTTCGGAAGTCGGTGCCAAAAACGAAAATACAAAACTAAAGACATCGACTACCGAAATTGAAGTTATTTTTCACTTTGCAGTGTTTTTTGGGAGTCGGTTTAATTTTTTGGTAAAAAGTTTATATAAAAATGGATATTAAAAAAAAAAAAACAATTGATGGTCTTTTAAATCCATTGAAGACAAAAACTTTAAGTTTTTTTCTTTCATAAATACACGTCATAACTATTTCTACTGTTCCATCTTTTCACAGATTCCAGACATCGAAGGGAAAGCCGGAATGGCTGCGATCGCAGACCCAGAGAAGACTCTCGACCTGGTCTCTTTAGCCAAGGGTGTTCGATCCTCCCTCCCAGTGTTCGCTCGCCCCCTCTTCATCAGGATCCTACCAGAATCACCCTTGACCGCCACTTTCAAGCTTAAAAAGAAAGAGCTAATGGAACAAGGATTCGATATAGAAGTAATTAGTGATCCTTTATACTTCTTGGATCAAAAAACATTGGAATATGTTCCTCTAACTCGGAAAGTGTTTGATGATATAGTGCAGGGTTTTATTAGGCTATGATTTATGAATGCCAAAGGTTGATTGGTGTATATTTTTTCAAAAATGTTTAGTGATTAATATTGTTATTTGAAATCTATTTTGGATTAATTTGTCAATAGATTAGTGTTTTTTAAGTGAAAAGAGGGGACTGTGTTTTGATTGATAGATGAAAAAAACTTTTCATAAAAATATGTTTCTTAGTTTATTAAATATAAGCCCTTTGGTAATATTGTCTCTGCAAAGATTGAAATGTAAAGATGTAAATTTTCTTCAAAATGTGGAAAATAATGAATGTATGGAAATATACATTGAAATAAGAACCTCTGAAGAAGAATATGTTTTATTTATTTTTGAAACTTGTTACAAAACAACGAAAAAAAGCTCCTGTTAAATAAGTAAATTTTTTATATTATAATTTTTAGTAATTAATGTGTGAAAGTGTAAATAGTACTAGGAGTTCATAGACTATTGGAGACTGACAATGGGGGATTTTTATTCATTGAAAGAAAGAGCTCTGTTAGGTAAGATTTGCACAAAAAAAATGTTATTACAAAGATAGACTTTAGAATATTACTTTACAAACTTATTTTTAAGTGTTTTGTATAATATCGAAGTGCTCATTCAGAAAAAAGAGAACCTATTAAGTTATTTTTGGCATCACAATGGATGTAAGTTTAAATTAATTATATCGTAATGTAAATTAGAGAGGTTTTGCAATGGAGAATCTCAAAGTAAGAGCTTGCTAATTTATACGCATTTATCTAAAGTTATCATTGGAAAATAAAATGTTTATAATAACTATTGCTGTTTTAATGACTTATTATCTGTCAAGCATGTTCTCTTATTTTTCTTTAGCTTTCTTCTGAGATCACGGCACATTACTTAAATTATCGTACAGAACACCTGTCTACTTAGCCTTTTTCCAATTAGTCGAGAATTGATCGCAAAGGTAATATGCATAATTTTTTTATTTATTTTTTGTTCTTTATTTTGGTAGCTATTTATTTATAATTATTAATAGTTAATAGGCTTACGGTTGACTACCATCTCGCCTGATGTTAAGCGAGGATGTGTTCGAAGATGAAGCACGCTTGCCTAGAAGTAAACTATTCACTCTTGACTTAAAGACTCCATGATGATA
The DNA here is from genome assembly GCA_943138885.2 of Tholera decimalis. NCBI lineage: Eukaryota > Metazoa > Arthropoda > Insecta > Lepidoptera > Noctuidae > Tholera > Tholera decimalis. The sequence continues at coordinate 4,118,239 of OW964570.2, read as the reverse complement.
CATCATAAGTGATAATTATTACAAAATACAGCTAAAATTAAAACATTTGTGTGGACATTTGTAGCGACATTTATCTCGCAACGTACGAAATAACGATAGAAAACCTGAATAATAATAAATTCACACAGTGTGCATACACCACATATCACCCGATAACAAACTTCGTGCAGTGCCCGCCAGGTAAAACACCTGTTTGGTCAGAGGACCCTCCCTTCACAATGAGATTGCGGGAGTTTACACCCTGTTCCGCATATTCCTAAACACACATTACTTTTACACAGTTTCATATACTTGACATAATGTCTATATCGTCGGTCTAATTATCAAAATGGGTAACACCAAAAGAAAAATTGGCCAAGTGCAAGTCAGACTCGCCCATGAAGGGATCCGAAGTAACTATAATAATATTTATAAAATAAGGTTGGGGAAAAAGTCTTTTCGCATTATAGTCATTGGCGTATCTAGAGATATTATCCAGGGGGATCCTGGCCCCCAGTGGTAGAAGCGATGATCCCTTATCGAAGTTGCATTAAGGCTTAATGTTGTACGAAATGAAAATTTTAACATTAATTAATTGAACATGTATCGCAACAGTAGTGGAACCAAAAAGAAACTGAAAAAACAATCGTAAATATTTATTTAAAGAAAAATAAAATAATAATATAATATATTTTATTTTTTTTATATATTTTTTTTTAAATATATATATATATTTACCTTCATTATCTATACATTGTTGACATCTAATCGGATCTTGTCCCCTGTGAGCCAGTCAAATCATGAGGCACTCATTATTCATGTTTTTGGGTAGGTAACATTTAACTATGCCGCCAATTCCTGGGTAGTTTGACTCGGATCGGTTTGCAGAGACTCCTTTCACACTTTAACCCCTAATAATTGCGATTTTTGAAAATGTGCGTTGTATCAAAAACTGCTGACTGTATCTCGTTCAAACTTTTTTCGTTGAAAGTTTTCATTAAGCACATATTTTTTTTATTTTAATTACTCTCTTATTTAAAAAGTTATAGCGGGTGTGGGGCCACAACTTTTACCACTTTAAAGCAGCTGTCTTTCGACTTGGAGAAAAAATAAGATACCGTAATGTCATTTTTAAAGACCTATCTATTGACCTAACACAAATAGGTTTGATGACACAAACAATTTGTTGAATGAAATTTTTTTTTAGTTTGGTCGTTGGTCGTAAGCGTGACGGGTCTGGCATAAAGTGCTTTTTTTTATTTATTTAAAATAGGTCCGCGTTTGACCACCATCTCACCTGATGGTAAGTGATGATGTGGTCGAAGATGGAGCACGCTTACCTAAAAGTAACCTATTCACTCTTGACTTAAAGACTCCTAGGTTGTAGCTGTCGGGAAACACAAACTCCGGCAGGGAATTCCACTCCTTAGCCGTACGCACAATGAAGGTATTCCCAAAACGTTTTGTGCGTATGGGTGGGATGTCCACCATGTAACGAAGGCGCTTCGCCGTTTGTCTCCTAGTCCGATGATGGAACGGGCTTGGCGGAATTATATTGTGTAATTCCATCGCACACTCCCCGAAATGTAACCGATAGAAAACCGATAGACTTGCAACTCGTCGTCGATGTTCAAGGCTCTGGAGCTTTGACTCGCTATGCTATGTGGATTTTCTGTAAGAAATTTCTCAATAGTAACTCGGAGTTTGGAAGAAGCCAGTAAAATCTGACACTGATCTAGCCAAGGGTATCGCGTTACCCAGCCACTGGGTTGTAGAAGTTAGTTACGTAATCGCACCATGTAAAACACTAATACACGTCTGCTAATTAGACTGGAAGCCGACTCCAACATAATTGGGAAAAGGATAGGCGAAATGGTCGTGACCGGTCAGCACTAGTGACGAGGCCCATAGGGCCATTGCTTGCCTGGGCTGCGGGAATGTTCTAACGTGATACCGCGGCCCCGAAACTACCCTGTTCCGTCAGCTGCCCTTAGCAGCTAAAGGGACAGGGTGTATTTTTAACCGACTTCTAAAAAAGGAGGAGGTTCTCAATTCGGAAGGCGGTGTGAAAAAAAAAAGAAAATACAAAACCAATAACACCGACTACCGAAATTAAAATTATTTTTGGCTTTGTAGTGTTTTGATATGGAAGTCGGTTTTATTTTTTGCAAAACAGTTTTTAGTTACTAAGATTCTGACACTCACTTCCGCTCCACTCAAAGCGGAAGAAGTCATTCGACGATTTTTCCAACCAGAAAAAAAGGCAGGCAGACATGACGAATCTTTAAAGAATTGGTTTTTTGCCATTTGGCTCCCTAACACAGAACCCTAAACACGTCCATACCCACCAGGTGAAGCCTCCAATAACCTGGAGGAAGCTAAGCGGGGTCAGACAAACGCAAAAATATGGGCGAAGGTCATTCTGTCTGTTTGTCCGCATGTCACTGCTACAAATAGTACTTTATTCCGAAAGTATTAGGACTACAATGTCGAGATGTATTCTGTGAACCGGTTTACGATTTTTATACAAAAATAAATAAAATTAAACGCTAAGGAACAAGATTTCTAAAACCATTTCTTTACAAAGTTAATCATTTAAAAGATATAGACTTCCAAACTGATAAAATGTGTTCTCCCCCTCTAACTTTTAAAATAAGAGTGTTAAATTTAAAAAGTTTAAAAGTACAATGACAATTAGTTTGAAAGAGGAACTGCCAGCTCAGTTTATATGATATACTAGCGACCCGCCCCGGCTTCGCACGGGTGCAATGTTTATATTAAATATAGGCAGCGTTCGCGAGAATCGTTAACGTACGGCAGTTTTTTCGACGCCTTACTCCACAATTTTCACTACCACGAAAAATCCTATCCATTTTCCGGGATAAAATATAGCCTATACGGATTCGGAAGAATCCCTCTAAGTAATGGTAAAAGAAATTTTGAAATCGGTCCAGTAGTTTTTGAGCCTATTCAATACAAACATACAAAAATACAAAAATACAAAGGTTTCCTCTTTATAATATTAGTATAGATATAGAACATTTTCAAAAACAACAAATATAACTTGGTCATTTATACAAACGGTTGACAAACGAACTTCGTAATTTATGAAAACCAAAATTATTTTACGCTAATATAATTATTCTGCGATGCGAAACCGCACTCACTCACTCACACTTGGCCAATTGATTGAAATGATAAAATGGCAAATGGCAAATTTAATGTAATCTACAAACCATAATTGTTTGTTAGTAAAAATTCTGGGGTGGGCACCAGACCATTCTGGGGTGGGCACGGCCCACCCGCCCCTCCCCCCCTTCCTACGCCCATGATTATAGCTGTGATTATAGTATGTATGAACTTGTAATAAAATCTCTTTGGCTATACTATTTGTATCTGGCTGGTTTTGGTATCATTGAAAGTTTAAATTTTAAAGAACATAATTCCAAATTCAAATTAGGAAAATGTGTGATTTTAATTTGTTTTTCGTACTGTCAAGATGAGAGAATCTAATGAAGAAATTCGATACATTTTAAAATTTTACTACAAAAAAGGTAAAAATGCAACGCAAGCCACGAAAAAAATTGCGATGTTTATGGACCTAGTGCAGTGTCTGTGAGAGTAGCACAAATTTGGTTTAAGCGTTTTCAATCCGGAAATTTTGATGTCAAAGATGCACGTCGCTCTGGTCGCTCTATTACGGATAAAATCAGAGCCGGATTAACCCTGTCAGAGGCCCTAAGGCAATGGCATTCTCGGGGCCCCTTTTTCTTACTTTTACTGATCAAATCGTGTGTGAACTGAGGAAACGCACATTAAGGGCTGTGGTTTTTAATATATTTGTTTACTTATTCCCAGATTTGTTCTAAAATTGTTTTAATAAAAACAATACCATGCAAATAAAACAAACAAAAAGATACATGTCAAAGAAAATAACACGATAAAAGCCCACACCCAATTTACAATAAGTTGGTAATCGTATTTACAATAAAACATTCAGTCAAATAAAAAGGAAAAACAAAAATCAGATTAATGTATAAAAAAAAACAAGAATAATATATTACAATTAAATTAAATAAAAACTGTGTAAAAATTGTGTAAAACAGATTAATAATATGTCATCTTATTGTCTGTGAATGATCAATAATAAAACTAGAATGACAAATATAAATAAAAAAGAGAAAAAAATTTACAATAAACAATTTATATAAAAATGTCCGTAATAATATGTCATCTAATTGTAAAATGAAATGTCAAAGATAAAATTTTATAATTAGATTTATAATTACGCTAGAAATAACAAACAAAATAACAAAATTTAATCAAAGTGATATTATAAAACAAAAATAAAAAAAAACAATAGACAACATATCATTAAAATTAATTTTAATCTAAAACAATAATATTATGGTTATCGCTTGTCATCTAGGTATTCCTCGACGCTGTAATAGCCCTTCCTCAGTAAATATGTCTTCAATTTGTTTTTAAATAAGTTGGCGCTATTTATGCTTTTAAATTCTAATGGAAGCTTGTTGTATATAAATACTGATTGGTATTGGTGACTAGGACTGTGATGAACTACATTTAGTTTTGGTTGTATTGTGTTAGGCAAGTCTTTCCTGCGTGTATTAATTCTAACATTTCGTTGTTCATCAGTTTCAAATTTGTGCAAGTTCTTGACGAAACTGGTTAGCAGTACCAGTATATAAAGACATGGCACTGTTAAAATATTGAGTTCTCTAAAGTGCTACTATTACTAAATCTAACGATTTGTATTTTGTGAGATAACAGTGAGGTCCCTAAGTTCACACGCACATCAAATTCTCGTTCGAAGAAACATATTTTCTTGTAGCGTGCACTGGGCCTGGGCCCCTAGTTGATGCGGGGCCCCTAGGCAGTTGCCTACTCCGCCTAATGGTTAATCCGGCCCTGGATAAAATGGATGCCATTTTTGAAAAAGTGGAGCAAGATCGGCATATCAGTAGTTACGACGTAGCTGAAGAACTGGGAATTGACCACAAGTTTTGGCGCATTTGAAAAAAAACTGGGTACACAAAAAAGCTCGATATTTGGGTACCTCACGAGCTCACTGAAAGAAACCTAATGAACCGTGTACTCATTTGTGATTCTTTATTACGACGTAATGAAACCGAACAATTTTTGACGAATCTGATAACTGGTGATGATAAGTGGATCATGTACGACAAGACCGTGTCAAAAAGGTCGTGGTCAAAGGCCGGTCAGCCTTCACAGACTGTGGCGAAACCTGGGTTAACTCGCAACAAGATGATGCTGTGTGTGTGGTGGGATTGAAAGGGCATTATTTATCATGAGCTGTTACCACCAGACAGGACCATCGATTCTGAACTCTACTGCGAACAACTGATGAGATTAAAGCGAGAAGTTGAGAGAAAGCGGCCGGAATTAATCAACAGAAGGGGTGTGGTTTTTCATCATGATAACGCTAGACCTCACACATCTTTAGCCACTCAGCAAAAATTAAGAGAGTTTGGCTGGGAGGTGTTAATGCATCCGCCGTATAGTCCTGACCTTGCACCTTCAGATTTCCACCTGTTTCGGTCTCTTCAGAATTCTTTAGGCAGTGTCAGGTTAACATCACGAGAGGACTGCCAAAACCACTTGTCGCGGTATTTTGATCAGAAGTCCCAACATTTCTATAGCAATGGGATCATGTCCCTACCTACAAGATGGCAAAAAGTTATCGAAGAAAATGGTACCTACATACTAATTTTCTTAAAAAATGCGAAGAAACTTTTAGAAACCTTGTGGAAAAAGTGGTTTTAGAAACCTTAATATCATTTTTAAATACCTGTCTATAGATACCACACACGCATAGGTTTCATGAAAAAATAATAATTTCAGTTTCAGTTCCATGTAAGAGGGGCTCCCTTTATTTTAAATATTTTTATTAATTTTTTTCATAAAATCGGAAAGCGGTTTACAGAATACATCTACCTACTAAGTTTCACATGTATAGTCCTAATAGTTTTGGAATAAAAAGGCTGTGACATATGGACGGACGGACAGACAGACAGACAGACGGACAGACATGACGAAACTATAAGGGTTCCGTTTTTGCCATTCGGCTACGGAACCCTAAAAACGAAAATAGACTTTTAATGCCATCTCGTGCAGTATTTTATAATCTATAAAATGGAATACTTCTTATTTCCCAAAAACGATTATACGATGAGGTATGTACATTTAACAATCTATAAAAATAAAAATTCGTACTGCATTTACACTTCCTAACTCCAAACACCGTAGCTAGAAAAGTTCGTACGTAAGTGAACTTTCTCACAAAAACAATGCAATATTAAAAAAAAAATTATAAATAATTTTCTCTATCAATTCTACCATTAAATCACAAGTTGAAATATCGCAATAAATGAATAAATGAAACAGTTTTTTCTTGCTCTTGTAAAATTTACTCAAATGGAGTTACGAACTCTGATAGTTAGACCGTCGGTATGTTACAGTTAAACCAGAAAAATGGTTAATGCTAGGATTTACAAATAAAACCAAAGTTCAAACCAATTTCGGACTGTGATAGTTTTCAGTCGGTTAATTTTAGGTTTTACTTTAGATACATGTAAGTAAACAGTCATTTCTTTGTTAGAAGTTTCCTCTCTTTGAAGGCCAGACCGCCGGTGGCTTTGATTTTATTCCTGATAATAGTTGTAAATAGTTCTAAATGAAAAATAAAATAAAAAGCACATCGCACATTTAAAGCCATTTATTTAATCATCCATACAAAACGTAGTACATAATATCAACATTCAATTCCACAAATATTTTTATTTTTCCATAAAATTTGGCTAAAAATCATGTTCCATCTATATGTCATACTATCTTGAGCTATATAACTATAGTATGTACGTTTGTACATATTTTGTGCGGCTTGAATAGTTTAACATAGTTGGGCATACTGAATTTTAGTATAAAAATTGCTTAGCATAATAATTATAATTATTTATAGTAGGAATTGTAAGACTTAATAATTATTCCTAGCGAAAAGCCGTTATTAAGTCACACAATTATAGAAGAAAAAAATTATATTTTCCTTAATTTGTCAACGTAATTTTTAAGTTTTAATTAGTCGTGAAGAACAAATAATTGTTTCTCAAAATATTTGTGAACCATAGATTTAAAATTATTGAGAAAAATCTAAAAAAAATCTGTTTGATTGGTAGGTAGTTCTTATGATATATTACAATGATTAATTATAATTTGCCCAACTAAAACAACGAATGATTCGCTGACAAACATTTATAAGAATATTTAATATTTCACTGAAACTATTTCCAATAAATCTTTAGGATTTTTATTATAATTATGTATTATTGTAAATATCGCTATCGGTCAAGCAATTTTATAAGAAATAAGTGCTTTTTCTTCTTAATATTATCACATACCTACGTGTCAGTGTAAAAATATTCATGCAAATTTTCCAACAAGAATACTGCTCTAATCTCAACACCATAGAGACTCACAGAAAAACGCAAAGCGACAATACGACCGTTTTCTTATGTCATATATCTGTACTGAGGCATTGCACCTGTCTGTGGCAGTCTTAACAAAATACATGCAGAATATATGCCCAACAAATCGCATGCCCGATACCGATATATATATACAAACAGACTAATCGAAAAATATTATCACACCTATTTTAAAATATTGACATTGGGTGAGCAACGTCTAATTTGGATCAAAACACGCCTTTACTTCGTACCAAAATGTGTTTTCACTCATAAAATTGCATTAGAACACATACCATTTAGTTGGCAGTACCATAAAGTACCTATGCACTATACTGATGACATGAAGAGTAAGACTATTTGACAGCTGTCAATCGAACACTGTTTAAAGCATAGACATCGAGGAATGGACTGAGCAATACCGTTACAAAATTGACTACTCTGAAGAAAGAGACAAAGCGATTATGCGTCCACTACTTAGTTATATTCTTTAGGTTAAAGTGATAGGGAAGACACATAATTATATATTCTAGCTGACCCAGCAAACGTTGTTTTGCGCTATAAATTAATCTAGTGAAACAAAAAAAAACCTACGGCCTACCTATTACCACAAAAAAAAAAAAATTGGTTGAGCCTCCTCGTTAGAGTCTGATTGCTTTTTTTCTTATTCTGTTTTCTGACTATTTAAACATGATGAGCAGACACGGAAGGCTTAGTCTTGTTCTATAATTCCACATGATCCATGTCTGTGTCTATAACGAATAACCCACCATTTTCTTTCTAAAAGAATACCTATACATATATAGCGTCCCTCCAAGACAGTGACGGACCTGGGGCCAAACATAAGCTACTTTTAAGGGGCTGAGAGTATCTACAAAAAAAAAATCCACGTTAACAAAGTTGGGGGGAACAGCAAATTTAAAAATATTCTGACTGCTGCTTTATTTCGAAAAATTAGTAAAGCCCAGTCCAATCCAGTCCTATTCTCAATGCCATCGTATAGTATTTTTAATATCATTGGTGCATTATATAAATTACATCAATTCCAATACATAAAATTAAATGACTATCTATCTATCACAAATACTTTAATGGCCTCTTTGCCTTTTATTTTTGACATCAAATTGGGGCTGACTCATAACCTATACTTAAAGGTGAAATTTACTGTGAAAACCACTGAACTAATTGTGATTTGCACTGAAGTAATTGGGTTGAAAAATTCTTCTATTTCAACACAATGATTCAGGGTATTTCAATTCTGCTTAAATTGTATCGAGTTTCTTTTTGCAAGTGTATTGAAACAGGTCACTCTTACTGGTGAAAAGTTTGTCATTGCATTATAGAATGCTTAATGCCTAAACCCCCTTTAACTGGAATAAATATTTGTAAAACAATATGTATAATATTATATCACCTTTCTGATCACCTTGTATTCGTGCATAAAAATATTCCTCCATTAAAACTTAAACATCCGGAACACTCTTACCTCGATATGTTTATCAATCGCTAATCTTGAGCGACATTCTTTTGGCAAAGTCCTAACCCTACCAGGCCACCATGAATTGGCAGCAGCTTACAATAATGAGAACACTGTGAACACCTTAGGCAACCTCTGTCATCGTTGATCACGATCCTTCCTCCTCCGGTTAAGCACCAATAATGGACCATCAAGATCTTCGTCAATTTGTTCCTGGGCCTTTCCTTTAGTCTCAGGAATGATGAAGAATATGTACAAGGAGCCCAGGAGTGTGATGGAGGCGCAGATGTAGTAGGTACCGTGGAGACCTACGGAAACGGCGATGGTACCGTAGTATCGGAGGATGAAAAAACTGCTGAGCCACATCCAGGATATCAGGAGGCTAGATGCGAGGCTTCTTACCTGTGGAAACAAGAATTTGATAAGTTTGCGAAGAATGTTTGAACTCTATCTATTTCTCAGTCTATTTCTTACTCGAAGACTAAGATGATATTATGAAGACAGTCTGAATAAATAGATTTGGATGAAGTTTGGGCAGTCTCGAAGTATACACGTGTATAAAGTTAAAGAGTGTCAGATTCTCAGGTAAAATAAATGATGATAGCCACCGGCGAGCATGGGTAGCTCACCGTCTGGCAAAGACCAGGCCCATGTTGGAAAACTGAAGGCACACAGTGATCTTTTAGTGAGGAATACGCATATATAGCACAGAATACTTAATAGGTAGTACAAGTACAGAAAATTCACTCCCCAAAATCAATCAAAGAAATAGGGACTCTTGCTACGTTAGAATAAAGATCGCAGATCGCACAGCGCAACCTACAAGTCGCGTCTCTTTTTATCGCGTATGCTTACCTTTTCTGACGACGACCTTAGGGTTATCTATAATTGGAAATAATTAAATTCGGATATTTAACTACCAATTAGGTATATACTTCGAATAAACCTAGGCAAGATCTTAATAGTATACTAATTATATACCTTTTCTGTGGTAGTATGTAGGTAGAACAGAAAACTATTTTATTTTTATCTACACGGCGTAAGTACGTTAATGTGTACCTAACTTGTTTATGTAGGTAGATAAGTGCGTATCAAATCAGAATGACATACGACGCGAACAAGATAGTCTAAGAGCCAATACCTAAAAATCATAATGTGAGTTCTTAACTATTTTCAGTGGAACAAATAATATTAGATTATTGCATTATACTGTAGGAGCTAGCCTAGTATGTAACAGTTATTTAATATACTTAGTGCCCGAATTATAAGGTAAAAGCGTAAACAAAGTTAAATTTGGACTGCAAAGAAATGATACTTACATTGATGGTAAATAATTCAGATATAAGTACATAAGGCACGGATCCCAAGCCAATATTGTACAAAAACAGCACCACTGACATTAAAGCCACAGGCGCCCAGAGATTTTCTTCTGCCGTCTCCACAATATCTTCTCCACTAGTCATATTCTGGACTTTCCATTCTCCAGGAGCACTGTCATTGTCCAGATTAACCTTGTATCTGGATATTTCATTGGTATAATTCTTCCATTCTTGATTTGGATGGATGCTTGTGAAATTCTCAGTCAGTTGTAGACCTTTCTCTTTTATATTATGCGTACGTTTGTAAGGCCACAAACGGTGAGAGTACCAGGAATGCAGACGTAGATTAGGGTCGCAGTACGCTCCTAGGATGGCAAGGCAACAGGTTATGCCTGAACAGGACCAGAGTAGCAGCATCTGTAAGAAGTAAAAGCGTATGTTTTCAGGTTTTTGTTTAAATCTAGCCTTTTATAACTAGGGTTTAAAGGCAGTTCTTACCTTTCTCCCAAGCCTATCCACGGAAACAGTAGCAACTGCAGCTCCCAGAACCAATGCAGTTCCACATAGTATGGAACCAGCTTCTGATGGCTCGAATAGTGGACGAGGAGCAGTACTAGAAAGGAGAGAAATATTGAGATTCTGAAGATATCGAAGACTAGTTTAACTTCGTCCTAAAACTATGATATACCTTAGGCTGTACCGAGGTTTTAATTGTAATTTTAAAAATAACTTTTGTCAGTAGTAGTGGTAAACCAATTTTAGTGTGCACTTGGGCAAAGATAACTCCTTTGTATGAACCTAGTTCTGGTCTTTTCATTTTGATTAAAATCATAACCAAAAGTTTTCTACTATAATACTTTCTGAATAATAAGGCACGGTCACAAGAAGGCAAAATAATAAAAATCTTCATTTATGAGTGCTATTCTATTTGTATAAGATAGTGATTGTATATTGTAGATGGATGCAGAGTTTACTCGATTTTTTAATACTTTGTGTAACAGGGAAGGAAATTGGAATATTTTATCGATTGAGACTGAGATAAGAATGACTGAAGCGTCAATAAACTAATGGATAAGTTCTTGGACTTGAGATCTGGAAGTCGCGGGTTCGAACACTACCCATTACATTATTACCGTGAACTCAATCTAGACACGCTTTTTTTAGCTTAGTTGGAGGGGTTAAATAGAATTCTACGGACATTGCTAATTCTCTTTTTTTTTAAAAAAAGAAGCTTTAGCATAATTGTATTTTGTGCAGCTTCGTCATTATTTTACGCACATGTGAGTAAAATTGGAGTATTTTATAGATTGAGACTGAAATGAGAATTACTAACTAACAGACTATTCTTACTTCAACTAGATGACAGTTTTCTTTTTTACCACCATCTCACCTGATGGCAGGTAAGCGATGATGTGGTCGAAGATGAAGCACGCTTACCTAGAAGTAACCTATTCATTCTTCAATTATATGCCTTAAGGTTATAGCTATCAGGAAACAAGCTCCGGCAGGGAATTCCACTCTTTAGCTGTACGCACAATGAAAGTATTCCCAAAACGTTTTATGCGTATAGGTGGGATGTCCACCATGTAACGATGGGGCATCGTCGCTTGTCTTGTAGTCTTATGATCGAACAGGCTTAGTGAAATTAGATTGTGCAATTCCATCGCACACTCTCCGGAATATAACAGATAGAAAACCGCAACTGCAACTCGTCACCGATGTTCAAGGCTATGTCTCGACTAGTTTTTCGTTGCCAATAAGCATTTTGTTCAGTGTTGAACTCACCCGTTATACATGGTGTAGTTATAAGCGGTGAGGTTGAGATGCGGCACGCTGTGCGTGGAGTGCCGGAGCACGGCGGCCGCGAAGCTGTTGACTGCGCCCGCGCCGCTGCCCGCCGCCGCGCTCAGCACCACCACGCACGACACGAGCGCGCGCCGCGACCGCCGGTGACGGACTGCGGAAGATAAGACCAAGCACTCTAAAATAATTTTCACGCAAGCTCCGCCCCCATATACCCCTGGTTAGGCCGTTGTATGCTAAACGCTAACGCATTTGTAAGTTGAATATCGCGTGCGCTCTTTCACCATATTCGGTTTCGAAACTAAATGTCGTAAGTCTCAATTCTTATTTCGTTTATAACTAAAGTAATAATTAATCTAGAGAAAAAATATCTTATATTTGTATAATAAACTATATTTTCTTACTGTCAATATTAATTTTAGATATAAAAGCCGAGTAATCTTGATAAAATTTTGAATAATCTTTAAAAAAGACATGATTTTCGATCAAAAAATGAATCGAGCGAAAATGTTCCAATTACATAACTGGTTTTAGACATGTAAAGAAAAAGATCCAATAAATCATATAGTAAAGTTCCATTTTGGTTGTATGCGTGATTGTTTCAGAATATTAATGCAAAATTACATACAATTTAGGGAGCCTCCTCTTAAACAGAGTTTTTTTATTAATGGTATGCTCGCGCTTGACCACCATCTCACCTGATGGTAAGTGATGATGTGGTCGAAGGTAGAGAACGCTTGCCTAGAAGTACCCTATTCACTCTTGACTTAAAGACACCTAGGTTCCTAGGTTCTTTTAACTAAGTAGGGTGGTGGCTAGACCGAGGTGAATCGGATCAGTAGGCGATTCAGACCAACATGCGACAAGCGAATAAAATTTCTTTCTTTCTTTGATGACAAATTGGACAATATTTTAAAATAAATATGTCATAGTTTTGATTTACTAAATAACCCACGAATTTAAACAAAATCTACTTCCAAATAACCCTAGTTTTTTTTAAATAATAGTTTAATGTTGTAATTTAATTAGACATATAATAGGCTTATTTGACGTTAAATAATAACCTCTAATTTGCTTTTTTACTTATTTTCCTGGTATAACTATACATAGGGTTGCCAGTTGAGAGACTAAAATATCTGACCTAACAAAAGCTGGAATTTTCGGATCATAGTCGGGACAAAAACAATTTTTATGAATTAAATATAAACCTATAGTAATTATTAAAAATATACTTTTTGGACAAATCATGAGAACACGTCATGTAATATTTATGGCTAACATGCTAACATACTTGTATTTTGTATGCTGCTATATATGCTTGGCTTCCGATTTGACAAAATCCTTCCTCGTCCGTCCGTCTGTTAGTATTGTAACGGAACGCAGTATAGGATAGTTGTAGTGTAGGTGTATCGTACGTCGTCGTCCAATCGATCGATGGAACTGATTTTAAAAGAAATAAAATTCAATTTCAGTTTTGTTGGGATATTATGATCGTTTTGGGTACTTTGGACATCATACAGAATGTCAAGACAATCCAGACGAATCTCGACCATCTGGCAACCCTTTTTTTGGGGTGGGAAAATCAACAAATGACTTCTCCCACTCTGGGTGGAGCGGAAGAGAATGTCAGACTTCTACTGACTAAAAACCCCCCCTGTTCTTTCAGCTGCCCTTGCATTCCCGTTAGAACATTCCCGCAACCCCGGCAAGTAATGGCCCTAGGGGGCCCCATCACTAGTGCTGCCGACTCTTTAAGACGCGCGTGGAACACGACACGCCGCTGACCCGGGCCTCTGGCGTCCAACTGGCAACCCTGCTATACAGGTCTGTAGTTCATTAACTTACACAGCTCCCTACAAGCCGACTGCTCCCTCTTCTTCTCCGAGTTGGAGTCGAGGCCACTGCTTCTCTTCAACATCGGCTGGAAGGTGTCGGAGTCCTGCCTGTGTATGGGTTCTCTTCTTCCGTAGCAGTCTGAGGTTCTGATTTTAACTTCTTGCTGCTCTATTACGTCTGTTAGGTCTTCGCGGAAGTCAGAGCCGTCGAACCAGCAGATTATTTTTGCTGCATCCTGAAATTTATTTATTTAATTTGGATCTCCAACAAAGAATACACCTTACAAGCTAAAAAAATAAATATACAGATTTTTTTAGCATTGTGCTTCTTTAATTATAGGAGGCCACTTGTTAAAATATAAAGTGAGTTATTCCATTTTTTTCATGTGTACTTGTTTTAAACGCAAATAAAATATATGAATAATCAATATAGGTATAAACTATACTAATATTATACAGTGTAAAAGTTTGTTTGTCTGTCCCGAGCATATCACGACTTACCGCGGCAGGCAGTTCGATTCCCACACCTGCAAGAGCCTAGCCGCCCTCATAGGCGCCACTCACCACCTAACCACGTCTAACTATCCCGCAGCTAATGGCCTCGTCGTGAGACTACATCGCCAGTTGAAGGCCGTGGTCACGTGCCACGCGAACGCAAGCTGGACCGTGGTTTGTCCTTGGGTGCTATTTGGTGCCTAGACAGTTCTTCGCTGAAGCCTCAAAGGACGTCGTGGACCTAAGAGACCTGGTCAGCAGGTTACGCGCGCACATGAACAAGCTGACGCCACAAGCAACGTCATGGTATACAAGCTCGTCGTCCCTTCTACATCCCCAAAGACTTGTACAGCAACCTACGTATTTCTACGTGAAGATCCGGTAGAAGACCTCTGCAGCCACCATATACAAGACCGCACAAGGTACTTGCTCGCGACCAGAAAACGATGGACATCAAAGTTTAAACATGGGAAGAGACAGAAGGTGACGATTGTCCGTGTTAAACGAGCATACATGGCGTGAGAAGATCTGGACCCAGGTCGAACACAAAGTCAAACTCCAGATCCAGCGCAAGCTGACAACGCAGTCAAAACGACAAGAAGCGGCAGAACTGCGATTTCCTGATTCCTATCGCCCGTAGCTACGGTCTCGTCGGGGGAGTACTGTAGCGACCTAGTCCGCTACCATAAACGCTGAAATCACGTCGGAGTCACCAGTGAAGTAGTATATTTTGATTTTAATATAAGGGAGTCTTATACTATTTCAGTTTGCTTAAACGCGCTAATCTTCGAAATTACTGAGTGAAGGAGGCAGTAGCATCTGCAGCAGGAGTATCTGAAGGCACGAGTTTTCAGAAAATTATCATGCGTTATAAATTCTTTGCCACGATTAAGTACTCTAACGGGCGCCACAGACATTAACCAACATGGCTCTCATATGATTTGATCACTACAGAGTGTTTCTTCTCAGAGTAGTCAGTTAGGACACACTGGCCTCATCTAGTATAAACTTATGAAAAAAAAAGACGTATGAAATTGTTATTTATAACCTACTAGCTGTTGCCCGCGACTTCGTTCGCGTGGGAAGTTCTTCCTGCGTAAATCCCGATCCCGTGGGGATTCCGGGTTAAAAACCCTATGCCCTTCCCAGGGTCCTAAGCTATTCCCATGCCACGACGACGTGAAAAGGTAACAGACAGACAGAGTTACTTTCGCATTTATAATATTAGTATGGAAGTATGGATATGCAAAATATTTTCATTATTAATTAATTTTAGTATTTGATTCATTATTTCATTAGTAACTGTGACAATTAAGCCATACAGCGGCTCTATGTCATAAGTACCTGTATCCGCCCTACGCTGATGAGGAACGAGGGTGTCTCCGGCAGCCAGATGAGTGACACCAGTAGCACAGCGGGCGGCACCGCCATCGACAGCGACAGCGCGTGCGCCGACAGAACACCGCCGGCTGCGTACGCGAACAGGATGCCGCAGCTGGAACGTTAAAAACGTAAAATGCTTATACAAGGTATAAAAGATTAAGCGCAATACCTCAGACACCCCAATTAGAATATTAACCAAACCTAGATTTTTTTTTTGTAAAATAGTTATCTTTACTAAACGCCAAAGCGTATATGCGTCATACAATATCCTTACGCAGACGCATACACTCATGCAATGTTAGTGGCCGACACACACACAAGCGAATTTCCTTGAATTAAGGATTGTATTCATTTGTCATGATACTGTGTTTCCATTTTAAGTTAAATGAAAGATTTTTACGTCAAAATTTAACACCTATTTTCGGACGGAAATCGGTTCAGACGATTCTGAACCAACTACTTTCAGGAATTGCGTTTATTCTGTTACACGCGTTTATTCTGTTACATGTTGTATACATATATGGGAGAGAAGTTCGTTTTATTTCATTTTATCTATAAATACGTGAAGCAAAAATTTTGTACCTACCCCTTTCTACGAAGTTACGCAGAAGCAGGAGTATGAAATTTAGCACAGTTGCAGTTTATATGGAGAAGGAGCGGAGAAAGCTCCATCCAAACTAATATTATAAACGGGAAAGTAGTTGTTCTTTTATCACGTCGCAACGGAGCATAGTTATGGTATAATTTTTGTGTGTCAAGATGGTTAGGAGGCTGTAGAGGGACGTAGGCTACTTTTCATCGCAGTGAAATATCTCATTTCGATGTAAAGATCCATTATGATGCGTATTTGAATCATTCCACGCCAAAAGTATTATTTACTACGATACTAATTTGTGACCTTGTAATACACTGAGCTGGGCTTCTATCTGTGATAATTTAGGGAAAAACGCTAACACCCAAGATACAGGACATGTCCTAGTTTGGGTGCTAGAAGTTCACAACAAAAATATGCCTATACTTATCCATATGTATAGTTGAAATGTATTTATTGTATTTTATATTCTCTCTCCTTTTGTTATTAGGCTTAAGAAAATTAACCATGTGTCTTAAATTTCATACAGGATCGATTGATATACATTTTCAAACAGACGACTTGTTGAGGTCTGTTCATGGATGTCTTACGTATCAAGATTTCTCCATGTCTCAAAAGCAAATTAAGCCGTCATTTGTGTACCTTTGACAGTCGTTACGAGTAGTCAGAAGCCAGAAAATGTGACATCAGAATTGCCAAGGCATATTGTGTTACCCAGCTACTGGGACGTGAAGGTCAGATAGGCAGTCAGACTGAAAGCCAACCCTAACATAGTTAGGAAAAGCCTACGCAGATGATGAATGACATGTGAATGCGTTACTTTGGTATTATTCGTCAAATCGTTCGAACTCCTTAAGCTGCGTCTATGCTAGGCGAGCCCATCACGAGCCGAGCACGAGCGGAGCATGAGGCATCACAATTCGTCTAGTGTGGACCGACTTACAAGCCTCGAACGAGCGCGCTGCGAGCATTTTGTTCGTACTCGGCTGTGCTCCGCCAATTGTCGGTTTTTTGACGAACACAAAGGGATTTGCTTCGCGCTCGCAGTGCGCTCGTGGACGTGTTTAGTGACAGACGTTGGTCGCTCGAACCGAGCATCATGGAAAAGTGAACACAAGATGCTTCCTTGCAATTAATTGTAGTTAATTCTCAAAATTTGTCGATGTCATTCGAAGAAAGTTTTTAAATTGGTCAGTTGCTACTTGACCTCTCAAAATGGTTAGCAAATCTAAATTTTGTTGATTGGATCTTACTTTATATAGATTTGTAGATCGCCATCGTCTTGGCTTTTTTCTTATTATTTTTGCTGACTACCACCATAATAATCTGCTGCAATATCATCCATATTCGTCAAGAGCCGCGAACGACGAAGCCGAGAACGGCTCCGCTCGGCTCATGCTCGGCTCGCCTTGCGTAGACGCAGCTTTAGGTCGTGCGCGCACTGCCTTGCGGTGGCCGCAATTGCGGTAGTTCTACCGCACCGGTAGAATGACTGAGGCCACCGGTGACTCTACCGCACGCGCAATTATATCACACCGCAGTGCGCGCACTTCTATGACACTCCATACTTCACAGATTTTGCGTTTCCAAAACGCAACGCAGTGCGCGCACGGCCTTAAGGTTCTAAGTTGAGCTACGCGATAACTGACGGATGCTTGCACTGTTTGAATGAGCCTGCTCAAATCTGTGTGTTTCTGTTCTCAAAAAAGCACCACAGACATAAAACTAAATGGTTCTAGTATGAGTTGATCAGTATGAATTGTATGGATTTCAAAACAGACATTGACCTCGTAGCTTGTTTCGGTGTTTCTTCTCAGGATAGTCAGTAAGGAAAGACCAGTCTTATCTAATTTACGTGTTATTTATTCATTTGAGAAAAAAAAAACAGTTACACACATGTGATTAAAATTATAAAGTGTTTTAAAAAAGTAGCTACCTTATGTGTAGCTCACGACATTATCCACATAATATATTGCTTACATCAATGTTATATTTGAACTAAAAAAGCGAAAGTGAGTGAGAGAGATACTTTAAAAAATAAAACATTATTTACGAACTAGCTGTGCCCGCGAATTCGTTCGCGTGGGAGTCGTTTTACCGGGTAAATTGTCCGAGTTGATCTTTGTAAGTTTGTTAGTGTTTTAGTATCTAAATCTATAAATACCAATAAGCACTTGCGAAAACATAGACACACTCTTCAACTTCACTTATATGTAGTTACGTATAATTATCTTTTACGTGAAACACACATTATATTGAAGCATGTAGCTTATATACACCTTATTCTTGAAGGCATTTTCAAGAATGTATCTAGGTAAACATAAATTATTATTGTAGGTATTTTTTTATTAATTAATATTGTGGATGATGGCGTGAGTACCTGCAAGCCAAACCAAATAACTGGCTGCAAAAGATCCCTTCCGGGACATATTAGACGAAACGTACAACAATGTTTTTAATAAGTGATATGTAAACAGATTAAGTCCATTTAACTAGTGTAATAAACATCTATCTATTCTATTACCTGCAAGCCAAAGCTGGCATAGCCGCTAATCCCCTAGTCCTTGGAGCTATTTCTGCACAGTACAGTGGAGCCAAGGCCAGTGCGCCCGCACCGCCTGCTCCCGCTGCTACCCTGGCTGCCCAAACTCCTCGCGGACCACACCATGCCGCCAGCGACCAGCTGATCTGGAAACAGAGGGTATACTTAGATGTTCGTCTCGTAAAGGAAATTGCCTTTTCATGCTGACCCACTGTTAAGCTAAACCAGCTATCGAAAACGGTTTTTTAATGACCCTTTTTTTTCCGGTAGGGGAAATTGTCGAATGACTTCTCCCGCTCTGGGTGGAGCGAAAGGTCAGACTTCTACTGACTAAAAATCCACGCTGTTCCTTCAGCTGCCCTTAAGTTTCGGGGCCGCGGTATCTCGTTAGAACATTCCCGCAAACCCGGCTTTTTAATGACCCTACTTGTATAAAAAGTACAACAGAGTGCTAATGGTGTAGGCCTAAGTTTTATATTTTTCGAAAACTCAATTATACAGTCACGGATAAACTACTAACAAATTTTAAAATAACTTAGTATTAGTTCCTTTTCCATAGAAATTAATGTATCTAGTTTTGAAATTAGCAGTTATTGAATTTATCGTAGTTTTTTATTTAAATTATCGATGTAAAGTGATTATTTTTTATAAGTCACGAGATTTTACAGTAAGAATTAAAGTTTACTTCACCCCGTTGAGTTTTTTTAAAGATTTGGGAAATTGGGGAATTTGGGGAGAATTAATGTTTCTAGCAATCTTGTTAACCATTCCAACTAAGCTAAATATGCTTGTTTCTGGAATGGGTTCACGGAAATAGGGTAGGTAATGGGTGAGGCGTTATACTGATGTTTATCCAGCCACTTAGATAACCCTCTTAGAACTATTATTTATTTCTAGACTATCTGTAGCTTAACACCCTGCCCTGGAGTTGCATCAGGGAGGCACTCCGGTATCACCGAGTGCCGACCTACCTCCGTCGCATAGTCGAGGACTACCTGACGGACAGAGCCGTCATCTACCCCGGTCACCGGGGAGAGTGGAACCGGCGAGAGATGTCGTGCGGTGTCCCACAGGGATCGGTCTTGGGGCCGCCCCTGTGGAACATCGGATACGACTGGGTGCTGCGCGGCGACCTCCCTGACGGCGTCAGCGTAGTATGTTACGCTGACGACACGCTCGTCCTGGCGCAGGGAGAATCGCACCAGGCGGCGGCCGACCTGGCGACGCAAGCGGTTGCGACAGTCGTTCATAGGATCCGGCAGTTGGGACTCGACGTGGCGCTGCACAAGACCGAGGCCATGTGCTTTCATGGCGGTCGGAACGCGCCACGGTCCGAGTCCCACATAACGGTGGAGGGGGTTCGCATCGGCGTCGGGAGGACGATGAAGTACCTGGGACTCGTCCTCGACAGCCGGTGGAACTTCAGGGAGCACTTCCTGAGTTTGGCCCCAAAGCTGAACCGGGCAGCAGCCGCCTTCAGGCGACTCCTGCCTAATCTCAGCGGGCCAAACGCCTCCTGCCGAAGGCTGTACGCCGGCGTCGTGCGGTCCATGGCCCTCTACGGGTCCCCAGTGTGGGCCCTGTGCATGCGGACGCGACCACTAAAGTTGGTCGCATGCCAGAGGGTCATGGCTATCCGAATGATCCGGGGATACCGCACGATCGCCGGTGAATCGGCCAACCTCCTTGCCGGATTGCTGCCCTGGGATCTGGAGGCGACTGCCCTCCAGCGCGTCTATGAATGGCGCGTGGAGGCGCAGCGCCGGGGCGTATCCCCGCTGCCTCGAGAAGTCGAGGCGCGGCGGGAAGAGCTCCGGCGCGATCTCAGGGCAGTATGGAGGGAACGACTGTTGCAACCGACGGCCGGACACGCCGCAATTGCGGCGGTAAGACCCCTCTTTGAGGAGTGGCTAGATCGGCGTCATGGCGTCCTGACCTACCGCATGACGCAGGTCCTCACCGGACACGGAAGTTTCGGGAGGTACCTGTGTCTGATGGGAAAGGAGGAAACGCCTGGGTGTCACCACTGCGAGGGTCGCCCTGAGGACACCGTAGAGCACACGGTGCAAGACTGCCCCGCCTGGGCAGAGCACCGACGTGTCCTCACGGCGGCGATAGGCGGAGACCTCTCGCGCCCGGCATTGGTCGAGGCCATGCTGCGGGGCGAGAGGGAGTGGGAAGCGGTCGCCTCCTTCTGCGAAGCAGTCATGCTTCCGAAGGAGGAGGCGGGCCGCGTGAGGGAGAGGATGGCGTCCTCCCTCCAGCCCAGCCGCAGTGGTAGACGCCCACGGCGTCGGACGTCGGCCGACGATCTCCGGCCACCGTAGGTGCGGGCATGCGGTCAGCGAGTAAAGGGCAACTCGCTGTCCGACCATGGACCATGCCCGGGTCGACGGCGCGTCGTGTTCCACGCGCGCCTCAAAGAGCGTCAGCAACATGATGAGGCCCCCTCTGCAGAAGGCCGAAGCCCGCCGGGGTCGTGGGACTCATCCCGTTACCGTGGCCCCGGTATGTAAAGGGTTATTGAAGGAACACCGTGGATTTAAGTCAGTAAAAGTCTGACAGTCCCTCCCACCCTGCCCGGAGTGGGAGGACTTATTTGATAATTTTACCAAGTTAAAAAAAAAAAAAAAAAGACTATCTGTAGCTACATTTCTGTAAACATGCTAATTGAATAAAATTTTATTTATTTTATATTATCATCCCACGTAAAACTATGTGGTGGTCAGATTATGGTACTTACAATAAAACTAACGCAGATACAAAAAGCACCAGCCTTGCGGCCCCTCGCATCAGCCAGCACAGCAAAGAACGGCGCGGCCGGCAACGCGACCAGGCATGGTAGGGCGGCCAACCAGGCACCTCCTGCTAGTGCCTCGCTCCCTAGTACCCCCGACACCCAGCCGGTACTGCAGCCATGGGTAAAGCATGACAGGTTATCTGAAAAGTAAAATCAATTTTATTATTTTCTTATTTTAATCATGATAAGATTTATTTTGAAAATAGGTTATAAATAACACTCTTACACGCCATATTTTTTTCATAATGGTAAACTAGGCGAAGCCGGTGTTTTCTAACTGAAAACACTGGCTTTTCCGGCTCAGGAAGAAACACCGAGACAAACTCAGAGTCCATACAATCCGTAGTAATCAAATTATTTGAGAACCATTTATGGTCTGTGCGCGCTTTTGAGACCAGAAAAACAAAAATTTGAGCAGGCCAGTCCAAACAGTGCAAGCATTTGTCAGTTATTGCGTAGCGTATTTCTTTAAACTTTAAGGAGCTCGAGTGATTTAACGAACAGTACCAAAGTCTTTTCTTTGGTATTGTTCGTACATTTGAGTAGGCCGTATAAAGTACTCAAACTGCCAGATAATACGGTAATGTACTCATAATATTCAGTGTATTCCAACATTATATTCGCTTCACACCCTAGTATCATTTGAACTTGATATTTTTAGAATTATATTTTCGATATTTCGGAACTGTTGCTAGTGCCATGGTCATAGATGAACTGAAGTTATTGCGGGTGGATCTTTGTGAGCAAACAAAACCCACTTTCTCGTTCACTTTTGCATTCGCTACTATCGCACTACCACGCACTGTCACTTATATCACTCACTACACGATACCGTCAGTATTGGAAACACAGCACTCACCACATAACATTCACCTGCAATAACTTAATTCAGTTTATTTGTGTTCATTGGAACAACTTCAATAGTTACAAAATATGGGAAACTATGGGAAACAATTAATTAAATTACTAAATAACTTGAAACAAGTTCTAATAATTATCAAAGGTATAAGAAAAGAGTACTGAAATACTCTACATTTAGAACCACGATATAATTCTGGGCACATAGAAAACTTAGCTTAGATAACTTTATGAATGTAAAAGCGATTTGAATTTGCGAAAGACGAACATAATTCTATGTTTATATTATGTTCCCAAAAAATATTCAAATCCTTTTCGGTCTGACAGGTGAGACAGAGATTCATGATAGCAAATGGTATGTACAAGTTCAAATAGCATAGGGAATGGTTCCTGTGCTATCTTTAATACCTATGAACATTACAGAAGGGTCCTAATACAAAATTAACCACAAAGCCAAAAGGCAAGTAAGTGCCTGAAAACATCAAACTTTGCCTGGAAACTTTGAATTGCAAAATCCAATTGAAATTCAGTAACGGATGGACTAGGGAAGCAGAAATGCAAAAAGGACTGTTTATATTATCATTTGGAAACATTTAGAATTTCGGAACAGTAGTTGCGGATTCAGATTGTCGGGTTTTGTCCGGGTGGATTTGTTAACACCGACCTTAATCCTTACTAATATTATAAATGTGAAAGTAACTATGTCTGTCTGTGTGTTACGCAATCACGACTAAACTGCTGAACCGATTTTAATGAAATTTGGTATGGACATAGTCCAGAGCCTGAGAAAGGACATAGGCTGCTTTTTAATGCGAAAAAAGGGCTGTAAAGGGTTGAAATAGGGGATGAAAGTTTGTATGGAAATTACGTCATTTTTGAAGCTAGAAGATTGAAACTTATTTTTTTAGACTCTTGATTAGATACGACATTCAAATTATGTAGGTATGAGTTTTATTTTCAAAATAATTTGCCTAAAAAATTAAAAATGCTGCCGAAAGTATTATTCCGCGCGGATGAAGACGCGGGCACAGCTAGCACTCAATAATTTATTGCATTCCACAATGTAGGGTTAGGTGGTAAACATTTTTTGGAGACAATCGTGGACCCTGTCGGGCATGAGAGTACGGAACCTCTTTTTTAGGATAGACATTACAGTTTGTGATAGAGGGGCTTGTGGCTAAATAGTAACAGCCCCACGGGTCAATATTTAAGGTTGAGCAGCGCTCCGTGGATGGGTCCCGACCTTTGCCAAACGAGCCAGCCCGCGATGCTGAGCCAGTAGCAATAAATACTCCCGTAAATAATATGACCCAGCCTGTCCCTTTGCTGCCCTCCCAAAATGACCCCGCTATGCCGAGGCCCGTACTCCACAGGGAGTGCCTTTAGCGTGCGGTCATTAGTTTTTAAGTATATTTTAGTTTGTAAGCCCTGGCTGGGGGCCTTTAATTTATTAGAGGTCACCACAGGAAAGTCCGGTTAAGTAGACTCACAGCCTTAGTGTGCTGATCTACAAGTGGCCCTACCTATATAAAATAAACCGTGGATGGGCATTCTGCTCCGACGCTCGCCCGCGACAGTCGTGCCGCTCCGCGCTCTCGATCGTTCCGTGCCTGAGTCATCGCTCCGTTCGTCACGCCCGCCGTGACGTCACTCGTAGTCGCCGACTACGACGCCTGGTCCGGATCCGCCTTTTTCGAGGCGGTGAAGGATATCGTGTTTCTCTAACAGAGATTGTCAAAACAATTTGGTTTGGCCCCTTCAGGGTAAAACCACAGTTTCGTGGTCCTTGGTTGGAAACCTCACGGTGTCAACAATACCAAGGGGGTGCTGACCCGACGCACCCGCTGATCCCCTTCAGGATGAAGCAGTCAATTGGAGTCGAGTGCTAGGTTTTGGCCTTGGGGGATCTCCTAGTCAAACCTAGTTACTGAGTTCTCTTCACAGCATACACACCTAGTGTCGGTTGGGTGTATCTACCCCTTCGCACTAGACCCAATAGGGCCCGGTTCGCACATTAAGACTGGCGACCGGTTACAAGCTTAGGGCACACCATTAGGCACACACCTCCCTGCTATCCCCGCAGGGAGCGAACTCACCTCCGGGTCATTCCCGCCCGGAGGGGTAGGCAAATAGGGCCCTTCAGGCCACATCAGACGGCAACACAGTTACCGAGTTTGTCTGGGTTTCTCTTCTCGGTAACATTGTGTTAGGAGAAACTCCGGGGCAGGGCTCTTTTTGGGGACCGTCTGCTCGGGGAGCTCACGTTTGACGTGTCTCCTCGAGGCTCACATGTTAGGGTTAGGAGATTAGGATGCCCACCATTGTCGCCTCCAATATGGAGGACATAGTAGAGGATCTCATGACCAAAGTAGAATCCCTAACGACTCGGTTAAATCGAACAACCGAGATATTAGGAAAGATCCTATTTAAAAACCCCGCCCTACAAAGGGAGTATGAGGAGGAGATTGACTCAATACCCCCCGCGGTGTTTCCCACCCCGCAACCAGATTTAGGTCCCACCCCCGCGCCCATCGCAGATAGGTCCCCCTCCCCCCCAGACGTCGAAATGGACTCTGAGGAGGAGGAACAAGAAAAAGAGAGCTCGGAAGGCGAGCGCTCGGAGCGCGCAGAGAGCATACACTCTGAGCGCTCAGAGCGAGCGGAGTCCGAGCACTCCTCCGATCAAACCTCTTCCATCGACGAGTTTATCCTCGTCGAGGGAAAGAGGAAGAAGAGGTCGCAGGCCTCGTCCTCCACCCAGGCCCCTAAGGCCAAGAAACCCTCCCCTCCCGAGCCAGCACGCTTAGTGCAGAGCCAGCCCTCCACTTCCTCGGCCACTAGGCCCAGCCCTACCCAAACCCCAGTCGTCAGCGCCTCAGTGCGCAAGACCATCCCTCCCCCACCCATCTTCATCCATGACAAGGGGGCTTGGACAAACGTGTCCAAAGCGTGTGGCGAGCAACGCATCGCCTACACGAATGCCCGCGCCGTTCAGAACGGCATAAAAGTAGGGTTAGCGACAGCTAACGACCACCGCGCGCTTTCGAAGCTACTCAAGGCTCGAAATATCCCTCACCATACTTATACGCTCCATGAGAGCAAGCCCGTTCGGGTGGTCCTCTGCCGGATCCCCAGTGAGATCCCCACCACCGAGATCGTCTGCGACTTAGAGTCACAGAACATCCCGGTGATTGAGGTGCACCGTATGCACGGCAGAGGTGGCAGGGCGTCTAACAACGTCCTCGTCATCTGCCACCCCGTCTCCGAAGGTCCCCACCCCATCTTTGCGCTGAAGACTGTATGCAGTCTTTCAGGAATTCTAATAGAGAAGCCACACAAGAGTGGCACGGTAGGCCAATGCCACCGTTGCCAGTTATACGGCCACGCGCAACGGAATTGCTTCGGCAAACCCCGGTGCGTAAAGTGCCTGGGCGATCACGGCACCGCCGAGTGCAGTCGCCCAAAAGATAGGTCCCAATGCCCAGACCCGCCCAGCTGCGTGCTGTGCGGGCAATCTGGCCACCCCGCCAATTACCGAGGCTGTCCGAAAGCCCCGAAAACCTCCGCCCCTAAACTGGCAACGCGCGCTAGCGCACGCCAGGGACGAGTGTGTCCTACACTCTCGTCTGAGCTCCCCCAGACCCTCAGTCCCCAGCGTCCAACTCCTTGGACGGCGGCGAATCACGCCCAAAACTTCCCGGCACTAAGGCCGAAAGTCCCTGGGCTGATGGATCAACCCATCATGCCCTCCGCTCCGGTTGTTGTGGCTTCTCAGCCTCCACCTCCTCCCCAGTCACTCCCTCGCTCGGAAGAGCCGGAACTCGATGCGTTCCTCATCCTTGGGAATACTTTCAGTTTCTTCCAGTCCCCCCGCGCCATCCAAATGGCAAAGGAGGTCGTGGCCTGCACTAACATTAACTCCCTGATTCGGGTATACTCTAAGTATCCCGATGTCAAAAGTCATTTTGATAACCTTTTTAAACAGCCATAATGTATAACACGGCTAGTAAGAGATTAAAGCCCCGATCCCTAAAGCTAGGTTACTTCAATGCCAATGGCATCACCAATCAACGGGACGAGATCGCGACTTTCCTTCGCGATCATAGTCTCGACATCCTTCTGGTCCAAGAGACCTTCCTCAAACCCCACCTTAGGGATCCCAAGGTAGCCAACTACCGGCTAGTTAGGAACGATAGGACTAGATGCCACAGAGGTGGCACTCTAATATATTATAGGAACTCCCTGCACTGCATCCCTATGGATCCGCCGCCCCTTGCCCACTTAGAGGTATCCGTTTGCCGGCTAGGCATGACGGGCCATCCCTCTATCACAATAGTATCCGCGTATCTCCCACCGTACAACGACGTAGATTCAAATTCTTCGATAAACGCCTCACTACGAAGCGACCTTACAGCCCTTCTTGACATGAGTGACTCCGTCCTTATAGCGGGGGATCTCAATGCCAAACATCCCGCATGGTGTAGTCGTATTACCAACCCCCGTGGGAAGGTACTATACGACCTTTGCACACCTCTCCACATAGATATCATAGGTCCTATGCGGCCTACTCATTATCCGTTCGAGCCATCCCACTTGCCCGACGTACTCGACATTGCCCTCCTGAAGAATGTGAACTTACGTTTGCACTCTTTAGAGACGGTAGACGAACTTGACTCTGACCATAGACCGGTGATCATGGAGTTAACTCCGAGATCGGGTCCCTATGACCCTAACCGCCCCCCTCCCACACAGGTGATCACTGACTGGAGGAAAGTAGGCGAACTGCTGAAATCCAACACGTCTCCTCACCTGGACAAGATCCCCGACCACATCCAGTCCGCCGCCGACACGACGGCTGCGATCGACTCACTCACAGAGCACGTGCAATCTGTCTTGAACGACTGTTCAAAGGAGATTCCGGTGTCAGAGCACTGGCGCCGGAAACTCCCGGACGATGTACGGGCCCTGCTGACTGAGAAGAACGCAGCAGTCCGTGCCTACAGAGCTTTCCCCTGCCAGAATAACAAAACTTTCATGCGGTACTTACAGCGCAAAGTAAGTAACAGCATCAGAGAGTGGCGTGAAGCCGGCTGGGACAAGACCCTGAGCGAACTAGAACCCACCCACCATGCCTTCTGGCAACTTCAGCGGAATATGCGCGCCACTGAGGTTGCCTCAATGCCTCCCCTTATCCGCCCGGACAAAAGCATTGCCTTCGACGACGAAGACAAAGCCGAATGCCTAGCCGACAGCCTGGAGGCACAGTGCTCTCCCAGCTCCCAACCAGTCGACCCAGCCCACCTTGCCCACGTGGATGCTGAGGTCGAACGTAGATCTGCCCTACCCCCTGTCGAGGACCCTGATGCTCCCCTCCCCCCCGTCACGGAAGACGAGGTGGAGGAGATCATCAAGAAACTCAAACCTAGGAAAGCTCCCGGGACTGACAGACTGACCACTAGGGCACTTAAACTCCTCCCACGTACGATCATAGTCCTACTGGCTGCCATCTTCAATGGCGCCTTGTCCAACAACTTGTTTCCACAAGCTTGGAAAGAGGCTATAGTGATAGGTATCCCAAAACCCAAAAAGCCCAAGAACCTCCCAACTAGCTATAGACCCATTAGTCTGCTCAGCGCCCTCGGCAAGGTTTACGAGCGGATTATTCTTAATCGGCTCAAGGACTTTGTCGAGGCCAAGAGCCTAATCCCTAACGAACAGTTTGGCTTTAGAGCCCATCATTCCAGTGTCCACCAAGCCCACCGCATCGTAGAGCACATTAGCGGCCGTTTTCAACGCGGTCTGGTGACGGGGGCCCTATTCTTTGATATAGCGAAGGCTTTCGACAAAGTCTGGCACAATGGCTTAATTTATAAGCTTTACCAACTAGGTGTGCCGGACCGTCTCGTGCTCATCATTCGAGACTTCCTGTCGAACCGCTCCTTCAGATATCGTATCGAAGGAGCGCTTTCCACTCCCCGCCCTATCAGAGCCGGCGTCCCTCAGGGCGCCGTGCTCTCCCCCCCACTCTTCACGCTATTCACTAGCGATATCCCCAAAAAGCCCCCAGTAGAGTTATCCCTATTTGCCGACGACACGGCCATCTACTACTCGGGACATAATCCCGTTAGCATCGCTCATACCCTCCAGACCTCAGCCAACGCACTAGGCGATTGGTTTAGGAAATGGAGGATTGAGGTAAATCCCGACAAAAGTCAAGCAGTCCTGTTTCGCAGGGCTCGCCAGCATAAACAATTCACCCCCCCTCGCCCGATCACTATGTTCGGCAAGCCAATCCCTTGGGAGAAGCGAGCCAAATACTTAGGTGTGATCCTCGACCAGTTCCTAAACTTCAGTGAGCACATAAAGTCGGTTCGCTCGCGAGCCGCTTTCGCTCTCGGTAGGCTCCACGCCCTGCTGAATAAACACAGCAAGCTCTCCCTTAAATGTAAAATCCGAATATACACGACATGCATACGTCCTATCATGACGTATGCCTGTCCGGTGTTTGCTCATGCCAGTCCCAATCAGATCCATAGGATGCAAGTCATTCAGAACCGTTTTCTCCGAAAGGCCACGGGCGCGCCCTGGTTCTGTAGGAATGAGGATCTCCACGTAGACCTCAAACTCCCGACCATAAAGCAAGTGTTGAAACGCATGTCAGTGCGTTACTTCACCTCTGCTGATACCCACACTAACCCCCTGATCGTATCGGCCGCCCGATACAGACCCTCCAAGATTTCTCGGGTTCGTCGCCCGCGTAACATCCTAGACGAGCCTGACGACCCCACCACCATCCGACAAGAGAGCAGTAGGGAAACCAGCACTCTTAGAAAACACAAATACAGAACGCGTTCCTTATTCCGGCCTCGCCGACGAGGCCCATCGCGACGTCCGCGTACTTGTAATGAAAATCCTCCCCGACCTTTGCCAAACGAGCCAGCCCGCGATGCTGAGCCAGTAGCAATAAATACTCCCGTAAATAATATGACCCAGCCTGTCCCTTTGCTGCCCTCCCAAAATGACCCCGCTATGCCGAGGCCCGTACTCCACAGGGAGTGCCCTTAGCGTGCGGTCATTAGTTTTTAAGTATATTTTAGTTTGTAAGCCCTGGCTGGGGGCCTTTAATTTATTAGAGGTCACCACAGGAAAGTCCGGTTAAGTAGACTCACAGCCTTAGTGTGCTGATCTACAAGTGGCCCTTAGAAAAAAAAAAAAAAAAAAAAAAAAAACCGTGGATGGGACACCGTCTTCTAGCGATAAGACCGCCTATTGTCCGCCCTTTGTAGTTTTAAGCCCTCTATTTATATCTATCTTTACATATTTGATTCCTCGAATTTCCTCCGTCTTTCGGAAAGCACGATAAGCTGGTTTTCCCTCGCTTCGCTCGTGATTTAAGTTTTTAACACCCTCGCTACGCTCAGGAGTAAACCTCGAGTTCTTCGTAACGCTCGCGATTTAAATCGTCACCCGTGACAGAAGACACTGCTTTATCCCCTTGGTTAATAATCTACTATTATCTCAATCACTGCGAGTAGCTGTGTGCATCGGGGCGCGACAAATTTACAAATAGATAATAATTTGTTCTCTAATTGTAAGGGACTGGGTATAAATAAACTAATTAGGTGCTAGATTGAAATGATACATAAATGTAATTTAATATTTATATGTACATATACGAAAATGAAAGAAAGAATACGAGATGAGTGTGATTATTATTACTATAACAATTTATTGATGACAAAGTAAATTGGTGCATTGTATGTCCAGCTCCAAGCCGGGGGACACGAGAGGCACCCAAAGGAGCGTACTAAACCGCGCAAGCAACAGCAGGCAACCACGACAGACGACGACTATCTTTGTTACTATCTTTGACAGTCGACACGGGTAGTCGAAAGCTAGAAAATCTAACAACACTCTTGCCAAGGCGTATTGTGTTAAACCGCTACTGGGTTGTACAGTTCAGATAGGCAACTCCATGTAAAATACTGTTACTGAGCTGCATTCGGTTACTCAGGAAGCCGACCCTAACACAATTTATGATTACGGTTTGTGATAAAAGTGGTTATGTTCATTGACACCTTTTGCTCGAGGATTATGTTCCGTTTACAGACTAGGATATCATAATTCCCAGCACGTGTACGCTACACGTGTGTGCAAAGTTTCAACTCAATCGGATTATGGGAAGTGGGTGGAAATTCGATTATAAGATTCGATTGTTGTGCGGATAACAGGTACGCTTATTATAACCGTATGAGGATAAAATGGAAGGTGAAACGTGCGATACATTAGGTAATATAAGCACGTTTAAAAGGCCTTTCGTAATGGCATGTAAGTACAGCGTTTAATATTGACGCAAAACTTGTACGTCGTTTATTTATTTATTAAAATTTTATGCAACACAAAATGTACAAAGGCGGACTTAATGCCATAGGCATTCGGGTCGGGTTGTTGAGGAAATTATAGGCACACGAGATTACACAGTGTTTTCTGAATAACGATGTTGAAATCATGAAAAATTACAGTTACTTTCTAATCTCTGATAGTTTCTAAAGTCCTGTAACGTTACCACTGCTCCAGCAAACCTCCAATCCCCGGGAGGAGTAATTTCTTGAATTTCTCTCCCACCCAGGAAAAAAATCATAACTTCCACAGCCTGACTTCAATCACGCCATGGCTCTCTGTGATACTCTGAGCTTATACACAGCTTCCTGTGTAAGCGTCCACGTCTCAGCATCATACTTCATGACGGTAAACATACAAACAGACAAAATCTGAAATTAATGGTTTCTTATTGTTAAGAATTGACCCATAATTATGTCTGGGTAGCAAGCATCACAGTCGTGCGTCATACACAACATGGTACGGAAGTGGACTGAATTCGGTCCGCTAGATATACAAGCTAGAATGAGTTCCGCAGTATGCTAGTGTTTCATTTTGGTTCAATTTCGTTGCAGTGTCCAATGCGTTAGCCGTTGACTGGTTAACCGATATAGTATGACAGCCACACTGACTTCTCAGTAACTGGGTAACACAATACCCCTGGGCTAGAACAGTGTAAGGTTTTCTGCGTTTTGAGTACCCTGATATATTATATAGTAATAGTAATAGTAATATTTATTAAGACCAAAAATAATTATACATGTTAACACAATTTTCTAATAACAGAAGGTAAGCTTAATAACAAAAACAATTGTGCCTATTTAATAGCATCTGCTGCCAAACTAGGCTTATAGCCTGTGTCTCAGCATGCAGCGCATTACGCCCTACCCTATATGATCTTACATACAAATTATAAAAGTTTTATTTAGCAATGTACAATATTTCTGCAGTAAAACAGTAGTAGAATATATATAATATATATTAGAAGTCTACAGTCCTCTGGGTGAGTGAAGTGAAAGGGTGAGTGTATGTGTGTGAGAGGGTGAGTTGAAAGTTAAAGAAAGCCTGTAGATTCTTTTGATCTACCCTTATGGTTACATAAAAAATAATAATTTTCTTTGTTTGGGTTATCCCAAACAAAGCAAACTATTGTTTCAACCAAAACATATACCCCTACTTCAAGATGGTAAGTATATTTTCTGTTTGATCATAGGATAATTTTTTTATTGATTATAGGTTCGCATTTGACCACCATCTCACCTGATGGTAAGTGACGATGTAGTCAAAGATGGATCACGCTTGCCTAAAAGTAACCTATTCACTCTTGACTTAAAGACCCCCAGGTTATAGCGATCAGGAAACAGACTCCGGCAGGGAATTCCACTCCTTAGCCGTACGCACAATGAAAGTATTACCAAAACGTTTTGTGCGTATGGGTGGGATGTCCACCATGTAACGATGGCGCATCGCCGTTTGTCTTGTAGTCTGATGACGGAACGGGCTTGGCGGAATTAGATTGTGTAATTCCATCGCACACTCCTCGAAATGTAACCGATAGAAAACCGATAGACTTGCAACTCGTCGTTGATGTTCAAGGCTCTGGAGCTTTGACTCGACCAGTGCATCGTTGCCAATGAGTCCAATGACATCCAAGACTAATGTACAGACTCCAGCACATCAAGCTATAACAATCTGTCAAATTTCTTTAATAGATTTTCAACTTTATTGTTAAAGAAATTAGGTTCAAGGTTGAATGGGAAAATTTGACAGTTTCGGGTAGCTTCATGTGCTGGCGTCTGTACAATGTACTTACCTAATGTACTTTCCGAGGCGCGGGGGTATAACACCGCCAACATCCAAACTCCGGACTACTACTGAGAAAAACTTAACAGATCTTTTTGCTCGATCCGGAAATCGAACTTGAGACCTTATGTTCCGGAGTCGCACTTGCAACCATTAGCTAGACCAACGACACCTCGAGGTTACGATACGATACACGGATACCAGGATAGTGTACGAGTTTAGATACTGGAAATTACTAAAACAAAAATGGGAAAATTCTATCAGTCTTGGATATAAATGTGACTATGAGTAGAAACAGTTTCAGAATGATCTGTCATGATGTAACATATCAATTCGGTTCAGTAATCCGTTTGCGTATATTAATCTTTAAAGTGCTAATTTTAATTACAGTCAAGTGTCCCCACCCCCTACCAGCTAAGTGGTGGTAGGTAGGAATTCAAACGTCACAGTCACGTCACATAGTTTTCAAAAATGAAAACTATTTGACCTAAGTAGGCTTCACAAATTAATGAGTTATAGTCGACCAACCGTATTCTACTCGCTTTCGGACAAATTCCATTGAAAAATATTTAGATCAAGTTCTTATTTGTGTAAAACAGAGTAGTTTGTTTTTGTTAGAGCTTGGTACGGAACTCTTGGTCAGCTAATCCGACTCGCACTTGGCGTTGTAGCGAACTACGGAACCCTACGCTGCACGTGGCCTGACATGCACTTGAACGGTTTTTTTAATGTATTATTGTTTGTAAACTGTTTACAAAGAAATAAAAAAAATGTGGAAATAATAAAGTGTAATTCAATGTATATAGCTATATCAATCATTAGCACTATTCAATGAAAGATCCTTTTAGGATTCGTTAATAGTTTTAATTCTTATCGTTGCGCATCGTCTAATGGTTTTCAAATCACGGCCGGTTTTATACTAAGAAGTTTATTATGCTGCTTCCGATTACCGATTTCCCCAAATAAAGGAGACGTGCGCCGTATAACAAGTAACTAAGATATCGTTTGCCATTAAATATGGATTGGAAATGTGGAGCTCGTGGCAAAGTAAGCCGTACGCACAATGAAAGTATTCCCAAAACGTTTTGTGCGTATGTGTGGGATGTCCACCATGTAACTATTTATTAAATACTAGCTTTTGCCCGCGACTTCGATCGTGTGGGTGGATTTTCTCGTTTAAATCCTGATCCCGTGGGAATTTCGGCACACAAACTATCCTATGTCCTTTCCAGGGTCCTTAACTATTCCCTCGCCAAACTTCATCTAAATCGGTTCAGCGATTTAGGCGAGAAAAGGTAACACATAGACAGACAGAGTTACTTTCGCATTTATAATATTAGAATGGATATCCATCTATTTCAGTTCTTTTTACAACTTTTTTTAATAGTTTCGAATTAACCGTATATGTGGTTATTTAATGCCTGTCGCTTTTATCAACGTCGTATAGCAGTATTTAGTCACATATCTTTGTGAAAACGTCGCGAAGAAACTGACATGCCTAAGTACAGAAAATTCGAAGAGATGTGATATCTACCAAACTGGACTAGGCTCGTCTGGTGGATTACGGTACAGTCCCTCTCATAGAAAGAAGGGCTTTATTTATTTATTTATTTTATCCAATACACATTACATAATAAATAAAAAATATGTTTTGCCATACACGAAAGCCTCTTAGGGCTTATCTGTGTGCTGGCGAGTCATAATTAGTTAATTAGTTGACTACCTATACAGAGAAAAGAAAAAATTGGCCAAGTGCGAGTCAGACTCGCCTATGAAGAGTTCCGTAGTAACTACGCCAAATAACTTTTAGAAAATATGCTGTATCTCAAAAACTGCTGACCCGATCTCGTTCAAACCAATTTTGGCTGAAAGTTTACATTAAGATCTACAGCATATTTTTATTACATAGCTTTCATGAAAAAAATATATTTTCAGTTTCAGTTCCATGTTCCAAATAAAGGGAGCCCCCCTTTATTTGGAACATGGAACTGAAACTGAAAAAATATATATGACGGAGAGGGCACATTAACGTTATCCTTAGGCAAGCCTTCCTCCTCGTACATCTTCAGCAAACAGGAAATAATACCACGAACAGATAGTGTTGATCCTCTTTAATGATTTCACAATGTTTTATAACCGAAATAATCACGAATTCTTGCGATGGAAACGGATGAAGGTTGTGAGGTTATCTGCTCACGCACACGTTCTATGGCAAACTGACTGACACCACGCTACCCCGCTCTCACTTGTCAACCAATGACACTTTGTTATCAAAATGACACTACCCCCGACACTAACAGTGACAGCTGATAGACAAAGGCAGATGGAATGACGTCACTACCGCCATTTGACATCAGTGTCACATCAGCGTCAGTGTCAGCGTCAGTTGTCAATGTCAGCAGTGACAACCGACAGACATTGGCAGATAGAATAACCTCACTACCGCCACCTTGTAACCATTGTTAGAAGTCTCTTAATATCTACGCCTTGCTGCGACACGGCCGTCCTGCGCTTCACACGTCCTCGTGTGGCTCATCTGAAATAGAAAGTTCTGTGTACATTACATTGTTTCGGCCATGCCTGACCAAGATAGGTCAGCTTAACCAGTATATCGCTTAACCAGCGGCATCACTTAACCAGCGGCATCGCTTAACCAGCGGCATCACTTAACCAGCGGCATCACTTAACCAGTGGCATCACTTAACCAGCGGCATCGCTTAACCAGCGGCATCGCTTAACCAGCGGCATCACTTAACCAGCGGCATCACTTAACCAGCGGCATCGCTTAACCAGCGGCATCACTTAACCAGCGGCATCGCTTAACCAGCGGTATTGCTTAACCAGCAGCATCACTTAACCAGCGGCATCGCTTAACCAGCGGCATCACCTAACTGGTGGCAAATCCATAGCGAATAACATGGCAAATTATGTACTTACACACTTTTTTTCAAATTACCTTAATGACGTCAAATCAAATTAAATCAGTGTTAGCCGTCAAGTTCACAATTATCCTCGAATAAATCCTCAGGAATTTCACTACTGGGCATTTTACGCATGAGCCATGGGCGTATTTGTACGTCCGGTTACCATTAAATGCTTTGAGTACATATCCGTCACTATGTAAGACCTCAATAACGCGGAAGGGTCCCTTAAATTTAGGGTCCAGCTTGCTCTGATTGCGTTCATCATTTTACAGAAGAACGAAGTCGCCTACAGTATAGTTTTGGACTTTTGCCTTTGTACTGTTAAATCTGCCTTAATAGCATTGCCTACTTACGCTCTGTATCAAAGTCCACTCCGAGCTCGTAATCTTTAGCACTAGAGAACATTTTGTTAGCACATGAGTTATAGAGGCCTAGCTACCTTCCCAAGGAACAGTTCAAGAGGAATCGATCTAGTGACCCTATTAATGGTGCAGTTGAGAGCTAGTTGAACTTTCGGGAGAGCATCTTGCCACGACTTTTTCACTAGCCTCAACTGCAGTGAGCATACTTTGGAGCGTACTCATAACCCGCTCAACTGGACCGTTAGCACAGGAACTTTCTGTAGAAGTCAGATGCAAGTCGATACAATAGGTTTGCTTGAAATCTGCACTAGCAAAGCAGCGGCCCTGATGAACGATGAGTCGCTTAGGGGTGCCGAACAAGGAAATACTGCTCTTTAAAGCTTTTATGCTACTCACAGAATCAATACGCCGAGTATGACGTAACAAAACGATCTACGTTCTCGCTCCACCTTTTTAACAGGTGTAGCCGGAAGGAGATACCTGGATAAAATATCCGCATGACACATACGCTTCCCATCCTTGTATACAATCTGAAAGTCGTAAACTTGTAGAAATGCCCACCTTTTAGGTACGCGCGGGGTCAGATCAACCTTTTTGCGGGATGACTTTAAAGAGTCCGTTACGACTGTGAACTTATTGTCGTGAAGGTAATGCCCGAAATGCTTAATGGCGTTCACAACAGCCAGTCTCTAACTCATACAAGTGATATTTGGACTTTGCGGCTGTGGTACGCTTACTTAAGTAAGCCACTATGAATTGTTTGCAATCTTTTGTTTGCAACAAAATGGCACAATAACCGATTGCACTGGCGTCTGTATGAAGCTCAATTGGACAGTCAGGATCAAAAATCATTAAGACCGGCTCGGATCCCTATGATCATTTGCCTGATGCCTTCATGTTTGGGCTTGCATTCAACGTTGCCCTTACTGGAGCTGGTGAGAGCGTGAAGAGGAGCCATTATTTATGCAAAACTGGGGATAAATTTTCTTAAATAGGACGCTAGTTCTATGAACTGACGTAATTTTATGACCGATTTAGGAGGAGGCAGGGCAATTCGATCAGAGATAAGTGGAGAACGGTTTGGTACGGTATTATCGTTTAACTCTCGATAATCTACGCACATGCGATCAGTGTCGTCCTTCTTTTAACTAAAAGAATAGGACTGGCAATCTGAGACAAACTTGGACGTATGATTTTACATGCGAGTAACTCATTCGCCTTATCACGAGCAAGACTACGTTCCTGGGGGCTAAGACGACAAGGTCGTCGATAAACGGTTTTAGAAGGGTCAATAAGGCGAATTTTTACAGGGTCAGTATTAGCTTGGCCTGATGAAGTGCTGCAAACGAAGTAGTCCTTAAACTCAATTAAAATATTTAGCGAACTGGGCTTGCACTCTAAGGGAATGCTACTGTCGATATTTTCACAACTAACATCACTATTATTATCATGGACAGTACATGCAATTATTGAGGATTTAATTTTGGTAAAAATCACTTGGTCAAAAGTAACATGAATTTCTAACTCTTGAGTAAACACTTCCTGCCCAATCACAACGTCATGTAACAAAAATTCATCAGGCAAGGCGTGAAATAGGATATTGAAAACAATGTCGTTGATAATATCTGATGCCCTAATCTGCGTGGTACTGTAAAAACTACTGTACCCAATACCGGTCACCTTTACTAAATTATTTTGGTGTTTACCATGAAATTTTATTGACACTATTTCCTTAATAAGTGAACACTCTGCTCCCGAATCGAAACGAAATGAAAAGAACTCACCGAAGTGTTCTACAACTCCCATTGGTACACTGACTGCGCAGACTTCAACACGCCGCTCCACCGGCTTGCTGGTTGTATTGACAGCGGTCGTCTTCGCTTCTATACTGGCAGCTCGAGGGCATTTTGACGCATAGTGTCCAACGCCCCAACAATTGTAACACGTGATGTCCGTAGTTGTATACTTCGAAGTGGCTGCAAGTTTGTTTGCTTCTGCGTGCGGCGCTCCAGTGCTACGATTATCTCTATCTTTTCTGAGACGACACGCAGAAATATGGTGGCCCAATCTTCCACAATGTGCACATTTAACCGGAGTCGACATCAGCTTGCGTTGTTTTAGATCAGAGTTATAATTGTTGTAGTCACTAGTTGGTGCCTTTCTTTTAATGTATGATAGTGCCTTTAACTCCTGCTACATTTTTATCCTAGTTTAGTAAAGCAACACGGTTGACGCGGGGTTATATTTGAGCTATGCGTGCCATTACAGTAGAGATAGCGATTTGCTCTGTACTCAGGTTCTTCCAGCGTGACATCAAATTATTCAGCTGAGTAGCAGCGTAATTTGCAAGGCACTCACCTTCGTTAGGCTTGCTGTTATAAAGATTGATGAGTGATGAAGCAGCAGTCTCCGAAACATCACAACGAGCGGTGAAGGCTTCTTGAGAATCCTTCCATGTCATGCCGGGAAAAGATACTTGGGACAGCCAAGCCGACGCCTGACCTTTTAGCGCTTCACTCAGAGCTATCATCAATGGAGCTCCAGATAACGATTGGTCCACCATGCACATGTCTGCCGTCGATAACCAAGCACGTGCGTCCACTGATGTCTTCTCGGGGTCGAATGTAGGTAGACAAACCCTGCCACTCGTTGTCGGTCCTTTCATAGCTCTGATTATGCTAAAAAATTCTGATTTTGTTGCTCTAATAACAATTTCCATCTTTCCTCACTATTGTTCATCGTGGGCTGCGGTGCAGAACGTGGATCACATCCCACTTCTGATGACGGAGAGGGCACATTAACGTTATCCTTAGGCAAGCCTTCCTCCTCGTACATCTTCAGCAAACAGGAAATAATACCACGAACAGATAGTGTTGATCCTCTTTAATGATTTCACAATGTTTTATAACCGAAATAATCACGAATTCTTGCGATGGAAACGGATGAAGGTTGTGAGGTTATCTGCTCACGCACACGTTCTATGGCAAACTGACTGACACCACGCTACCCCGCTCTCACTTGTCAACCAATGACACTTTGTTATCAAAATGACACTACCCCCGACACTAACAGTGACAGCTGATAGACAAAGGCAGATGGAATGACGTCACTACCGCCATTTGACATCAGTGTCACATCAGCGTCAGTGTCAGCGTCAGTTGTCAATGTCAGCAGTGACAACCGACAGACATTGGCAGATAGAATAACCTCACTACCGCCACCTTGTAACCATTGTTAGAAGTCTCTTAATATCTACGCCTTGCTGCGACATATATATATTTTTTTATTTTAAATATATATTATATATACCTTTATTTTAAATATATTTTTCGTAAAATCGGAAAGCGGTTCACAGAATACATCTACCTACCAAGTTTCATATGTATAGTCTTAATAGTTTCGGAATAAAATGGCTGTGACATACGGACGATCGGACAGACAGACTGACATGACGAAACAATAAGGGTTCCGTATTTTGCCATCGGTTACGGAACCCTAAAAAGGAATATTAAATACAATTAACTATTTTTTATTTGATAAGTATAACGTTTGCAATTCCTCTGGGAGTTTGTTAATATAGAAAGGTACTACATACTCCGAGAAACCCTAGTCCCATACACATTTTGTGTTTTGGTACGATATATTTATTTTTAACCACTATGTTTCTTGGGAAATTCGGTCTTGTTTTTTCCGTTAGCAACTCGGGCCTATTATCTTCAGTGAGGATGGAGATGGAAAATTGGACCTTGTTGTACACACTCATCACACCACAGTATTTAAATAGTTCGTGTTCACTATTTTGACTATGTATTTTAATATGTTTAGGCGTTATAATTTTACTCTATTTTACTAGACTATTCGTGTGAAATGTTGAAATGAATGAATGTTTATGTTACATGTATATTAGTTTACTCATAATTATGGTTTTATTGTGTTGTGTAATTATACTAATTATAAATCTATGTTAGTTTGTAGTTACTTATCATATAATGTGTATATTTGTATGGACCTTTGGCAGCCTAAAATAAATAAATTAAGTTGAACAGCTGATTATGTCATAGGTCACTAAATCAAATCTCTAGTATTGCTGTAATTACAAAATACGTAACTGCATTTCTTGAGTACTCATCTGCACGATACTAAAACACAATTTTTTTTTTCATGTTTGTCAGCCTTTCTGTTTCTCCACGCTCATCTCGGAAACTCCTGCACTGCATTTTATTATTTAAGGATCTATTCAATCGAAGATGGAAAAGGGCAAAATTTAGAAGTTTTATCCCGGAATTCCCACGGGATCGCTATTTACGCGGGGAAAACCTCACACGTGAATGAAGTCGCGAACACAGCTAGTGTGTCTGTGACTCAGATAGATCGCTTCTTTTTGTTAGTCGTACCAGGACAACATAACGCGTGAAAAATGTGTGTTACATATTGTTAACGTTAATTCTGGTTATCCTTTCAACTTTGCTGCTACACAATTTATTAAGATATTTCTAAGTTAATAGCGCGTCGATGAAATATAGTGGGTAACTATGTTTTGGATGCAGTTTAATTAGAGAAAATCCTAACATTTTCCAGCAGGTTTGATAGTTTGGTGGTTTGGTTTGGTGTACAATAAAGAGTATCTATCTATCTACTCGAAACTTTATATTCTTCTGGAATAGTGCTAGGAATTTTTAACTAAATACTTCTTCCTATTAAGAATTATTCGACATAAAATAATGCATAGTCAGCCTTTAACGTTTACTGGGACACAACACAGATAAGTGAGAATTACTGAGTATAACATGCGGGTTTTTTCAGCGTTTTGAGAGCAAAGGTGATGCTAAATATTCCACAAAATAAGTTGAGCCATTATTAAACACAACTAAAAGTATCTAATTCAGAAATTCACGGTCACCGTTTGCAAATAAATGAGCCAAATAAAATATTTTTTTTTTTTATTGTAAGAGGTTCGCGTTTGACCACCATCAATTCTCATCTGATGGTAAGTGATGATGTGGAAACACAGACTCAGGCAGGGAATTCCACTTCTTAGCAGTACGCACAATGAAGGTATTCCCAAAACGTTTTGTGCATATGGGTTCATTTCTGTAAATATCTTTCATTGGCAGAACCACCTCTTCTTTCAGTGATTACCCTACATTCTATATATTATTTACGTGACATAAGTTTTGTTTTGTACAAAACTTATGTCACGTAAATAAGGCCCAAATCACAGTACAATTTGCTAAAAAAACATACTGTATTCTATTTCGACATCATCCTAGTGATGTCGAAACAGAATACAATGAGTACAATAATCATAAAGTTCCATGTCAAAATATTGAAACATTGCTACGGCGTAGCAAATGTGAAAACTTTACAGCTCCGTTTGCTACATTGTCGTAGCAAATTACCTAAGATGCACTACGCAAGAACCAATCATTGGAAGTTTATAGTAACTAGTACGTTTTTTATGTGCGGTTTTTTCAGGCTCTTATCGAGATAAGAGCCTGAATAAAAATAAAGAAAGCCAAAATACTCCCCTCCGGGCAATTAAGTAATTAAGACCGCGTATTCAATTTAGCTTAGGAACCTAGCGTAGCGCATGAACTGATCAGCAAACGATTGCGCGCGATGATTTATAGTGTTCATAAAATAGTTTCATGAAACTAACTGAAAAAATCTGTGTATAGCAACATCACACTGCGCTCTAAGACGCAAATTGCTGACGTTGCTAAAGAGGCCGTTAAGCTAAAGTGGGCTATCCTTTTTGGAGCCCTGACACAGCTTGAAGGCATCGCGGCAGACCTCGTAGAAGATGGTGGAACGAGCTGGACCTAACTAACGACGTGGTTTACTTTGGCACTGGATAGAAACACCTGGAAACCATGGGGAGGGGCCCAGCAGTGGGATGATTTAGGGTAATAGTATCTAGCAATACTTTACCTAGTATTTAGAAATACTTTTATTGTAAAAATAAATATTAAGGTGAACCGATTTTGCATTTTTTTTTTATAATAAATTTCCATAGTAATTGGGCTCTGTGTTACACTTTATGTATTTTGTTGGACAAACGCATAAAATAAAATGTTTTGTCATATTTGTCCTGAAAGACAACTCTGACGTCTATTTCGTAAAACGCTATGATGGGATTGCCTTCGCTATAAAAATTTGTCTATAAAAATATAATTTTAGATAGTAGTGCACTAAATGAAGATTTTAATGTTTCTGTAAACCGAAATAATCTTTGATTAATCTAAGTAACTATACACATTCTTAAAAGCTGCTAGATATCTTTGTGAATGTGATAAATTTCCCATTCCCATTCCCTTGGCCCTTCACGCGTGAACGTCTCAACCGATGTCGTTGATTTTTTTGTTTTTGTATTTGATCTGATGAAAATAATATGCTAAAAAAATTGTGCGAAAAATTAAGAAAAACATACAGACTGATATATGCGGCGGGAGACTTTGTTTTATAATATGTAAGCATGTTCAAATTTATTCATTCATGGAAATTTTCGCATTTATCATATTGGTATACATTACAGCATGTAGGTCGTATTTGGATTGTAGAGTAATACTATCATTAAGGTTGAACAAACTTGTGGAACAAATACAAAGAATGTACTCGACATTTTGAGGTTCCTACCTACTGTAATTATTAGCACTAATGTGGTTGGTTCTACTCAATTGTTTATTTTATCTGTTGTTTTTGTGAGTTGTCTTTCGCAGGTCAACCCTGGATAGGGTTGCCAGATCAAAAATCAAAAATCCGGAGTAAATTCCGGACATTTGAAGAAAATTCCTGACTTTCTTTAATTTAAAATAAAACATTATATTTTTTTTATGTTTCACTCTTTCATTCAATTGTAGAAATTCCGGTCGATTTAGGATTCCCTCCGCATTCCGGACAAAGACCTACATTACCAGAAATGTCTGGAAAATTCCGGTCGTATGGCAACCCTAACCCTGGATGGTTGACGGTAGCTTAACCGGACTTGCTTGTTATCATCTGCTTAGCCTTTTTCCAACTATGTCGAGGTTAGCTTCCAGTCTAACCCAATCCAGCTGAGCAGGAGTGGACAAGGAGTTTTTTGATCATTGTCCAGCAGATCAAAAAAAAAAGAGTTCTTTTCACATGCAGCCGAGTTCTATAGTTCCTGATACTGTTCAGGAATAGTTCTGGCGTTCAAACCAGTTCTAAAATGTCTGTTCGATACAAAAATAATAAAATTAACTATACTGATAGTGCAAAGTTTCTAGGCCTATTAATAGACAGGCAACTTAACTGGAAGGAACACATTGAAGCACTATTTAAGAAAATAAGTAGTTCGTCGTATGCCTTGTATAAACTTGCTCCGACAGTCAACTCAGATGCACTACTAATGGCTTACCACGGTCCACGGCATATTTTTTGGGGAAACTCTACCAATAGGGAAACTGCATTCAAAGCGCAAAAGCGATGCATCAGGGTCATGTTCAGGCTTCAAATAACGGACAGCTGTGAACCATTCTTCAAAAAATATAAAATTCTGACACTACCGGCCTTGTATATCTGTGAAACTGCCTTATTTGTTAAGTCAAATTTACACTTGTATCCTCATATAGGTATCAGATGTTGTTAAACGTAACAGACGTAATGAAATGTTTCGAGGACGGAGAGCAAATACTGCTCTAATGAGGAAAATCATATTCTGCATAGCTCCTTAAATCTACAACAAGATACCAAAGTCGATTAAAGAGTCAATTATCTGTATGATACTTTGACACCATAATTAAATTGTTTTCTTTTATATATTTTGACATCATTTACTAATTTACTCTGACTTTGTATAAAATCTTGACATCCTATGAAATTGTAATATTATTTTTATTTGACATTCATTCAGTCATTAAGAATGAGCTAATCTGTTTTCAATTATATGAATTATATAAACACCAATATTTGCACGTCACATATGGCAGAATGTGGAGTTACTGAATAATATTTTTAAGACCTTACTATGTACCATATTCAGACAAATAAATGATTGTGATTGTGAATATTAGCGGCCGACACGCACACGAGCGCATTTCCTTGAATTAAGGATTGTATTAATTTGTCATACTACTGTGTTTCCGTTTTAAGTTAAATGAAAGAATTTTTCCATCAAAATGTAACACCTAATTTTTATGACGGAAATCGATTTGGAAGCCGATTCTGAACCAACTACTCTCAGGAATTGCGTTTATTCTGTTACACTGATCATGATGTTACATCGGAAAAAGGTTTTATTTTGTAGATACTGTTATCGAAATTGGTCCTTATTAAAATTCCACTGTCCTTCCTTACTTAACAATATTACTAGCAAACCCGCCCTAAACAAAGTTGTTTAGGATTATTTAGGATATACACATAAACCATCACAAACTTTTTGTAGTGTTTTTTTTTTTCAGATATAGCAACAATTCTGAGATACGTTATTACGATTTCTATTCATTTTTAGGGTTCCGTAGCCGAATGGCAAAAAACGGAACCCTTATATTTTCCATATGTCTGTCCGTCTGTCTGTCTGTCCGTCCGTCCGTATGTCACAGCCATTTTATGCCGAAACTATTAAGACTATACATGTGAAACTTAGTAGGTAGATGTATTCTGTGAACCGCTTTCCGATTTTAAGAAAAAAATAAAAAAAAATATTTAAAATAAAGGGGGTCCCCATACATGGAACTAGAACTGAAAATATTTTTTTTCATGAAACATATGCGTGTGTGGTATCTATAGACAGG
Organism: Tholera decimalis; assembly: GCA_943138885.2. Lineage (NCBI taxonomy): Eukaryota > Metazoa > Arthropoda > Insecta > Lepidoptera > Noctuidae > Tholera > Tholera decimalis. Next base: position 4,073,430 of record OW964570.2, on the reverse strand, counting down.
TCTTTAAAAATGATATAAGGGTTTCTATAACCACTTTTTCATAAAGTCAATCGTTTAAAAGATATAAGCTTCCAAAGTGGTAAAATGTGTGTCCCCCGCTCTAACTTCTATAATAATGGAGTGAAAAAACTAAAAAAAAAATATGTCTGTAGATCTTGACTTTGTAATTCATACAAACACTATGAAAAACAAAGTTATTTAGCGTAGTTGTAAAAATGTAAATAAGCTAGTTTTAAGAAATTTTTAAGGCGTTTTTTTATTCGTCAAATAAATATACATATTATATTATATTATTATAATTACTACGGAACCCTTCATGGGCGAGTCTGACTCGCACTTGGCCAATTTTTTGCTAATCTATTGAATTTTTTAATAATCTATTGACATTTTTCAATCGACGACAAAAAGAGGAGGTTATCAATTCGACGCGTATATATATTTTTTTTTTAATGTATGATCATCGATTACTCGAAGACGGCTGAACCGATTTGGAAAATTCTTTTTTTGATTGAAAGGGTATACTTCGATATTGGTCCCATTTTCATAAACGTCAGGATCTGATGATGGGATCCTGGAGAAATCGAGGGAACTCCTCAAATATTATAGGCACACCTATGTCGTTTTGGGTATTTATTATAGTAACTTGTGCAGTTGCTCTCAAAAAGTATCATTTGAGGAAATGGAACTAATGATGAAGACCACAGATGGCCGCCGAAACTACTCAATAATAAGTATTGAGTGAATTGCGATTCGATTACTTGAATATGGATGTTACGCACTTTATGCTCGTCACAATGCATATGGTGATGTAGAGCTGATGGTGAAGTACCAGGAGAACTCCTCAACAATTAACGGCCCAGCATTGGGAAAAGCAATATTTTGTAAAAGGTTATAAGTAGTTGATAATTAGGCTCTTGTAACTAGGTAAATTAAAAATAGACCAACTAAAAAGAGTGAAATAAAAACTTTTTACCAAAAAATTAAACCGACTCCCAAAAAACACTGCAAAGTGAAAAATAACTTTAATTTCGGAAGTCGGTGCCAAAAACGAAAATACAAAACTTAAGACACCGACTACCGAAATTAAAGTTATTTTTCACTTTGCAGTGTTTTTGGGAATCGGTTTAATTTTTTGGTAAAAAGTTTTTTATTAATCTTTTTACATTTAAAAAATCTGATCTGATATATTTAATAATTATTGTAAATTAAATTAATTGTATGATTTGCTGTGTCCTACGGGGTCCATAATTATTGTAACATCTAAAACGACATTATGGTACGCAAAGAAATATATGAATATGAATGAATCTATTTCGCAAGGATTAGCCAGCGTTTGCGATAAAAGCGCATAAAAATGTGTTTATCACGTTTGAATCTTTAAAACACTTGGCTTTTCTTCCTTTCCTTCCCACCTTCCTTTTGAATAGCCCTATCTATTGGTGATAACCGCATTAAAATCAGTTGCGTAGTTTAAAAGAGCTCAGTATAAAACGTGCGCTCGCGGCCCCCCGCTAAAACTCTAAAAGTGACCAAACTAACAGTGCCGTGTAGTGACTCCTCAAACTCTCTCTACTCTCGTGAACTTGGAGGAAATATCATCTGAACCGGCGCACTGGGTACTCATATCGAAGGGACTCATAACATACATCTTCCCGTAAGTACCTTACCCTCCAAGTCCTGGTCCTCCAAGTCAAGAGGCGGGAAGTGACTTTGTTTTATATATACTCTAAGTATATACTATCTAAAGACTAGTTTGGTCCGTGGCCTCGCCCACGTGAATAGTTAGTATCTATTAACTACTTTAAATAAAACTCGCACTTCATCAGCGACTTTGTCCACGTGAATTTTGAAACAATTTATAGAAGCAATAATGTAATTATGACTTTTTTAAAAGGAAACTAGCAATATGGGTACAATTCACATGATTAGTAATCTTGTTAACCCCTCCAACTAAACTAAATATGCTTTTGTCCGGAATGAGTTCACAGCAATAGTGTAATGGGTAAGGTTCGAACCCACGACCTTTCGATCACAAAGCCGATATCTTAGCCATTAGTCTGTTATCGCTTTTTATCTTAAAAAGTAGACATCTGGCACGCGATCCAGCTTTTGCGCGGGCGAGATGTCGCATAACCCCGACATCAAGGGATAAGTAACAGAGTTTCGTTGGTTTCCCTTCGTGAAAAAAAAAAGCGCCTATAAACTAAACGATAAGTAAATAGAATTTCAGCGCTGGCAATGGTCCCAAAGTAATCTGCAGTGATTTAATTTTGACCTTTTGTACTTATTCAATAATTTAGTGGTTGATCTTTTTGTGACCTCAGATACCTTTAGTGATTAAGGTAAAACTATTTTGATGGACAACTACTCAGGTCAGTCGCCATGACAACGTAAAAACACTCGATAAATATCGTAAGGTCGGGTTGGTTTTGGAATTTTGCCAAAAGATGTAGCGGCCCCGGAATAACAGGAAAGGAAGGAATAAGGTGGGTTTTTAGTCAGTAGGAGTCTGACACTCCCTTATAGGGCAAAGCAAAGAAAGAAATTTTTCAAGTTAAAGTTAAGTTTTTTTACTTAGATAACACAGGCTGACGAAATTTTTAACCAGAAACCAGACTATATATTTCCGAAGGTTTTCGATGCGGTGAATCCAAATCTGGCCTCAGAATTGCTCTATCATGTCAGGTTTCTGAGATATCCTAACCTAAAAGTGCAAAAAGTACCGTCTTTGCCCGATTTTGAGGTTATGTAGACACACAAATTATTTTTTCTAAAAAAAAAGGTTACCATATTAAAGAATAAGTCTTCTTCTTTCCAATGCCGTTGAGTTTGCTCAAATATTCGGAGGCCAGATTCGGATTCAGTGCATCGAAAACCTTCGGAAATGTATAGTCCACTTTCTGGTTAAGAAGTTTGGTTAAATTTGTTGACCTGTGTAATCCATTTGTGAATCACTGGCCGCGAAAGCACGTGCCGTTTTGTGGTAGGCAATGTGTATATTAATTATAATTTAAGTTTATTAACATAATTATTAAAAAAAAATCTACAAACACCTTTTTATGTTACGTTGACCCGAAATAAAGAACATTACCTATTATTAAATTAAATGATTAAAAAAAAGGCTCGTTGACATGACTGGCTATGAGGCAATGCCGCTAGACTCTTGGGTTTACTAGCCGAGTGCGTTGAGGATGAGTTTTTAGGGTTCCGTAGTCAACAAGGAACCCTTATAGTTTCGCCATGTCCGTCTGTCTGTCCATCTGTCCGCGGTTTAGCTCAAAAACTATAGGTACTAGAAAGTTGTACTTTGGCATGAGTATACACGTTAATGACGCCAAAAAAGTGGTAAAATAAAATTTTGAAAAAAACAATTATTTAGGGTACCTCCCATACATGTAAAGTGGGATGATAATTTTTTTTTTCGTTCTTCATATAGTGTGGGATATTGTTGGATAGGTCTTTTAAAAATATTAGGGGTTTGGTAAGACCGTTTTTTGATTAAGTAAACCGTTCGTGACTTATCAAGCTTTACAGTACTAATTTTCGTTAGAGTCAAGTGTCCCCCCCTCTATAAACTAAACGGTTATAGTTAGAAATTCAAATGTCACGGCAGTAGTACCTATATATAACGAAATTTAAAGGAAAACTATCATACATAAGTGGGCTTTACAAGTTTACGAGTAATAGTCGACCAATTGTATTTGACTCGAAAATTTCGAACAACTCTATAGAAATGTCGATAGATGGCGCTGAGCGCCAGTTGTATCATGCTAGCTTCTTATGACGATTGAGTAGTGTAGCTCTGTGTCCGTATTTAAATTCAAAACACCGGCTATGACAAGTTTTATACAAATCTCTAAAAAAAATTGAAACTTTCCGTGCAAAATTGTCGGAGGATCAGGTGAGGATTTCTATAGGAAGTCAAATTAGTTAGGTAGTCATGTTTGCACTTTTAGTTAGAGCATGGTACGAAACGATCAGTCAGCGAATACGACACGCACTTGGCTGTTATAAAAACTACGGAACCCTACACTGCGCGTGGCCCGACACGCACTTGACCGGTTTTTATATGCTTTATTTTGGTTTGAAATTTAGTATAGTTTAAATTTTATTTAGAAACCAATTTAATAGCCCATACTGTTATCTCAGCGGCAAGATTATGTTTTTTTGCTCTTAGACAATGTTGCTCACGAGAGCCAAAAGTAACCTCACTTCACAGTATCAATGAATACGAAACTAGTAAAGGTAACTTTCAACTTAAGTAACATAACTAGAGGTGTTTTGGAAATTGAGATTAGATTGTGAACTTTTTATGAAATACCGGAATTTTCCTTAATATATTACAAGAAACCAAAATAATATTGGTAAATGAATATTAGTAATGTAAACAAAATTACTTACAAACAGCTGCAGACACAACCCTCCGTACGGAACCCCGCCATCGTTTGGACGCAGTTCTCTCTATGCGGTTCCTGCAACGAAACACAGATTACACTCATTTGTATGCTAACAACTCCTGGCTTTTATGCTAGCCTAGTAGCAGGAAGTCGTTCTGCAAAGAAAATGTTATTTATGAGACCCCGAGTCCAAACTAAAAAGTGCAAAATTTAATTAAGTTACTGTAATATCAGTTTTAGTTATTTTTTTACAAGGTTTATCATAAAGGGTACATTAGCAAATATTGCTTATCTGAAAATAAGTAAATCTAAGAAAATCTGCCATCAAAAAGCCCTATATTAGGCTCACCCTATATCAGGAATCACTATCTCAGCAATGAGTATACTGTATCGTAGTAATCAATGTACATAATTTCTCATTTTTACCCGAATACGAGGAAGCAATAAGGATAATACTATGAATATGTATGAAATACTCACATTTAAATAACTACGTTTATGTTTGTTTTATATTAGTTTAAGTTTTTTTTAATATACTATAGTAATATTGAACAGCTTGAAGTTATGACTCCATTTATAAGCTTGACGTATCCAAAAAAAACGTTAAATTGTCATATTTCTAGTTGGAAAAATTACAGTGAAGTAAAACAATATAATTGGGAATATATTTTTGAACTGCAAAATTATATTTGTCTTTCAATGTTACTAATTTGCTCTTGAGAATAATATAAAGAATTTCTCCAAACGTTTTACACCAGCAGAAGATTACTTCGCGTTCCTGCGCAAGAAAGTTGCGTCTATAATACGCAGAGTGAGAGGAAGCAGCAATAGCGTTCTGAAGATTTTCGCAGGAAGACTAGAAGGACCTAAAATGGATAGGTTTATCAAGCTACACGTTGGACATGCGGCTTGATAAACCTTCCAGTGATTGGGAGTTGTGTTATTATGTTCTTTATAATCGTTTGTGTTTGATTAATTGTTCTTACTAACATAGTTTTTAAAGTTATTCGTTCTGCTTCCGTGGTCGAGTGGTTTAGGCGTTTGCCTTGTGACCCGGTGGTCGTGAATTCGATTCCCGCGGGAAGCACACTTTTTGAAGTTGTTTCCAGTTCGGCTAGGATATTGCAGGCCTGAATCACCTGATAGTCTGATAAAAGATGGTTTCGTGCTTCGAAAGGCACGTATAAGCCGGTGGTCCTGGTCGCCAAATGGCGGTCGTCAAAATAGACCACGTCAGAGGCCCTTGACTAGGGTATATGGGGTCGTTAGACCTTACAACCCACACGATAAGAAGGTTAGTTATTTGTTAGACTAAAACTCTATGGGCCTTAGACGCCTGATAATAAAAGATTTTATACTTATTTATTATTATAATATGTGGTGGTGAATTACTTTCTGAACTTCTAAGAAATTCGAATTGTGTTTTGCTCGATACGTATATGGCCGCTTTTTAAGTATGGACCGATACTAAGAAATCTTTGCTGCTTTCTCCGTTCTCAAACTTAAACATACTTTTCTGAACTAGATTTCCAAAACAAAATGTCTAAAGTTTGAACTGGGAATGCGCAAATCACCTCGAGGAAATTGGGCCCGCGGTCATTAGCCTTTTATTAGAAAGCGGACGGCCATTTTCGTCGTGAATCAGCGAATTTCAGTTTCGTGAATGATTTTTTTTTAAAGTGACCTCTAACTTTTTGCGATGCTGTGAAAATCGAGGCGCGTTTGGTTTTTATTTTCGAACAAGATATGTATAATTATCATTATCAAACCCCAATTATGTTGGGTCGGCTTGATAAATAAAAAAAAATTTAAACATCAGAAATTTATGTCAATTATCGAAGGTTAAGAGTGACCGCAATTGCGACTGCTGACCGTGAGGCCAAGTTCAATCTCGGATTGGCAAAAAAGACTACGATTTTTTATAAGAAACTAGCTTTTGCCCGCAACTTCGTTCGCGTGGGAGGTTTTTCCCGCGTGAATCCCGATCCCGTGGGAATTTCGGGAAAAAAAGTATCATATGTCCCGTCTCCTGGTTCTAAGCTACCCCCCTAGCAACTTTTCGCCAAATCGGTTCAGCTGTTCTTAAGTTATAAATAGTGTAACTAACACGACTTTCTTTTATATACAACGTGTAATTTAAAGGGTGTATTCATACGAAGTGCACGGCTTCTTTGGATGATAACAAACGATATGACAAGGGTTTGGTAATCCTATGTCTTCATGTGTGGAACTAATTAGAAATTTCAATACCAGAGACTGAATTTTACAAATTAAGAAGATTGAATAGAATTATCGTGCTATAGGCAAGTGAAGTGGAAAGTTATTGACCCTCGTAGTGCTGTGACACGTTCGTTATGATTGATATTCAAGAAACATATAAAACCGATAATTTCGTGTCAATTCTTTGAGTCAGTTATTTTGTGCTGAAACTTAGCATAGAGACTCCATACCAGATGTTGTCTTCAGCCCTTTTGGATTGATATGGGGTTTCCGTTAATTTCTCAGTAGTTGGAAGAGTTTGGAAGTTGCTTGTGTGATACCTCCGTGCTTTGGAAAACACGTTAAGACGTTGATCCCGGCTGTCATAAGGACATTTTTGACTGTCGTTACGGGTAGTCAAAAGCCAGAAAATTTGACACCGGTCTGGCCAAGAGGTATTGTGTTACCCAGTTACTGGGTTCTGGAGGTTCGATACGCAGTCGCTCTATGTAAAACATCAGTATTTAGCTGCGTCCAGTTTGACTAGAAGCCGACAGAAATGTGAAAATAAAATCAAATGCCAATAGAATTCAAATCCAGTCGATTCTCCTGTGGAACGCACTTCCTCTCGAGATCAGGACGGCTGACAGTCGCTATGCATTTAAAAAGAAACTGCGCATCTATTTTCTACACCAATAAGCAGAATTTCCACATTTAGTTTTCATTTGCTTCTTAAGTATATATACAACGTGTAACAGAAACCCCATATCTATCCAAAAGACAACATCTGGTATGGAGTCTCTATGCATAGTTTCAGCTCAAAATAAGTGACTCAAAGAATTGATACCAAATTATCAGTTACATGTGTTTCTTGAATGTCAATCATAATAAACGTGTCACAGCACTACGAGGGTCAATAACTTTCCACGTCACTTGCCAATAACACGATAATTCTCTTCGTTCTTCTTAATTTGAAAAATTCGGTCTCTGGTATCAATGTGTTGAAATTTCTAATAAGTTCCACACATGTAGACTCAGGATTACAAAACTCTTGCCATATCGTTTGTTATCATCCAAAGAAGCCGCGCACTTAACATGTATATACCCTTTAAATTACACGTTGTATATACAACGTGTAACGGAAACCCCATAACTATCCAAAAGGGCTGAAGACAACATCTGGTATGGAGTCTCTATGCATAGTTTCAGCTCAAAATAACTGACTCAAAGAATTGATACCAAATTATCGGTTTCATATGTTTCTTGAATACCAATCATAACAAACGTGTCACAGCACTACGAGAGTCAATAACTTTCCACGTCACTTGCCAATAACACGATAATTATCTGCGTTCTTCTTAATTTGGAAATTTCGGTTTCTGTTATCCATGTATTGAAATTTCTAATAAGTTCCACACATGTAGACATAGGTTTACAAAACCCTTGCCATATCTTTTGTTATCATCCAAAGAAGCCGTGCACTTGGTATGTATATGTATACCCTTTAAATTACACGTTGTATATAAGTATTTATTCATATATATTATTTATGTAGGTTTCAATTTTTTTATGGTATTAGGGTTTTTGTGTTATTAATATTATTATATACAATTTTTTTTTTACAATTTGCTTTTCACATACATATTGCACCTCCCACACTATCTCTTCACCACTCATGGTTGACTGGTAGAGAATGCCTAAGGAATTAAGTCCGCCTTGGTACCTATGTGCATAACGTGTAAATAAATAAATAAAAACAATTTATCGGATCTAATATCACTACCATGTCAGTTAGTGATATTATAAGACCATAACAAGTATTTCAGAGCGCCCATTGCATACCATACCATAACACTATTATAAGATCTCCATCAAAATAGCCTAAATAAACTATCTGATACGTGTTGATGGCCATCCCTGTCCATTGTGTACTTAGCCATTAGCACATAAGTGGTCCACTCAGAGTATGGCGGGCAGCCATTTTGTTAGTAGTTTATCACAGGCTAACTATAGATAAGTGAAGCCAGCCTCCAGTGGGCTAATAACTTTAGTTTCGTTAAGGTGTGGTTTTGAAAGCATCATAATTTTTATAATTAACTAGCTGACCCAACAGACGTTGTCCTGTTATAACTATGAATATTGAATTCGAATTGGTTTAAATAATAAAAAAAATATATTTCAAAACAAAGCGTTTATTATTCTAATGCTTTATGATATACAACATTCTTATTTTGTTTTCTGGCACGTATATAAATAGTTTTGTTGGTATTCCGACACGGGAATAGGTGACATATTATAACTTGACTGGCCATGTGTGTTATGTTAGTAACGTGTATGTTAGTCTATCCAAATTTATCAAAAATCCATATTAAATTGAACTTTTAATTTTAGGCGTGATAGCTCTGAACTAACCGTGATGCGCACTAAGCAATTCAGTTTTTTTACATCATCTTTGTAAGAAATAATAAATTAATTATTTTATATCAATATAGTAACTCCGACCGAAGCATCTGTTTTAAATCTTCTTTGACGATATTTGCAGCAGGCATGCTGTCAATGTTATTTCAAACGCCATAAGATTACATCAAAAAAGTTTAGATTGTCAAAAGCGCTAATGCCATAAGGTTACATTAAAAAAGTTTATATTGTCAAAAGCGAAAATTTAATACCGTGGTTAAGTATTCTTTAAATTTATAATTTTCTGCGCAATTTTCTTAATTTTTCTTTCTTAAGAACCTTTTCCTGGCAACAACAAGCACAAAAAGAAACCAGCCAAATAGGTTCAGCCGTTTTCGAGTTTTGCGCTTAGCAACACATTTAGCGATTCATTTTAATTTATATAGATTAATGGCTAAGGTGTCGGACTTGTGATCGAGAGGTCGCGGGTTCGAATCCCACCCATTACACTATTGCTGTGAACCCACTCCAGACACAAGCATATTTAGCTTAGTTGGAGGGGTTAATGTGTAAAAAAATGCTACCCGTATTATTGCTAGTTCTCTTTTTTAAAATAAACAAAAATAATGTAGTGAAGGGGCGAAAAGTATATCTTGCAATATCCGCGACTTTATATCTCATAGATATTAATTATACATATACTCAGAGATTTTGAAACGGTAAGCGTATTTCTCAGTAGTGCCTCGGAAGTCTAGTTTTCTTTAACGAATTTTTGATCATTTTAATTATACTTAGAGCATCTGTCAGTGAAATTAATTTGTAAGTTTTCTTTCAGTACCTAGTTCCAGTGAAGCCCGCTAACAGATAAAGTGAAAAACAGATATAGAGAAAAGTTACAAATATTGTACACACATATAGTTCGTGATCACCAGTTTAATCACAAACAAGTCACTCCTTCAATGCATTATTTTCTGCAGAACTTCTTTATTTGCAGCTATATGCTAGCTAAGTTGTGTTTTAAATGCATTGAAGGATTTTACATTCGTTATACATGAGGGTATCTTGATGTAAAGTTTTGCTCCTACAAACGTACCTAAGCATTTTTTTACCACACTTAATATTACTTTTCTTTTCTGTGTGCGTATAGACATTCCGGTTTCTGTTCTTTTATTTCATTTATATAGTAGTACCTACGGGTAGCTTTGGGTGACGAGTCCTAAGCCTAGACAGTACTTTAGATGTAATAGCGACAGACCTGGACTAGAATAATAATATAATAATAGTTCGCCTGACAAATGTAGTACCTAAGTTAAAGCTAAATATCTTTAAGTAAAATAAGAAAAGGCATAATGTCGGTAGGTATGCTTCGTCTGGCCTTTAGACTGGTCTTTTAAGAGGTAACGGGGCCCCCATTAAACCACCGGGGTGGCTTCAGTGAGGTAGGAATCCCACACTTCCTGTTCTTTTTCCCCAAACGTTCAGGCGCATTTCGAATGGACTTAAGCGCGTCCAGTTGGTATTTGGCAGATCCATCTCAAAGATGAGAGCATACACGACCGAACCTGGACTTGATACAGATTGAGCAGCTGTTCCGGTGTGCAGTACCGTCTCACCTTTGCCAAAATTGCCAACTTTTTTGATCTGACATTATTTAATATTACATTGGCCCAAAATTCAGCTACGCGAACTCCGCTCGCTGGTTCAGATATAAGATCGTCAAGATGCAGGTGACAGTGACAGGGCATGCAAAACAATATGGGTGGGCTATTGTCTGAGGAGTCACGCCGCATATACATTTTATGACCATTTGCTTACGGTGCAGGCTATTCGGTTGTAGAATGGATTGCCGGTGTCAGTAAGACCAGCTCAGTCACTCGCTGTTTTTAAAAGCTCGGTTGCCAATCATTTTCTTTCAAACTTATGATTAACACATTATATATTTATATATTTTATGTACTTATGTATTATATATATATATGTATATATAATTATATTTATATTTTGTTAGTTTTTCTGTTTTGATGAGTTTTTACTTTTGACTACTTTAGTAGTACACTAATATATCCCTCCCCATTTTAATTAAAGCTCGTAAAGTCCTTCCAAATGTTGTCTGGAAGTTATCACTCTCAGCGATAAGACCGCCATTGTAACCAATTTTTTTTTACAATTTTGTTATTTAAGTGTGATTCAATTATTGGTGTACATTAAAGTATATTCTATCTGTAAATCCCTAACTGTAGAGATTATCTTAGCTACGGCCGATTTGGTTACGCAGTCTGTTGAGGCATTTCCAATCTGGCCACGGCAAAATTTGCCCAGGTGGAATACATTTATACTAGTGTGTTTTTTAAAGTGTTATTCTCAAGGGTTATTCACACGATAGAAAACACAAACAATATTATTTTTCACGTCTTTGTATGTCTTTCTGTTTGTCAGGGCGAGACCGGAATTTACGCCAAAAATTCCCACACGAATGAAGTTTCAGGCTCAGATAGTGAATAATAAAACAGGACAGGAAACTATTTATCTTATTATCTTTCCTGCTATCCTTGTTGATGCAAATAAATCTTATATCTTATTATCATCTAACTCAATGAAACCGCCCCCTAACGCATAAAAGAAAAGTATCTGGGGTTTGACCTTGAAAGTTTAGTACCAATCTTGCGTCTTAACTATAGACGAAAGTTTTTCCGTAGCTTCGGAACTAATCACAGACCATAGATGCACCTCGCATTGCTAGAGCTGGCGATGACAAAATATTTCAGACAATTCTAGCGTGTCAGCGAGTGTCACGGCTTGGTTAATCCGCGAGTTGATAGTATGTTTAAAAATTTAAAATAACTATTTAATTATGTAAATCTATTGATATGAAGCACAAAATAGTACAAATGAAGAAAAGATTATTAATTATTAATTTTATTTTCCCTTGAGTAAAATGAGACTTTTTATCTGTGAATCACGTGATTAGAAACACCAATCAGAAAACGAGACGTCATCGTTCAATATTTTGACAGCTGACTGGTTATCTTTAGTTGGTGCGTAAGACAAAATAAGAAATAACTAACTAACTGCTTGCACTGTCTGGACAGGTCCGCTCAAATTTACGTGGTTATTTCCTCAAAAGAATACCAAAGACATGAACCTACATGCTTCTCATATACAAATACAAATTGTTTGGACTTTAAAAGAGACGTTGACGACAAACTCAGAGGGTGTTTGTTTCGGTGTTTCTTCTCAGAGTAGCCAGTTAGGAAATATTGGCCTCATCTAGCTAAACTAAACACGCAAAAAATCATGACGTGTAAAAGTGTTATTATAACCAATTTACAAATAAATATTTCATTTCATTTCATAACTAACTCTCTCTCTTCTGGTTCATTTGTCTTATCGTCCTGTAATAGTTGTTCGATGAGTTCCTTCTTTTGCCTTTTTAAAAAAGCAGATAGGTAGATATATTATTTATTGTACACCAATGTGTACACCATAACAGTAAAACAAATATGGACTTAACAACTAAAAAGGGTGATACAATGGGCGGTCTTATCGGTAAAAGCGTTCTTTTACAGACAACCTTTGGATCTTAGAATAACAACGCATAGAAGGATAGTACGAGTGCAAAAAGTGAGGCAACTAAAACTTAGCCATTTTTGGCTAACTTTGCTCGACGAGCCGTCAGTATTCAAGGTCACATTCTGCCGAACAGAGCTCGCGAGTAAATAATTTAAAACGACCGTTTGTAGCGTAAAGGGATGTCATAGTCCTTCAGGAAAACAAAAAACGTGTAATCAAATTACATTTCACAAGTAAATACTTACATTTTATCTATACTAATATTATAAAGCGGAAAAGTTTGTTTGTTTGTTTGCTTGAACGCGCTAATCTTCGAAAGTACTGGGTGGATTTGGATGCAATTTGGTACGGCCGTAGCTTGAAGCTTGAGGAAGGTTATAGGCTACTTTTTACGCAACTGCAAAAAAGGAGACTTATGTTTTTACCGTGATAGAATCCACGGGAGCGAAGCCCCGCGTGAGTACTAGTACATTATATTTAAGTAAATCGACCATCAAACAAAAATTCTAATAACCTAACTTATCACAACTCAATGTTGCTATCCGTGAGGAAAAAAATACCCATATTGATTTCTTTTGTGCTTATTTTTGTTTAAAAAAATATAGTTTTGGCGGCAATTATGTATGCGTCAAACTAAACTATATTTATTTACAGCTACTACCTACAGTGTTTTATAACTAAAAGTTACTGTTAGTTCGTGTTCGTGTAGTCGTTCGTGTTAGTGGCATCATAAAGATGACAATTTTATTGATTAAGATTTTTTTCATTTAAGTAATGTTCTCAATAATATTTTTCTATTTCATAAATACAACACATACTTTTAATTGATATCAAACGAGATTTTTCAAGCAATTAATACATTTCTATAATATCATTATAACACATTACACATCAAACATTCTAAACGCAATAAACGATATCTCATTTCGTTTACCTTCCGTAAATATATGTCATATAAGTCATATTACATGAAAAAACATCATCTTATTTAGTTTCATAACATAAAATACTTGATTTGATCCAGCAACATAATAGTGCGTTTTCCCATTTTTGTGGTAATCGTACTGGTAATGGTATCACTGAAAGCTATATTTGTGTGCGTTTGAAGAACGTAGACACATTCGGCTCACGCACACAAAAAAATAAAGTGGACACACGAAATCGCTCGTGTTTTGTTCTAGACGCCTCTTCTATGCGTTGTTATTCTAAGCTTTGGATGGATTGACCACAATGCCACGATTTAGACCATAGTTTTTAATAAATTAAAAAAATACTTATATTTTAATTGAAAGGTTAAGTGATGAATAAAATATTATTTTACGAGTATACATGAAGCGCTTCGAAGCGTTTCAAACAATTTTTACAAAGTTGTCAACTCGCGGATTATAGAATTCCCGCTAAGTAGTCAGGGTTTATGTGTCATGGATCTGTATGACCATAATTCAATAAGCATAGTTATTCATATAACTTTTTAATTTTGACGTCAATGGTCCGACTACTTTTCAGTCGTTTTATGTACTATTTTAAACAAATATAATTTATGTTCGCTTTACGGATAATTACAATCTTGCTTCCAAATTTAAGATTTATCTTTAAAAAAACTTTTTAACAAAAAATTAAACCGACTTCCAAAAAACACTGCAAAGTGAAAAATAACTTTAATTTCGGTAGTCGGTGTCTTTAGTTTTGTTTTTTCGTTTTTGGCACCGACTTCCGAAATTAAAGTTATTTTTCACTTTGCAGTGTTTTTTGGAAGTCGGTTTAATTTTTTGTTAAAAAGTTTTTATTTCACTCTTTTTAGTTGGATGATTTTTAATTTACCTAGTTACAAGAGCCTAAATGTCAACTACTTATAACCTTTTACAAAATATTGCTTTTCCCAATGCTGGGCCGTTAATTGTTGAGGAGTTCTCCTGGTACTTCACCATCAGCTCTACATCACCATATGCATTGTGACGAGCATAAAGTGCTTAACATCCATATTCAAGTAATTGAATCGCAATCCACTCAATACTTATTATTGAGTAGTTTCGGCGGCCATCTGTGGTCTTCATCATCAGTTCCACTTCCCCAAATGGTACTTTTTGAGAGCAACTGCACAAGTTACTGTAAGAAATACCCAAAACGCCATAGGTGTGCCTATAATATTTGAAGAGTTCCCTCGATTTCTCCAGGATCCCATCATCAGATCCTGACTTTGGTGATAATGGTACCAATTTCGAAGTATACCCGTTCGAACAAAAAAAGAATTTACCAAATCGGTTCAGCCGTCTTCGAGTACTCGATGATAATACATAAAAAAAAGAAAAAAAAAAAACGCGTCGAATTGATAACCTCCTCTTTTTGTCGTCGGTTGAAAAAGGGCAGACGTGTGAGCAGCGAGGGCAAAATATTTACAGATGGCGCCTAAGTATGTATATGTGGACACAGCCGGCGGGTAAACTTCTGTATTCTGTGGAGCGAATTGATCGGGACACGACTTGGGTCGGACGAGGCTAATCCAGACAATGTTCAATACGTCTGTGTTTTCAACCTACGACAAAAAGAGGAGGTTATCAATTCGACGCGTATATATATATTGTTAGAAGAACATTAAGAAGTTACTGTTGAGGGTAGCAATACCTCGACGAAGCTATATAAGGAAAGCTGTCGGCGGCACTCGGTCATTATCCGTCCTGAACGATTGTTCAAGGGAAGTTCCTGTAGTGGAAGACCACCGCTGGAAACTCCCGGACGATGTACGGAATCTGATAACCGAGAAGAACGCAGCCATCCGTGCGTACAGCGCTTTTCCCTGCGCCGCAAACAAAGCTCACATGCGCAACTTACAGCGTGCTGTAAGGAAACGCATTGCCGAGCAGCGTAATGCGAGCTGGGACAAGATGCTGAGCGAACTTGAGCCCACCCATCTTGCCTTCTGGCAGCTTCAGAGGAAGTTACCATCCACTGAAGAGGCTACAATGCCTCCTCTCATTCGTCCCGATAAGAGTGTCGCCTTCGATAACTCTGAAAAAGCAGAATGCCTAGCCGACAGCCTAGAGTCCCAGTGTTCTCCCAGCTCTCAACCAGTAGACCAAGCCCACCTCGATATGGTGAACGCTGAAGTCGAACGTAGAACTTCCCTTCCGCCCGTCGAAGATCCCGATAATCCACTGGCCCCCATCACTCCTGATGAGGTCCAGGATATCATTAAAAGTCTCCAACCGCGAAAAGCCCCTGGCTCCGACGGCATCACCAATAGGGTTTTCAAACTTTTCCCCGCCCAGCTTATAGTGCTAATGACTGCCATCTTCAATGGCGCATTGAGCAATAATATGTTCCCTACAACCTGGAAACAGGCCACCGTCATAGGTATTCCCAAACCAGGCAAGCCCAAGTCTGACCCGTCTAGCTACCGTCCCATTAGCTTACTCAACGTCCTCGGTAAAATCTATGAAAGGCTTATATATAAGCGGCTCAAAGATTTTGCCGAAGCAAAGAGTCTAATACCCAATGAGCAGTTCGGATTTAGAACCGAACACTCATGTATCCAACAAGTCCACCGCATCATAGAACACGTCAGCGCCGGCTTCCAACGGGGCGCAATAACGGGAGCCTTATTCTTCGACATAGCGAAAGCGTTCGACAAAGTCTGGCACAATGGCTTAATCTATAAGCTATACCAACTCGGCGTGCCTGACCGTCTCGTGCTCATCCTACGGGACTTTTTATCGAATCGCACCTTTCGTTATCGAATTGAGGGGGAGCTTTCCTCCCCACATCCCATTCGCGCAGGAGTTCCTCAAGGCTCCGTACTATCCCCCCTCGTTTTCACGCTATTCACTAGTGATATTCCCAAGCATAAAAATACCCAGCTAGCACTATTCGCCGACGATACGGCTATCTATTATACCGGTCTTAAACCCGATGCCATCGCTCGCACTCTCCAAACTTCCGCAAACACTCTGGCCAAGTGGTTCCGGAAATGGAGAATCGAAGTCAATCCAGATAAAAGCCAGGCAGTCCTCTTTTCTAAACCGCGGATAAACCCACCCTCCCCCCGTCCGATTACCATGTACGGCAAGCCGATCCCTTGGGAAAAGCAAGCCAAATACTTAGGCGTGGTCCTCGATAGACACCTCTCCTTCGCTGAGCACATAAAGCAGGCACGCTCGCGCGCCGCTTTCGCTCTAGGTAGGCTCCACTTCATTCTTAGCTCTCGCAGCAAGTTATCACTCAGGTGCAAGCTGCGTATTTTCACCGCGGTCATCCGTCCCATCATGACCTACGCCTGCGTTGTTTTCGCACACGCAAAGCCCTACCTCCTCCACAAGATGCAGACCCTCCAAAACCGATTCCTCCGTAGAGTCACGGGAGCCCCCTTTTATGTTCGAAATGAGCTTCTTCACGTAGACCTCAAGATGCCCACCATCCAGCAGTTCATGAAACGTGTCTCCAAACGTTTCTTTGATACTGCAAGCCAACATAGGAATCCCCTTATCGTATCGGCCGCCCAATACGAACCCTCGCGTATCTCTAAGATTCGCCGACCAAGGCATACCCTAGTCACTCCCGATGACGCAATCACCCTGCTCCAAGAGAGCCGTAAGGAGACCAGCACAGTTTACAAAAACAAAAATCGACCGTCTTTCCGTCCTCGCCGCCGAGGCCCGCCGCGACGTCCCCGTAATAGTCCGCCCCGACCCTTGCCAGAGCCAGCCCGCGACGCTGAGCCAGTAGCTTTAAATTCCCTTATTAATAATAATAATGATATGATCCAGCCTGTCCCTAGCTGCCCTCCCCTGCGACGCCCTAAGCCGAGGTCCGTACCCCACAGGGGGTGCCCTTAGCGTGTAGTCGCCTAGTTTGTAAGTTTTTTAATAAGCCCTGGCTGGAGGCTTTAATTAATTTATTAATTAAGGCAACCACAGGCAAGTCCGGTTAAGCAGCCGACAACCTCAGAGGTTGACCTGCGAGATGCCAAACACAAAAAAAAAAAAAAAAAAGGCACTCGGTCATTTTGCCATCGGTCGTCACGAAGTGCGAAAGCTCTGTTTGATTACCTAGTGTTTATCGTTATTTCAAATATTGTAATTTGTTCGGCCTAGGGCCATTAAAATCTTTTTAAAAAATCAATTTGTGTTTCTATTTATAACATCAGAAGTGGGATTCGAAGGCTGAAAAGCCGCTGAGACGCAGTTCTGGTTTTATAAAGGAAAAAATTGTATTCGTACACGTGGTTTGGTAAATTAATATTCGGACGGAGCTTTCCTCTGTGTGATGCCTGCCAACGATCAACGAAACAAACGAAGACGTCGTGGGCGAACTCCTTCGCCCGATCCAATGGAGGAAATCCTGAGGAGGCTACGCGTGTTAGAGGACCAGTCCCGCGCGTCAGTGGAGACGCAAGCTGTCGCTTCGACCAGCGCTGGCCCTAGCAGCGCCGTCGCGCTGCCAGACGCGACGCCAACGTCGCCATCGGTGCTCGGGGCGCCGACGACGCCGCGCGAGCTCCCGGCCGCGCAAGAAAGGACGCCGCCGCTGACTCCACACACTAGCAACATGGAATCAACGCAGTCTGAAGACGTGGTGACGAACGCCGCAGAGCGTCTTTTGGCCGCTATCAGCTGTGCTCAGGTCAGATCCAACCAATATTTTGTCTCTGATTTTGATCCGAGTGTTCATGACTTCGACACGTGGTGCGATGAAGTAGAAAGAGCTCGTATTTCGAATCGTTGGGACGACAAAGAATGCCTTGCTCGCATCGGACATTGTCTAAAGGGTGAATCTCGCACCTGGCTTAGCCAATGGACAAGCAATATTCGCTCGTGGTCCAGTTTCAAATTAGAACTAAAAGCGTTATGCCCACGTTCTGTCGATGTCGCGAACATTCTTTATGATGTGATGCGGACAGAGTCCGATAAATACTCTACATACGCTGAGTATGCTCGTAAATCGCTTTTGAGGTTACGCATAGTTAAAGGTTTAAGCAACGAGCTGCTCACTGCTATTATTGTTCGTGGAATTGTAGATCCACAAATTCGTGCTATGGCTACTAACGCTAAATTATCACCAGATTCTATAGTGGAGTTTTTATCGAGCTTTGTTAAACCTTCTAGCAATTATAATAAGAAAGTGTTTCATTGTCCTAATCGTTCTGATAAGTCTTCCAATAATAGTTACTCAAATCGCAAACCATTAAAACGGCAATATGATTTCAAAGATTTAAAATCAATAAAGTGTTATCAGTGTAATAAATTCGGTCACAAAAGTATTAATTGTAACAAACGGTCGAATATAACTCTGAGTAATAACGACGAAAAAGCAATCGCGTTACCGGCGACATCTCGAGGCGAACCGTTGAAGTGTTCGTTCTGTAAAAAAGTGGGTCATTCCGAGGTTACTTGTTTTGCTAAGGAACGCACAAACTCACGAAATAATAATGGTGTCAATTTTTGTCGTGAAATTGTGGGTAGTTATAAAAACCGTGACGTGTCGACCGCTGTAATATTGGGAATACCGGTAGACGTACTAATTGATAGTGGTTCATGTGTTTCCTTAATGTCAAAAACAGTTTCTAAACATTTCCCGTGTCAATTAAAACCTACTAACCAGTTATTACGCGGCTTGGGTAGTACGGAAATTAGATCGGAAGCATTTGTGACGTTACCCGTTGAGTTTAGCGACATAACAATAGAAATAGATTTTTGTATTGTAGATGGCAATAATTTGAGTGTACCCGTTATAATCGGTACAGATGTATTAAATAGGAAAGGTATTACTTATGTTAGAACCGGTAATTGCCAACGTATAGTTCGTAGTGATGTGATCGCGAACGATGTTATGCAAGTAAATTCAATTTCCTTGTCAGATCAAGTTAATACACCGGTGTCTGGAAATGATAAGGAACGGTTACTGGGGATCCTTACCAAGTATTCCAAATTCTTTTTAAGTGGTACCGCTACCACAACAGTAAAAGATAGTGAGATGCATATAAAGTTAACAACCGATGTGCCCGTGTACTATAGACCCTATAAATTATCGCATGACGAAAAATTAAAAGTACGAACTATAGTGAAGGATTTGCTTGATAAAGGGATTATACGCGAGTCCGATTCAGAATACGCTAGTCCGATCCTATTAGTAAAAAAGAAAGATGGTTCCGATAGAATGGTCGTTGACTACCGTGCATTGAATCGAATAACTGTCAAAACTAGACATCCTCTCCCCTTGATCAACGACTATATAGACAGGTTAGGTAACGCTCGCTGGTTCAGCTCCCTTGATATGGTTTCCGGCTTCCATCAATTGAGGGTTGCTGAGGAGTCTATCCACAAGACTGCATTCGTTACACCGGAGGCGCAGTATGAATATTGCAAGGTACCCTATGGTTTAGCGAACGCGCCAGTTTTTTATCAGAAAACTATCTCTAAAACGCTTAAATCCTTCATTGATGCTGGAAAGGTCATGGCTTATATCGACGATGTGTTAATTTTGACGGATGGGATCGACGAAAACCTCATTTTACTAGACTCGGTTATAAAAACGCTAACTCAAGCAGGTTTTTCAATTAACTTAAAGAAATGTACTTTTCTCACTAACGAAATAGAATATCTAGGTAGAATTATAAGAGATGGTCAGGTTAGACCGAGCAGTTACAAGATTGATGCATTAGTTAAGTCACCGCGACCGAGTAACGTCAAACAGGTTCGTCAATTTCTTGGCCTCGCAGGATACTTCCGAAGATATATCCCAAGTTACGCGATTAAGACTGCGCAAATCGCCGCTCTAACTAGAAAAGGAGTAACCTTTAATTGGAGCGATGAACACGAAAACGCACGTCAAAATATAATTTCTTATTTAACTAATGAACCAATTTTGGCAATATTTGATCCTGAACTAACAACCGAGCTGCATACGGATGCTAGTTCTATTGGTTACGGCGGAATCCTTATGCAAATAAGCAAGGACGGTCGTAGACGGGTAGTTGCTTATTTTAGTAAGTTGACTGCTGGTGCAGAATCCAAATACCACAGCTATGAGCTGGAGACCCTCGCGGTAGTAAAATCATTACAACATTTTAGGCAATATTTAATTGGTAAATCATTTAAAATAATCACTGACTGTAATGCTTTAAAAATGACACAACGTAAAAAGGATCTCCAACCCAGAGTTGCGAGATGGTGGATATATATGCAAGACTTCGATTTCTCACTAGAATACCGTAAAGGCGTACTTATGTCACACGTAGACTACTTGAGTAGGAATCCGGTCAATATTATTAATGTTGTTAAAAAACCACAAAATTGGGCTCAAGTGGCACAGGCAGGTGACGAGGAGACACTAACTTTACTAGAAAAATTAGATAACGGTAAATTAGATAACTCACGTTATGTGAAACGTAACGACCTTTTATATTATAAGTATGACGTCACGGGTGAGCAAGCGCGATTCTTATGTTACGTACCAAAGGCATTTCGACTAAGTTTATTACGCGTTTTCCATGACGAGCATGAACACATTGGCGTAAACAAAACGAGTGATCTGATCCTGCAGCACTTTTGGTTTCCCGGCCTTAGACGATTTGTCGCAAAATACGTCACGCACTGCGTAGTATGCATTTCGCATAAGCAAGTTCCTCGCGCACCTTTGCAACCCATATCCTCGTGGCAAAAAGATCCAGTACCATTTGATACAATACACGCGGATGTACTTGGACCACTGAGAGAAAGTGATGGTCATAAACATGTGCTTATTATAGTGGACGCGTATACTAAGTACTGTTTACTTTATGCCTTACCAAGACAAGACTGTAGCGAGTTGAAGCGCGTAATGACTCAAATAATTTCTTTGTTTGGTACCTTTAAAAGATTAGTCTGCGATAGAAGTCGTATGTTCGATAACCATGAGTTTCTTAATTGGATTTCAAATTATGGAGTCGAGGTGCATTTTATTATTCTTATTGGCACTAATTCCACTACACCTTTAATAAATGCTTTGATCAAAGATATCACTTGCGAAGGTTCTAATCCAAATCACGATGCGATTCGCGAGTTAAGACGGCAGCGTGCAGAAGGGCTTATTCGCGAAAACAAAGAGAAACAAGACTCTTATGTAAATAAAAATAGGAAACTGCCTAAAAAGTTTCAAGTTAATAATTTAGTTCATGTGATCAAGAACTCTCAAAGTACCGGAAAACTCGATAGCGGTATGAGAGGGCCTTACAAAGTTACTAAGATCCTCCCCAACGATAGATATGAGGTACAATTGCTAGCAGGCGCCTACGGAAAGACTAGTCAAGCAGCTGCTCCATACATGGTGTTATGGAAGGGTGAATGGACACCTGAAACTTGTGCTGCATTTTTTGAAGGTACTTGTTGTACGGTGGTTGTTATGTTTGCTTTGTTAGCTTACATACTCACTAGTTTTTTCCCTATTTTTCAGTTAGATTATGTACTAAACAAGCCAGTGTTTATAAATGAATTGTGTGTTGCACACTTTCAGTGTCGTACACTTTGTGCGTTGTACACGTTTTGTGTGGTACATGTTATGTGTAGTGTTCAGTGGAAGAGACCCGTGTAAACCCTGTGCGCATGGTATTGGGTTGACCCTGACACTGGTGGTTTCTGGGATGAGTCGGTGGCGCAGCCGACGACAGGCCTGTGTAAATCCAGCCCTTACGAGTATTAAGTATCTGGGGTGACCTACTAGAGACTGATGTAAATCCTGTTTGCGCGCGCGAGTATGCGCAGGGTATTCGGTTGCGTGGGAACAGACCTGTGTAAAACCTATGCGACTTGATAAGCTAGTGTGTAGCGTTGATTATTGCTCATGTTGACTTGTTTGGCTAATTGGTACATAATCTGACACCTTTAAACCCTATGTGAATCTAGACCAACTGTTGATAAACGATGTATATGAGTATGTCTCTCAGAATGTGTGTATCTTCACAGAGATCGATGATAGTGACGCTGAACAACCGTCGGACGCGGAAGGTGTTGCTGGCCCATCCACGAGTTCCTGCTGAAGGCTTCGAGCACGCAGCCCCGTCAGGAGAAGCCGTGTTAGAAGAACATTAAGAAGTTACTGTTGAGGGTAGCAATACCTCGACGAAGCTATATAAGGAAAGCTGTCGGCGGCACTCGGTCATTTTGCCATCGGTCGTCACGAAGTGCGAAAGCTCTGTTTGATTACCTAGTGTTTATCG
This sequence comes from Tholera decimalis, assembly GCA_943138885.2. NCBI lineage: Eukaryota > Metazoa > Arthropoda > Insecta > Lepidoptera > Noctuidae > Tholera > Tholera decimalis. The sequence goes on along the minus strand of OW964570.2, from coordinate 4,050,681 downwards.
TTATTTCAAATATTGTAATTTGTTCGGCCTAGGGCCATTAAAATCTTTTTAAAAAATCAATTTGTGTTTCTATTTATAACAATATATATATATATTTTTAATGTATGATCATCGATTACTCGAAGACGGCTGAACCGATTTGGAAAATTCTTTTTTTGATTGAAAGGGTATACTTCGAAATTGGTCCCATTTTCATAAACGTTAGGATCTGATGATGGGATCCTGGAGAAATCGAGGGAACTCTTCAAATATTATAGGCACACCTATGACGTTTTGGGTATTTATTATAGTAACTTGTGCAGTTGCTCTCAAAAAGTACCATTTGAGGAAGTGGAACTGATGATGAAGACCACAGATGGCCGCCGAAACTACTCAATAATAAGTATTTCGTGGATTGCGATTCGATTACTTGAATATGGATGTTAAGCACTTTATGCTCGTCACAATGCAAATGGTGATGTAGAGCTGATGGTGAAGTACCAGGAGAACTCCTCAACAATTAACGGCCCAGCATTGGGAAAAGCAATATTTTGTAAAAGGTTATAAGTAGTTGACATTTAGGCTCTTGTAATTAGGTAAATTAAAAATAGATCAACTAAAAAGAGTGAAATAAAAACTTTTTAACAAAAAATTAAACCGACTCCCAAAAAACACTGCAAAGTGAAAAATAACTTTAATTTCGGAAGTCGGTGCCAAAAACGAAAATACAAAACTAAAGACACCGACTACCGAAATTAAAGTTATTTTTCACTTTGCAGTGTTTTTTGGGAGTCGGTTTAATTTTTTGGTAAAAAGTTTTTTACGTCTACTGAACGTGGATAATCATTTTAAAATCTTATTTTATAAAATGCATGAAATACTTCAAGCGTGTATCATCTTGTTACATTCTAAGTTAAGCTACAACGTTTGCACTGTCTGGTATATCCAAATCTATAAGGTGATTTCTTATTTTTTTATCTCTTTCGTTCTACACCGGTCAACTCTGGTGCCGGTACACGACGAGTACGTAATAAAACTCTTCGTTTACAGTATAATAACGCGTTCCGGGCTATGATGAACTTGCCCTGGCGGTGTAGTGCCACTGACATGTTCGCCGAGAGCAGAGTTGCCGGCTTTTCTGCACTGTTAAATAAGCTTAGTTGTTCATTTCATTCAATGTTGTGTCATTCTACACAACATTAACCTGAGTAAGAATTAAATAATAACAGCTTGGTATTATATAATTTTATAATTAAATATTAACCGTTCATCTCTCAAGAGAAGTTAAAGACTTGAATAATTTAATTATAATGTTTTAATTCCATAAGTCACATGTTTTATAAACTTTAATTCAGTTTAATTTAGTTTTTATTTTATTCGAAATTTTAAATGCGTTTATGTTACGTTAGTAAAGTTATGTCTTTGTATGTTATGGGTTTCAAAATTGCCTGAAATAAACGATATTTAATTTAATTTCAAAAGCCCACATCGTCTCGTTCTTATATATTTTGGCAAGCGTGAACTGTACGTATTAAGTGTGTATCATAAAATAGTAGGTATAAAAGTATATAAATTATATGTCTATTTTATAAACATAAGCACCCTGCCTACATCAGTGTAACAAAGCTACAACCGCTTTTTTGGGCGATGAGTCGAAAGGATGTGAGTAGCAGTTCTGCTGATGATAAAAATTACACTATAAAGTATAATAATAAGCCTTGGTTTGAAACCACGATCTACATCTTGTTACTATACTATACTGGGGTTAAAAATATAAATAAACTAATCATTAAGTGCTTAAAACCAAATCAAACCTACATTGTTTTAATATTCATAAGTACAGGAATCCTGTATCCCAACAAGGTTTGTTTGAAAAATGTAGTTATATAATTATTTTTGATATCTCATTCTACGAAACTATTTATGTATAACTTCAACTTTAGGTACCTAAATACGTCCCCAAACGACATTATATTGCTACCAAGCTCGTTTAAAAAAAAAGAATCCCCCTCACCCAAATTTTACCAAGTGTTCATGATTAAAGGAACTCTTTATAATACCGGAGTGGTTGTTGAAATCACTTAGATTTCATATTTCTCGACGTTTCTACGTTTTCCTACATTCCTGGTGCAACAGTTCGAAGTAGGGACACGCTTCTACGAGTCATTTCGTGCGTAAAATGTATTCATGAATAATATTTGAATAGAATAGTGGATAAGAATATCATTCCATAATGTGCTGTATTCCTAAAGGGTTAAGCAGAAGTATGTCTATAGTATTACTAAGTTTCATTGGTTGTCTTTACATTAGTGCATACTGCATAGCCACTTTTACGAAAATTAAACATAAATTCAGACTACAGCCATGCCGGTTTTTATTAATGAAGTAGCGTTGTTTAACCTTAAACTTTTCAATCTTGAATACGAAATACACATCGTAAATATCCCGTTTCTATTAAGTTCTAATAGCACGTCTAAATATTTTGAAGAAAACCGACTTAATGCGGACCAATACATTTTTAATCACGGAATAATGACCCTTATTTTTATATGACAGAAAAGCGAAATTGTCGTTAAGCTGTATCTAAGTGGTGTACTAAGATCTAAGAAAAAAATCCAGTGTTCAAAAACTTTTTTAATACCCGTTCTTATCTCCTAACATATTTCAGACCACGTTTTCATTATTTTCCATCAAAAGTAAAGTAAAGTTAAGCAAATAAATAAAATTGCCAATGGTTTTTTTTGGAGCCGTAGCATAGAGAAGCAACAACTATTCACCCTCTTAAGGGTTCCGTACCCCTAAAAAAACAAAAACCATCACAGGATCATTTCGTTGTCCATATATCCGTCCATGTCTGTATCTCAAGAAAGACCTTTTTACTCAGGGACGGGTAAAGATATCGAAATGAAATTTAAATCAGGTAGGTACTCGGGTCTAGTCTCTTTTAGCTGTAAAAACAAATTACGATCAAAAGATGTGACCGTTTTTGACGCATATTTTGTGATTTCACGAGGGACTTAAAATCTATAAGGTAGGTCAATTAAGTTACTTATTAGTTATGGCACTTTGGATTGATTGGTATCAATGGCTAAGGCTCCATACAACTCGATTCCTATCGGCTTCCCTTTTGAAATATGGCAAATATTAGTCTATTATTTTATATATGAATATATAAATAGTAATCTATTATTTTCAATTAAACAAATAATTATTTACGAAGTTACAATATTTCGAAGTCAGCCACAGGGGCCACAGTTACTGGAATTCACGCATCACACTTGAGCAAGGTAAGCATTTTTTGGTCCGGCTTCCCTTTTATGAAAATTCGCCCTTCGACAGTGGTAGGTATAGTTAGTTCCCGTAAACTATGTAATTTGCATAAAACTCATGTGAAGGAAAAAATAAAAACCATAAAGTAGTAAGTTCGGTACTTTTGAACTTATATACTTAGATAAGTTTGTACGAAACTCTCGTCGCGCGAGTTCACTACGCACTAATTGAAAGAAATTATATAAATTTTTAAATCTTACTTCTTACTAATATTATAAATGTGAAAGTTGGTGAGCATGGAAGGATGTTTTACTCTTTAATAACACATAGGATACTTTTTGTCTCGGAATTCCCACGGGATCGGGATTTATGCGGGAAAACCCTCCCACGCGAACGAAATCGCATGCAGCAGCTAGTTGGTTATAAATAACACTTAGGTAACACACGTTATTTTTAACCGACTAGAAGAGATGTGGTTATTAGTTTGACTATTTATTTGTATATATTTATTCATAAATTTAAACAATTAATTAATTAATTTTATTTAAATAGTGGAAGCAGAGTTTTCATGACCCCCTTTCTATGCCTTTTTATTAATATACAGTGTGTTACGTTAAACGGGGGACTTATTGAAGAAGGGTATTCAGTATTCGATTCTCGTCCCAAATATGTGAAAAACCTACATTGTTGACGTAATAGGGTAGTTTCCTGTGTTACAAAATAATTATTTTATTTGGTCCATTAGGTACATTTTCAAAAAATATTGGTCACGTATTTTTTGATTTTTCAAGTCAAGAAAAATTCACAAAGATGGAAAGCTTCAAAGTACAGGAGTGGGGACTGCTGAAGTCACACATTGCTAAGAATTATACCGAGGTGTGACGTCACGCGAAATTTCAACTATATTATAACACTGGTGACAGGTCGTGAAAAAACGATCTCGTAGATAATTTTTTATTAAATATTCATTAATTGTGTATAAATTAGTTTTAAATGTGTTATTTACCTTAGAATCAATGTATAAAGTGACCCAGTCAGTGTTTTTGTTGTAATAACGTCTATATTCTATAAAACAATAAGTTTTGGACCGGCTGTCAGTTTGGACTGCGGATTTGAAATCATCAAACCCGGGGAGTATATTTTTTCATATTATTGCCTATTACACACTTCAGAACACCTACAAATACTGCTCAGTTTTCTGAGCCACGTCCAGCACACATTGGCACCGTTTATGTCTCCTTTTGCTTGACAAACTGTGGAAGCAAAATCGATGACGAAAACATTCGCCCCAGACAAAAGTTACACTGCATATTTACAATACACATACATTATTACTGTTAAATTCTTCTTAATCATCTATTAACTTCATTTAAACTAGTAGCTAACTGTTTATTGTAAAAGCAAGAAACCCATATCATTTAACATTACATAGGTACTATTTATCAACTAAGCTAGGCTAGAAAAACTTTGAGCAAATGAATTTCTGATATTAGAAAATCAATAAGTATTGTGTTAGATACATGATACACATAAATTAGAAGTTAATAGTAGAATCTTTTTCTCTTTTTCTGCTACCTACTTTCTTTCTTATTTATTGTAATTTTAAAAATTTTGTCTGTTATTCTTTAATTTTTTCATTTAATTCTAATATTTATATATTTTCCTTCTACCTACTACTGTTCTAAACTTCCTTAGTACTCTTCCCCAAATACTCAGTTGATTCTTGTCATATTCCAGGAGCAGTTTCATCAACTTTTTCAATATGATGACCCGTGGAGCTACTGTACGTGACATGAATATCAAACTGAATGCCGCACTGAAGGAGCTTGAGGTCTCAAAGAAGACCTGCAGTGACCTGCTGCGAGAAAGAGAGGAAAGCGAGGTGGAAATCAGGAACTTAGTTGACAAAAACACAGAACTCAAGAGACAGCTTGTGGAACTGCACACCCAGCACATGGACATACTCGACCAGCATCACCATCTCCGCAATCTGGTGTCTGGGTTTCAAGAATGCAGCAACACACATGACCAAGCACTCAAACGTATATCGGGACTGGAAGCGGAATTAAACAAGGCTCATAACACAATCTCTACTATAGAAACCTTGAGAGCCAGTGAACAAGTGGCCAATACAAACAGTCTTTTTGACGAGCTGGTGGGTAGTGGATCCGGACTAGTATGTAAGAAGCCCACCTATACCATAGACTTAACTGGGGACGATACATTAACAAACTGTCCTGTTTTAGGTAGCCACAATAAAATAAAGAAATACATTAAAATTAATAGAAATATTCAAAAGTACAAGAAACTTTTAAAATCAAAAAGTGTTTATAAATATAATACTGAACTTAGAAAGCAACGTGTTATCCTAAATAGCCAATTAAAAGAATGTAATTTAAAGTTAGATAATCAGAGAAAGGTGTATGATTTTGATATACAAAATCTAGAGCAGGAATTATTGAGTAGGGAAAATGCACTTAGGGATATGTTTTGTAAGTATGAGTTGAGCCAGAAAATGTTAAGTGAGCGCATGCAGGAGGCCTGTGACTTGGTGGACTTGGTAAAATTTAATGCGGAGAGGTATGAGTCATTGACAAATGACCTCACCTGTAGTTGTGCTTCAAATCACCCGGCCATCATGTTACCACAGATTACTCCTGCATCCTCACCCATTTTGCCTCATACTTTGGAAACCACAAACCCAGCTCAAAGTAACATTTTAGTGTATTCAGATAGATTAGGCACAGGTTTTGGCTCACTATTAAATAATTATTGTGATCATACCGTAGTAAGTCATTGTTACCATAACCTGCATTTCACTGAGCTCATTCATAAAATCAAACAATCAAAATTGAATGAGCAGACCACAGTCATTCTTTTATTTGGAAACAGCCTTAATGTGACAAAAAAGGACATTGTTAATGGTATTGGCACCCTCCTTAAATTAAAATTAGGCAAATTAATTTTATGTGCATTGCCTTATTCTAATAATTTGACATGTATAGAAAATGAATATATTTATAGACTTAATAATTTGATGCATATGTTAGTATGCCGTCATAGTGACCATTTATTGTATTTTGATACTAACAATTTTGTTAGAGATTTTGTTTTGATTCGGGAATATATGTATCTTCCCAAAAAAAGTCGACATTTATTGGCTACTTTGTTAGCGTACAATATACACTCATTTATTGATAATTTTACTGATCCTAGGTTAAGTGAATATTCAGTATTATCTAGGGTATCTAATAATACTGAAATTAATTATTGCATTGACAGTTCACATAACTCAACCAATTGCTTGGTTGCAAACAATTTTACTACTGAGAATTTAAATTAGAAATTTTGACAACAGAGGGAATCTCTAGCAGTAATGAACTTTTAAACTGCAAAGAGGACACAAATATAGTTTTAAAATCAATAAATGCTATTAACCTGGTACATCAAAATATTCAAGGATTTTTAAACAAAGACTTAGAAGTAGAGTTTTTTCTTAATTTTAACAATATTGATATTCTTTGCCTAACTGAACATTTGCTTCAAAGCCATCAATTTATTTTCAATTATAATAATTACCAGGTTGGTAGTTCTTTCAGCAGAGTGAATGCTATACATGGTGGCTCTTTAATTTTAATAAGTAATAATCTTAAATTCAGGAACCGAAAGGATATTGTGAGCCTCTCTGTTGAACGATCTATTGAAATAGCGTGTATTGAATTGGAGCAGTTTATTATATTAAGTGTGTACAGACCACCTTCAGGATTGTACGATTGCTTTGAAAAAGTAATGGATGAAGTTTTGCATAAAATCTGTAACTCGAGTAAATATGTCATTGTTTGTGGTGATTTTAATATTAATTTATTAGAAAATTCTGGTTTGAGCACTAACATTATTAGTTTATTCCAATCATACAATCTTGTAAACCTATTTATGGAGCCCACTAGAATAACTCCTACTAGTGCCACTTGTTTAGATAATATTTTTACGGATGTTGTACCGACTCACAAAAAAATCATTAATTTAATAGACTCTGATCATTGTGGGCAATTAATTACTTTACCAAAAAAAGCCAATAAAATGTTAAAAAAGAATATCACTGTAAATCCAAAAACTAAATATCGCCTGGAAGCATTCAAAACTAAACTCTTAAATAAAATGCCCTGTTTGTTAACTAATGAGGACCCTAATAAACATTATAATGACTTTTTCAAAATATATTGCCAACAATTCGATAACACATTTATTCCCAAAATTGCTTCAGTAAATACTAACACTTCTTTCAGTGACTGGGCCACCACTGGTATTTATAAAAGTAGAAATCGGCTTTATGAACTCTATGAGGAGCGGTCTTACACTAACTCGGCAGAATTTCATTTATATGTTAAGAACTATTCTAAATTATTTAAAAAAGTCTGTTATATTGCCAAGTCTCGCTACTTGAGTTCTAAAATTAAAAATAGTAGTAATGTAATTAAAACGACTTGGGATATTATAAAAAGCGAAACGGGAAGGTCTTGCAACCGAAATAGTGATTACACCCTCACTATTGATGATAATATAATAACATTAGATTCACAAGTCGCCACAGAATTTGAAATTTTTTTTACTGACATTCCTGTATCGACAACCAAGTCGCTAAAATCATCTACCATTGCTGCAGAAACACTACTTAAAAAAAATGTTCCAGTTTGTAGTTCAGAGTTTAAATTCCAATATGTTACTTTTAATGACATCATTAAAACTTTTAATTCTTTGAATGTTAAAAAGACTGCAGACCTGTGGGGTAATTCTGTTGATGTTACTAAGTCCATTATACACATTATTGCTCCTACATTAGTTGTTATATTTAATAATTGTATTAATTGCGGTGAGTTTCCTGATTTAATGAAATATAGTAAAATAATCCCACTATTTAAATCGGGTAGTACATCTGACCCTACTAATTACAGACCTATTTCTGTACTGCCCACTTTTAGTAAAATTTTTGAGAAAATTATTTTAATGCAGATGCAAAGATATTTTAATAAACACAAATTGCTACATAATAAACAATTTGGTTTTACAAAGGGTCGTTCAACAACTGATGCCGGTGTTGAACTTTTAGGACACATTTATAATGCATGGGAAGATAAGTGCGATGCGTTGGGCATTTTTTGTGATTTGTCCAAGGCATTTGACTGTGTTCCCCATGAGACATTAATCAGGAAACTGCACTACTACGGATTCCGGGACACCTCTCTGAATCTTTTGTCCTCTTACTTGAGTGAAAGGATTCAGAGAGTCGATGTGAACGGCAAAAGATCGCCGGGATCTGTGGTCAAAATGGGGGTCCCCCAAGGCTCAATTTTAGGTCCCTTTTTGTTTCTTATTTATATAAATGATTTGCCGTACCTGATCAAAAATCATGACATAGTGCTATTTGCTGACGATACTTCTCTTTTATTTAAAATCAAACGTCAACAGCAGGTTACTGAAGAAGTTAACAGAGCCCTTGCAACTGTAGTTAGCTGGTTCAATGTTAATAATCTTCTTCTTAATGAGAAAAAAACCAAATTCCTAAAATTTACGTTACCTCATGTTAGACAAGTGAATACTAGTGTATCAATAAAGGGCGAAATATTGAAAGCCGAAGAAACCACAGTATTCTTGGGCATAACTTTGGATGCGAAGCTTCAGTGGGGCCCCCATATAGATAAATTGTCAAAAAAGCTAAGTTCTGCAGCATATGCCGTTAGAAAAATACGTGGATTAACTGATATCGAAACAGCACGTTTAGTCTACTTTAGTTACTTTCACAGTGTGATGTCATACGGCATTTTACTTTGGGGAAATGCCGCCGACATTCACACAATATTTGTATTACAAAAAAGGGCCATTCGTGCAATTTATAAATTAAGTCCTAAGCACTCCTTAAGAGACAAATTTAAGGAGATTAATATTATGACTGTGCCATCTCAGTATATTTATGACAACCTCTTGTATGCACACAAAAATATTAATCTGTTTAAAAAATACAGTGATATTCATAGTGTAAATACAAGGAACAAAGACACATATGTCATTCCTAAAACAAGGTTAAAAAAAATAGGTGGTTCGTTTAGATGCCAATGTATACGTTTTTATAATAAAATTCCTAGCCATATTCAAAAACTAAGTATTAATAAATTCAAATTATTGATAAAACGTAAACTATGTCAGAAAGCTTTTTACAGTGTTAAAGATTATATTGAGGACAAGAAGGCTTGGGAATGAGATGCTCCAGTGATATACGTGTGCCTTTTTTATTTCTTTTTAAAATTATGATTGATGATTTATTTTTGATTAATTAAAATTTTGCTTTCTCAAGTATTGTATATACCTATTAATTTTTGTTTTTGTTTGTTGTTTTTTTTATATATTGTTGTTTTCTTTTTTTTATATTGTTGTTTTTTTTTATATATATAAAATTATTTCATTATTGTAAATGTGAGGACGATGTAGGTTATTCTTTCTTCATTGTTTTTGCTTTCACTTTAATTTATTTAATGATGTCAAGCAGTTTGAGTACTTGTGTGGCCTACCCAAAGGTCCTTACTTTGGTATTGTTCGTCAAATTGTTGAGCTCCTTAAGTTCTAAGTTGAGCTACACGATAACTGACAAATGCTTGCACTGTCTGGACAGGTCCGCTCAAATTTGCGTGGTTATTTCCTCAAAAGAATACCACAGACATGAACCTACATGCTTCTCATATACAAATACAAATTGTCTGGACTTTAAAAGAGACTTTGACCTCTGAGTTTGTTTCGGTGTTTCTTCTCAGAGTAGTCAGTTAGGAAATACCGGCCTCATCTAGCTAAATTAAGCACGCAAAAAAACATGACGTGTAAAAGTGTTATTTATAACCAATTTACAGAATAAATATTTCATTTCATATTTCATTTCATTTCATTTCATTTCATTTCAACTCACTGTATCGTCTTAATTTTTCAGTTACGTGAAAAAATAAAAAATAGGTACGTGTCCAATGTTTTTTGTTAAACTACGTGACGGACTAAATAAAATATTTTAGGCAACTACTGTCCAATATAATACATTTATCATGTACACTGAGCCGCAAGAGGTAAATGAACTTGTAAACAGTACCTAAAGTCACGGTAATATTATGTATACAGTATTCCGACTTCATACAAACGGACGAAGCGCGAGCTATACCTACGCGCCTCGATCTCGGGGTACGCTCGGGATGATGACAGTTACGACCGGCGACTGTGCCGCAGTGACGAACGGACGGTGTGTTGCTTTTTTAACAATAACCGCGCGATTTTTCGCTATAAATAAGTTCAAGTACATATTTAATATGACGAGTAGGATATATTGTGCAGTTTTTGGTTGCATGAATTCGTCAATAACGCATCAAGAGATAACTTTTTTTAGATTACCTACCTGGAAACTTTGAAAGGTACCTAAGACTAAAATAATTTTAGTTACTAGTAGGTATGTACATAATGTGTTTCTTTTTAATGGATAAGTATTTCCTTTTATCTCCCGAAAAAAATGATGTCTGGATTAATAAATAAAGTGAATAGAGTAAAGGATTAGGAGGAGGAAAGTGATTGACACGAGTGAAATAGGTAGTTATAGGCGGTTTATGAATCATGATACGGTAGGTACGCTTGTGTTAAAACCTCGGGGCATGTGTGTTTTGTTTTGTTAGTTTGGTTATCAGTTTAGTTATTCAAAGTAAAGACGTGGTATTTTATTATTAATAATAGTTGTTTATTGTACTGTGTGTATGAATAATACAAGAAAAAATATAAACATGTTTTCTTAATAATTAAATCTACCAATCAAAAAACAACACGCATTTTTATTGAACACTTCCTATTCAATTTACAAACTATTTTATTTGTTTATATAAAATAGTATATTTACAATCACAAAACTAAATGGAAACGCAAAGTAGGCAAATGTAATTAAAATGCTGGAGGCGGCCAGCCCTGTCGCATGTTTACGTACCGCGCGGCTGTAGGCATTTATTTCTAAGATACGGCCGAGTTAAAATACTGTATGATAATATTACCGTGCTAAAGTAATCATGTGGCAAAACACGGCCCGATCCTGCCAAAAAAGGAAGCTCGTGTTTAAACTCCGCCCCCGCGGGAGTCCCCCCGAGGACTTTTGGTATGGTTCTGTCTGTTATTTATCAGCGTTTTATTTTGTTCATATTTTTATTAGTATCATGTAAGCATACACTATTGTAGGTTTGAATATGTCCCTCGTTTAAACTAACATAATATATATATAATATTTTTTTGGTAAGTATTAGTATTAGTAAGTTATTAGTAAGTATAAGTATATACATTTGTAACAAAACTTTTACTTTGAATGTATTATCTACTTAGTTTATTTTTTTATGTTCCTGCCATGTTATCTCTTCACCACCCATGGTTGCCTGGTAGAGAATGCCTATGGCATTAAGTCTGCCTTTGTACATTTTGTGTTGCACAAAGTTTTAATCTATACTTATAATAAATCTGTAGAGAGGTCAATTCTGTACATGAAATATATTTCCAAAATAACTATCAGGGGGTGATTAGGGATCGATACTGATGCCAAAAATGAAATCAGTAAAATTTTTGTCTGTCTGTCTGTCTGTCTGTCTGTCTGTCTGTCTGTATAACCGTTATAGAAACAAAAACTACTCGACGGATTTTAACGAAACTTGGTACAATTATTTCTCATACTCCTGAGCTGGTTATAGTATACTTTTTATCACGCTACAATCAATAGGAGCAGAGCAGTGAAGGGAAATGTTGGGAAAACGGGAGAAGTTACTCCATTTTTTAAGCTTCCGTCGCGTGTGCTACCTTAGTGGTTTAAGCTACACAGAAATCATTTATGACGGAAATGTTCTCCTTAAAATTATATAAAAAATATCCCACGACAGCATATGTCTATCTTTTATGGTTGACTCACAATAACACGTGTAACTCCCGACAGCTTAGCAGTTCGAAGCTTTCTGATTATAATATTTGTCTACTCTTACGTTTATAACACTCTCAGTCACCCCTAATTGAAAAAGTTAACATTATTATCTATTCCATAAAAAAGAATCATATAAATCGGTATAGAAACACCAAAGTTATACATGAAATACGCTAATAATAAGCCATCGCGCGTGAATACTGAATCATGCTATAAAGATTATTTTTGAGAATCGGTCGCCGCGCTCGACGCGTCTCGATTGGCCAAGTGCGAGCCACACTCACCCATGAAGGGTTCCTAAAAACCTTAAAAATTTCTAGAAACCAGCTTATTTACATTTTTACAACTTCGCTAAATAACTTTGTTTTTCATAGTGTTTGTATGAATTACAAAGTTATATTTGCGGTTTTAGAAAATATGCTGTATCTCAAAACTGCTTACCCGATTTCGTTCAAACCAATTTTGGTTGAAAGTTTACATTAAGATCTACAGACATGTTTTATTTTTTTATTTTTCACTCCATTATTATAGAAGTTAGAGGGAGGGGGAACATTTTACCACTTTGGAAGCTTATATCTTTTAAACGATTGACTTTATGAAAAAGTGGTTTTAGAAACGTCGTTCTATAGGTATGTGAACGTGATCTAAACAATATTACCAATACATTAAATTAATAACACACAAGGAGTTACACGCTGACGGAGTCGCGGGCACAGCTGCCTGCCGTCGTACGAGAGAAGGGCACAGCTATCATTTTGGTCAAATTGAGATAATTGGGATTAAAGTTTTTACCATATTCTGCTTCATAGTGTGGAAACCTATTGCTTAAAAGAAAAAAAAATACCGATGATATATGCGTGAAGGTTAGTACTATTATATTTTTTACTTTTTAGCTCTTATATATATTTAATTATTAAATAAATTCAAATTATTCCTTTCAACTTAAAACAAAAAATAAATTAAATATACCACTTACTACAAAGAAAAGGCATAGGTAACCAAATGTGACCTTTCTTTTTAATATTTCAAGCAAATTGGTCATTGAGTCTAAAAGAAAGGGCACGTTTGTCTAATTGTGCCTTTTTAATGTAAATTGACTTAATTTTTTCTATAAAAAACAAACAATTACGTTTAATAAACTATAAAAACATATATATTGTCATGCCATTTCTGGTTAGCTTATCCAAATAACTGAAACAAAACTTAAAAAATCTTCTTCTAGGACACCAACATTTAAACAAAACAAAACGTTCTTAATATTGAATAATCATTTATAAAACATTAGGGATAAGCATCTACCTACAATTTTGGTTAACAAATAGAACTTATGAATTAGAAACAAAAAGTGCTAATACTTAAACTCCATTACACTTTTTAGTTAGTTAGATACCCAAAAAAAGTAAAATTAAATATTTTTATTCTTTTTACTAATAGGTTGGACCCCTAACTTTAAAATCTATAAAAAATAGTTACTCTAAATCACAATATGAAAAATAAATCAATATATTCTTAATAGGGGTAGTAATTTATTTATTTATTTACATGGGAGACCAACAGCTACTTAAATCAATCAAGAAACAGTGTGAAAATTTGACAGCCAATTACAGGTCTCCACGTTAGTTACATATGAAATTAAAGAACACTATGAACGACATAGTACTGTCAGCAGGAAATCGGCAAACTTAATAACATAATAATATGTAAAAACCTAAACAACTAAATAAAGTTTCATGATTACTTAAAACTAATTATTCCTTAAAAAATTTAAGGCTTAAGCACCTTCTCTCTGATGACACACTTGTTCTAAATGGATCAATGTCATGCTGCCTGCACACCTCATTAAAGCTCCTGCTTGCACGCAACACATACGAATTCTGTCCATATTTCGCGGATTAGCGGTGGATAGAACCGTTTAGAACAAGGAACATTAAAATAAAATTTTGATAATATATCAGGGCTGTTAATTGAATTGTTAAAAGTCTTCCATAAAATAACGCAGTCAGAAACGTCACGCCGAATATTTTGCGGTAGTAAATGATACTTCTTACAGAGATCAAGGTAATTTACGGACCTATATGGTATTCCTTGATGGAAGCAGAGATATTTAATGAACCCTTTTTGGATGCTCTCAATGCGGTCAATATATTTATGATAGTATGGATTCCATATCTCGGATGCGTACCTATTCCAAGTATAAAGTAGCATAAATTTTGGTTTTGAACCTTTATTAAGCTACTCTATTAGAGCTTATTCTAATTATGTATTGTTCATCTGCAGGAAATAGCTTACACCCGTAATTATTAAAGACACTCGTAGTTTAATATTTTAAAAAATACTATTATTTTTATTATAAAAATTAAATGTAACTATAACAAACATAACATGGCACTTGGTTGAATTATCACAATGCAATATATTGGTAATAACTAGAAAAAAGTTTAAAGAAAATTAAATAATCAGTTTTGCTTAAAATATTAATTTAAAAAGTAGTCTTTAATTTCAGTCTTCATAAATTTCTGTGAGATCAGCTGAATTGTCGTTAACGGGTAGGGTTTCCCAAAAAACTCTTCTGTTTTCAGGTATGAGTGGCCCAAGCTTGGAAAGTATAGCTGACTTCCTCTGCGATGTTATACCTCGTGGAGAAAGCTTCTGCTTAGGCAATGGAATACCAATTTTAAGATTTTAACTCTCAAGAAATCCAATTCTATTTGCTCTTCAGTGTCATGGCTGTTCTTGTAGAATATCGAATTGCTCCCTCGCCGCAAAGTGATTTCAGACATGTTTCTTAAATAAGCTTGCGGCACACTCGCGCACGGAGTACAATGTTGTAATTTATACGACGAAGAGCAGTCTTCAAAATCGTGAAAATCCTGGACTGTAATTTTTTTCACCACAGTATTTGAACCAGTATCAGCGACAGCTTTGCAAAAATCTTCAAAGTCATATACTCGCTTGTTCTTCTTAAGTGATTGCTCCACTCTATGGTGAAATTCATCGGCAGCCATAAAAGTATGACCAACTTCCAGATAACGCAGCACAACACTTAGTCTATTTAGTCAATTTCTAGGGTGTAAATATTACACCCTTGAAATTGACTAAATAGACTAAGTAGGAAAAAGGCACCAATTTTTGTTTTCGGCCGCGCATTTATCCAGCCACAAAATCACATTTTTGCAGTCCCGGTTTTCAAGGAAAAAAGCTTGAAAGCAGCTAACTATGTCTTCCTTTTTTCTCCCTGCAATAGCTTCGTGCCATAAGGTTCCCAGTGCTTTGCCAACTACATGTAACCTTATTTGTCACCTACAGGAACAAAACTCTGATTGAAAACGATAAGCCTTGTCTCAGGCACAACTGGCGCATTTCAATCAAACCCTGCCCTCCTTTCCTCACCCCTAATCGTAAATAATTTAAAGAAAAGGCACAACTGGTTATTTGTGCCTTTTATACGTAAATTAATTGAAACATGCATAGATCACTAATTAAGTAGACAGGGCACATCTGGCATTTGAGCCTTTTCTTTATGTTATCTTGTAGTTGTGCCTTTTCAAAGTAGTTTTTAGTAAAAATCTGTATGAAGTAATAGTCACATCTACGTATTTGTGCCTTTTCAATATAATTGTAAATAAATGTGCCTTTTCATTCAATAAAACATGAATATTAGTGACATTTGTGCCTTTTGAGCCTACTGTATCTCCGAATTCCTTGAAGATAAAATTCTACAAAAAATTGAGCAGATTCGCCTTTTTTTTCTGATTCTAAGTATGTATATAACTCAATTTTTATAAAAATGTTACTTGTGCCCTTTTTTCTTACGACGGCAGAGCTATTAACAACAATATTGTGCGGTTCGGTATTGCGATATTTTTCAACAGTATTATAGATTGACATATTATATTTCCCTACTAAATTACGAAAGTTAATCTGTGTGTTACATCAAAATCACTGAACCGTGAGGAAGGACATAGGCTACTTTTTTTACGAAAAAACGACGGAAACGCGGACGAAGTCGCGGGCAACAGCTATCTATACTAATAATATAAGGCTGAACAGTTTGTTTGTTTGGTTGAACGCGATAATCTCAGGAACTACTGGTTCGAATTGAAAAAATATTTTTTTAATTAAATAGTCAATTTATAGAGAAAGGCTATAGGCTATATATCATTACGCTAAGGCCAATAGGAGCGGAGCGCCAATGAAGAATGCTTCAATATCGGGGTTAAATTTAACGTTAGCCCAAAGTAACTATTCCACGCGGACGAAGTCGCGGGCAAAAGCTAGTAAATAAATAAACCAGATGAGGCTGGTGTTTCCTAACTGACTATTCTGAGACCAAAAACTTTTCTGTTTAATGCCTATTCAAGAATAGTGTAGCTCTTTTGGTGTGTCGCAAACTTCCTACCTAGCCTATTCTCCGCCAGCGACTGTCAAATATAAGCCGGGACTAACAATTTAATGTGCTTGTACGAGTGGGGCACAGAGCATTTTAACCGAGTTTGGTATGTCGATGGGACGCTTATTCCGACCGCTTTTAACGTTAATTAATTTTAAAGATTGTTCTGTACAGTTGTAATTATTTAGGTTCAAGACTTATAAAAACTCGGTTCACTTCTAATCAGCTTATATAACTAGTTATAAATAGGTACTTACCTACGGTTATATTTTTTAGACTTTTATACAATGTTCAAACATTTAAAGGTAAAACTAAAGTTTTGTCTATCATTTCAAAATAACTAGGTTATCTGAAGTACTTATTACACAATGTCCCTTGGTCTGTTTTTTTGTTTGTCCGGGCTTATATTAGCAACGGCTGAACTGATTTAAATGGGAGTTTCACTAGAAGATAAAGGATTTTGATGTGAAGATAATAATACCTACCCATAGGAATTATGGGATAAAAGTAACCTATGTTGGTTACTTTTTGTCGCAGAATTCCCACGGGATGTGGTTTCACGCGAGAAATATCTTGTACATGAATGAAGTAGCGGGTATATAGTCTAGTTATAAAGAATATTTTATCTGTTGGTCTAGAATGTCTAGACCAAAAGAGAAGCTAAAATAGAGTGTAGGTCAGAGCTAAATTTAAGTTAGTTGCAAGCAACGGGCGTGCAATACTAGTGATGGGGTCACAGGTATAAATAGGTAGTCGATACGGCTGGCTGATTATTTCTGGATGACAGTTATGTGCCTGTCAATCGTAAATTGAAGGTTGATATTTTAAGTAAAGAGTAGGTCAACTTAACTTGAACTAAGTTACACAATTATGTTTCTACTTTATTATTTCCTTTATTATATAAACATACATTTTAACAAAAATACATAAACAATTAAAATAATTAACATTAATCCCTCCCTACTTATCTATACTAATATTATAAAGCGGAAAAGTTTGTTTGTTTGTTTGCTTGAACGCGCTAATCTTCGAAAGTACTGGGTGGATTTGGATGCAATTTGGTATGGAAGTAGCTTGAAGCTGCTGAACTGTTTACGCGACTGCAAAAAAGGAGAGTTATGTTTTTACCGTGATAGAATCCACGGGAGCGAAGGCCCGCGTGAGTACTAGTACTTAATATTATTAATACGAAAGTAACAGTTTGTCTGTGTATGTTACACTTTCACGTGTTAACCACTTAATTTTGATAATATACCTTAGCAAAAGGACGTAGGTTTCTTTACGTTGCATAAACTTTTTATGTGAGTAAAGCCAGGGGCAGAAACTAATATTAAATTTAACTAGACGATCAACAATTGCTTCACATTAGGAGGAATGTAATGAAAAAAGTGAAGAATTTACCATGCAGTGGAACCACTTAATAGTCCAAATGTAACAGGGCAACATTTTGACTATTAGCATGCGAAAACACAAAAACATCGCATTTTAAATGTCATTGTTTGTTATTAAGAAAAAACAGAACCACACACATAAATGAACTTGTTACACTGTGGAGTGGGGGACCTGGTGATCTGTAACACGGGTATTATGCCTAATTCAGACATCAGCTCCTCACATATTTAAGCATGTAATTTACCCCCATATATATATCTAAATTGTGTTAATGTGTTATGTTCGTATACTTATTATCTTTGAGTAGAAATAAATGACGCTTTTTTTAATAAAATCGTAACAACTCCCAGAAAATAAGAAAATTCGAATCTATTTAACCGACTATAGAAAACTTTTCAATAAAACATCATATTCCAAAACTCAACGAATTACATGATCTAACCTCTATTTCCCTCGGGACATCGATATCGACAGTCGATAAAGTCTCATAACTAATGCAGGCACTTTGGACGCCGAAAGTTTTCGTTGTTACATGACATTCGTGGCACTTTCGGTACGTCAGCTGTTCGGTTGATAGGCTCTTGCGTGTTATTGTGCCCTGGTACCTTGCGATGCAGTGCAAGGTACGTTTAATTTGAAATGCAGTTTGTTGCAGGTTTTGTACATGTAGTTTGCCTTTTCTACCGGCGACTTGGTTTGCGTGAGTGTTTTCCGGGTAAATTCCGATCCCGTGGGAATTCCGGGATAAAAAAAGCTTATCTGTTATTTCAGGGTGTCAACTATCCACTTACTAAAGAACAATGGCGAAAAAATTGTTGACAGAATATTTGAGTGTCTACAAATGTCATGTTTACAAATGTTAATAAAATAATTTCTGAGTTTTTTTTTTTTCGTAGTAATGGCCAGACATAACCTCTAAAACTTCTTCAACGAATATCTTTTTCCTTTAGTAGTGAATCTTAAGCCAAAAGTGGTCACGAAACTCACGAATTGAAACTCTATAATCTTGTATATTTTCCATTAATAGACGCTACAAAATTATGCCAACAAAAAATTGTTAGAGGATCTGCCATTGTTCTTTCATTCAGATCCGTTCAATAGTTTTGGCGTGATTGGGCAACAAACATCCATCCATACATCCATCTATTCATACTTTCGCATTTAAAATATTAGTAGATTGCGACTTACTCTAAGCTTGTCATTAAAATATAGTTTGTAGGAGACAATCTCTGCAAAGACTGACCCAAATCATCATTTGCTTAACCTTTTACTGACTATGTTAGGGATTTAGGGTCGGCTTCTAGTCTAACCGGTTACCTCTTGACGAGACCACTGTCAGATTTTCTGGCTTCTGAATATCCATAACGATTGTCAAAGATCTCTAAATGACAGCCAGGCCGACTTAACGTTTTCCGAGGTACGGAGGAATTTCGGTATGTTAAGATGATATTCATCTACAGAACGACCTCGGTAAGCGATCCTTAACCTGGCTGATCAACCCGTCCGTCTGTTATTATTTAGCAACGAGTTCCTCGGAGCTGCCCCAACAATGAAATCAAAATAATGAAGATGGTTATGGTAAAGGAAAACATCGTGAGGAAATCGGTTATAGGCTGATAATAGGGTATATGCCTGTAGTAGTAAAAAAACCGATGTCTTGCATATAGTTAGTTTAGATGCCAGGAAATTTAAACAACATTTTTATTTCTAAAAATAATTCGACAATTTTTATATTTTCATAAAATAAAAATTATAATTTTTAATCTGTGTGTCACGTGACCGCAAACGTTAATCACGAAGTGTGAGTAGTGTGACGTCATTTTGCTCAAACCTGTCAAACGTGTCGACTTTCAGCGTAAGACGACAGAAATCCTAACCTCAAAAACACTTTGATGTTTGAGAAATATGACGTCATGCGACTTCGTGACAGCGATGGGTTTTTGGGCGGGACAATATTTTATTTTAAAGTTTTGCCAATGTTACCCAGTTGTTTTTTTACGAAAAATATTTTTTTGTAGCTTAAAATTGATCAATAAATAAATCAAAACTATTTTTGAAAAATAGGCAAATACCCTATTATACAAGGTGTAACAAATTAAGCGCAATACCTCAAACACCCAATTATAAGTCTAAAAACAACATCCGTAACTGAATAAATTGAAACCAAACCTAGACATTTTTTATAAAATAGTTATCCTTGCTAAATGAAAAACGTAGGTATGTGCGTCATGCAATATCCTTACGCAGACGCATACACTCATGCAATGTTAGCGGCCGACACGCACACGAGCGCATTTCCTTGAATAAAGGATTGTATTAATTTGTCATGATACTTTGTTTCCATTTTAAGTTAAATGAAAGATTTTTCCGTCAAAATTGAACACCTATTTCTTATGATGGAAATCGATTCGGAAGCCGATTCTGAACCAACTACTTCCAGGAATTGCGTTTATTCTGTTACACGTTGTATAACGTTAAGTAAAATAACTTGAATATTATTAATTCTTTCCCTCATTGAAGATACACTCTTGCTGAGGACCATAAAGACTATTTTTATTTCATTTGTCTTTTTTTGATCGATTCGCCTGAGAAGCAACCCACAGTACGTATATCAATACCCTAATGGCTAAGGAGCCCGACTTGTGGTCGAGAGTTCGCTGGTTCGAACTCCCAGCACTATTGTCGCGAATCTACTCAAGATACAAGCATATTTATTTAACTTAGTTGGAGGAGTTAACAAGATTGCTAGTAATGTGAATTTTACCCAAAATTGCTAATTCTCTTTAAAAAAAAGATCTAAAAATATAAAGAAACACACATACAAAAATACGAGTACATATCGCACGCTTAATCCAATACTGTCAATATCCAAGATTTTGCCAAATCGACTTTTTAATGCCATCTGTTGGGAAACGTAGAACTACGCGTAATCGCGCTTACACTAGTCTAAAAGTAACAGAAATAACCGCTATGCGGGCAGTAGTCCGCTTCGTCACTAAACAAAAATGTTCCCATTCTCATTCCATTTTTTGCCTCTCCTGAAAAGTTGATTTTTTGGGATAGTGACAGTATTGGTTTAAGCGTGCGATATAATGGAAAATGTGAGCAAGTATACAGTAAATACTCACGCTTTCCATGTATCAGCCAGCATTTTCCGGATATATCTATCAGATTTAGCAGCGGTATAGGTAAACTTATCGTGGTTGCATTATTTATGAGACCACGGTCAGTACTTTTATGCTATTAAGTATTTATATTTTAAATAGTTTACGGGGCACATCTTTACTGGTATTCACGCTATTTGTGACACGCAGCATTAGCTTCTATTCTCTTCCGTTCTCATATGAGAACCATTAATGTTTATGTATGTGGAGCTCTTTTGAGAGAACGAAGGATGTGTTTGGACAGGTCCACTCAAATCTGTGTATTTCCTACACACAGATTTGCGTGGACCTGTCCAAACAGTGCAAGCAATTTGTCAGTTATTGCGTGGCCCAACCAAACGATTTGACGAACTATACAAAAATAAGGACGATTGGACTATTAAAAAGATGAAGAAGAAGATTAACAAAGTGTCAACTATAAGGGATTGATCGCGATTCACATTTTGAAAGTGTATACTTTTGACGTTTTACCATTTGATTTCGCTGTCTAGAGCCTCAGCTGTCAATTTCTATACGAGTACTACAATTTTCCCCAACAATCTTAAAAAACGAAACCGACAGTAGGTTGAGGTGTCGTATTTGTGATCGGAAGTTGTACTATTGCCGTGAACTTACTTCAGACACAAGCATAATTATTTAGCTTAGTTAAAGGGATTAACAAGATTGTTAGTTATGTGAATTCTAACCATATTGCTAGTTCTCTGTATAAAAAATTGGCCAAGTGCGAGTCACATCCCGCCCATAACGGGTTCCGTAGTAACTACGCAAAATAACTTTGTTTTGCATAGTGTTTGTATGAAATACAAAGTCATATTTGCGATTGAACGGTTGTTTGGACTGCAAAGGAATGGTTATTAAAGACCTGTCTCTAGATACTACACATCTATAGGCTTGATGAAGAAAAGTAGTTTCAGTTGAGGCTGTGACATATGGACGGACAGACAGACAGACATAAAGAAACTATAAGAATTCCGTTTTTTTGCCATTCGGCTACGGAACCCTAAAAACAGGTTACGAAAAAAAAAATGTTATAGGACGACCATTTTTTTTATCTCATATCATATGCCATTCGTGTTCCGAGGCCGCGGTAAATCTTTCGAACAATTCCGCAACCCCGGAAGGCAACGGCCCCCTTGTGGGCCCCGAAAATTCTTCGCAGAAAGAGGTGACTGCTTCCCATGCCTCTTCGATCCGGACCGTGGATTGAACCAGGGCTGGGAGCGAGAGTTCGCCACCTATCGCCCCTTCGAGGACACGGCCGAGCTCTGCCCAAGCGGGGCAAATCTCCACTGTGTGCTCTACCGTGTCCTCAGGGCGATCCTCGCATTGGTGACACCTGGGCGTTCCTCCCGCCGAATCCGACACAAGTAACTCCCGAAACAACCGTGTCTGGTGAGCACCTGCGTCAGGAGGAAGGTGAGGACGCCATGACGTCTCTTTAGCCACTCCTCAAAGAGGGGACTTACCGCCGCTATTGTGGCGTGCCCAAGGACGACCAGTGGCCGTAATATTTAGCTGCGAGCTATGACAAGTACTAGGAGTGCAGAACGTTTAACTAGTAAACTGACACGTCTGTCAGGTCGCTTCCTTGTTGTGTCTACAACAAGGAAGCGACCTACTTCTCCCGGCTGACAGTAATTTGTGGGAAGCCAAACAACAGATTGCTTTGGACACAGCACCAAGCTTATACGTATAGCTACTAACAGTAGGTTGATTTTACAATTCACACATTGTTTAATGAACTAAGTTCTTGGATAACAAGATCAACATACATAAACATGAATATAAACGATTTTTATACTAATCTTAATTTATTTTATACAAGGCTCTTAAACATTATCATACCCTCATACTTCTCCGTTCCGTAACTCGATGTTCTCCGTAAGTGTATGTACTGCAAGGCTTTCGAATGCGAGCATAAATGAATAAATAAATACCTACATCATATAAATAGGATTGAAGTGTCTGTTTGAGAGTTTAAAATAACTCTGTTTTTAACCGACTTGAAAAAAAGGAGGTTTACAATTCGTCTTGAACTTTTTTTTTTTTATGTATGTTACCTCATAACTCGGAGATGGCTGGACCGATTTGGAAAATTTTTTTTTTGTTCGAAAGGGTATACTTTCTAGTTGGTCCCATTGTTACGAAATCAGGATCTCATGATGGGATCCTGGAGAAATCGAGGGAACTCTTCAAATATTATAGGCACACCTATAGCGTTTTGGGTATTTCTTATAGTACCTTGAGCAGTTGCTTTCGAAAAGTACTATTTGGGGAAGTTGAACTGATGATGAAGACCACAGATGGCCACTGAAACTACTCAATAATAAGTATTTCGTGGATTGCGATTCGATTACTTGAGTACGGATGTTAAACACTTTATGCTCGTCGGAATACATACGAGTATGGTGATGTAGAGCTGATGGTCAAGTACCAGGAGAACTCCTCAAAAATTAACAGCTATGCATCGGGAAAAGAAATATTTTGTAAAAGGTGATAAGTTGTTGACATTATGGCTTTTGTAACTAGATAAATTACAAACCGATCCACTAAAAAGCGTGAAAAAAATTTTTTTACCAAAAAATAGAACCGACTTCCATATCAAAACACTACAAAGCTAAAAATAACTTTAATTTCGGAAGGCGGTGTGAAAAAAAAAACAGAAAATCCAAAACCAATAACACCGACTACCGAAATTAAAGTTATTTTTAGCTTTGTAGTGTTTTGATATGGAAGTCGGTTCTATTTTTTGGTAAAAAATTTTTTTTAAAGTACTTATGTGTACCTAACTATTTGAATTGAATGCGCTTCCTCTCGAGATCAGGACAGCTGACAGTCATTATGCGTTAAAAAAAAATTACCGTGCTACTTTCTACACCAATAAGCAGAATTTCCACATTTAGTTTTCATTTGCTTTTAATGTATATATTTATATAAGTATCTTTTATATATTATTATTTATGTAATTTCTATTTTTTAGGTACTAGGTTTTTGTGTTTTTTTTACTAATTTCACTTTTACTTTATTGCACCTCCCACACTATCTCTTCACCACTCATGATTGACTGGTAGAGGATGCCTAACTACCAATGGCATTAAGTCCGCCTTTGGACCTATGAGCGTGAAGTGTAAGTAAGTAAATTGCATATAGGGCAGTATATCGGTTACTGTCTCCCCGAATTCTCGTGAGATAATGGAAAAAGAAAGAAATTGTTATAGGAAATTGTTATCTATAAACCAATTACTTTTTATAGGTGCTGCCATATTCTGTGGTAATGCTTACCCTTTAAGTACCTTTTTTGTGGGAAAATCATTTAATGAGTCTGCCCGTTGTAGGTGGAATTGAAGGGAGTGTCAGATTCTACAGACTAAAAACGCACCCTCTTCCTCCAATTGCCCTTATGTTCCGAGGTCGCAGTATCTCGTAATAACATTCCCTACAACAGGCTAAAGTAATTAAGTAATGTGATGTCTTGTGTAGTGGCAATCTGTGTTGGATAAACGGTCAAGGAACTCCCCAAGCATGTAGTAAGGGGTGCATGTCGTTAACAGGTACGCGTGAATTGTATAACTTAAGAAACTATTATGAAACACGATATAATTATCAAAATGAGCCTATACTTTTAATTTACGGGATAACCTACCTTAAAGCTTTACTTAGGTGTAATAGTCTTTTAAAAGCCCGTTGTATAATTTAAACGCGTTCTTAGGATTCCGTACCTCAAAAAGAAAAACGGATCTCTAATAGGATCACTTTGTTGTCCATCTGTCTGTCTGTCAAAACTCTTTATTTCAGGAATACGTGGAAGTATCTAGTTGAAATTATAACCATATACTCAAGTCTACAGGTTACAAGCTGTGAAAAAACTTCTAAATTAACGTAACAAAACATACGACCGTTTATACTCACTCTCAAGTGAATCAAAATTGATAGCATACTTCCCGGTAGCCTAGAACCGAAATTTGGGGAATAACATCGTATTATATATAGTATTAGTTCAAGCCCCCTTATTTTTAGGGTTCCGTACCCAAAGGCTAAAAACGGGATCTAGCCAGACATTTGATACAACCTGATAGCTAGAAAGTTGATTTTTTTTTTCATAGATGTGGTTCTGTTGCCGCTACAACAAAAAATACTAAAAACAGAATAAAATAAATATTTAAAAACACCATACGTGTTTTTTTTGCCGTTTTTATAGGTACGGAACCCTTCGTGCGCGAGTCCGGCTCGCACCTGGCCGGTTTTTTTTTATTTTTTAGTAAAGCGATTCACAGAATATGTAGATGTATACTGTGAACCGCTTTGCTTGCTACTAATTTTCCACTCTATAGAACAGTCTAATTATTTTCGGATTAAAGTGGTTGTGACATACGGACGGACAGACATTTAGACATGACGATCTATAAGGGTACCGTTTTTTTGTTATTCGATTATAGAAACTTAACAATATTCTTGAGTTTTTGCATGACTAACTCCCGGCAACTGATTTTTTCCAAAATGTATATATATAAGGTCCGTTTGTCTAGGGCGCCCTTCTAAGAGGAGCGATAGAAAGTTCTTTCTCATGAATGGCAAAAACTTTATCTATGAAACCAACTCTCAAGGATGTTATGCTAATGAATTCAAAACCCGGTATAAATTTACTTAAAAATAAGTTAAAATAAGTTTCTAATTAAAGACCAGTTCCTAAGAACCTCTTGGCTAAATAAAAAAATTGGCCTAGTGCGAGTCGGACTCGCCCATGAAGGGTTCCGTAATCCGTAGTAACTATAATAAATATAATATATTTAATATATTTATAAGAAAAAAAATTCCTTACAAAATTCTTAAAACTAGATTATTTACAATTTTTACAACTACGCCAAATAACTTTGTTTTTCATAGTATTTGTATGAATTACAAAGTTATATTTGCGGTTTTAGAAAATATACTGTATCTCAAAAACTGCTGACTCGATCTCGTTCAAACCAATTTTGGTTGAAAGTTTACATTAAGGTCTACAACATATGGTTTTTTTAGATTTGTCACTTCATTATTATAGAAGTTAGAGGGGCTTCCAAAGTGGTAAAATGTGTGTGTCCCCCGGACACACATTTTACCACTTTGGAAGCGTATATCTTTTAAACGATTAACTTCATGAAAAAGTCATTTTAGAAACCTTAATGTCATTTTTAAAGACCTGTCTATAGATACCACACACGTATAGGTTTCATGAAAGAAAATATTTTCAGTTTCAGTTCCATGTATGGAGAGCCCCCTTCATTTTAAATATTTTTTAAATTTTCTCTTAAAATCGGAAAGCGGTTCACAGAATACATCTACCTACCAAGTTTTACATGTATAGTCCTAATAGTTTCGGAATAAAATGGCTGTGACATACGGACGGACGGACAGACAGACAGACGGACAGACATGTCGAAACTATAAGGGTTCCGTTTTTTGCCATTCGGCTACGGAACCCTAAAAAGAAATGTAATATGAATGTGTGTTATTTATAACTTTTGTACATCCATATTAATTTGATAAATGCGAAAGTCTGTTTGTCTCTCTGTCTGTTACGTGTCTGTTACGTTTTCACGACTTAATATTTAAAAAAAATCAATCCCTATAGGTTTGGTTGTGGTGCTGGAGAAGGATGCTTAGGGTGTCGTCGATACTCGTAGAATTCCGTACGAACGCATCTACAATGTGTAACGGAAACCCCATAGGGCCCCAAAGGGCTGAAGATGACATCTGGTATAGAGTCTTTATGCACCGTTTCAGCACAAAATAATTGACTCAAAGAATTGATACCAAACTATTGGTTTCATATATTTCTTGAATACCAATCATAACAAACGTGTCACAGCACTACGAGGGTCAATAACTCTCCACGTCACTTGCCAATAACACGATGATTCTCTTCGTTCTTCTGAATTTGAAAAATTCGGTCCTTGGTATTGTGTATTGGAATTTGTAATAAGTTCTACACACGTAGACTAAGGATTACAAAACCCTTGCCATATCGTTTGTTATCATCCAAAGAAGCCAAGCACTTGGTATATATATACCCTTTAAATTACACGTTGTATACTGAACGAACTCGTCATCATACGGCGCGCGGCGCCCGTCTTCTATACTACAGGCACGCGTCCTAACTTTCTTTGGCCATGTATCACGACACAACTATGATTGGAACATCTGGTAGTGCAGGGAAAAGTTGAAATTACCAGAGCGCGCGGTAGATCCCCGATGAGGTGGACAGACCAAATAAAGGCGGCAACAAACTGCCCTGTTCATTGGTGTACCAGAAAGGCTGTGGTCCGACAAGAATGGCGCCGTATAATAGAACTTGTTACTCAAATTGACGATCACGACCACTCTGCCAGGAGTGAATTGGCTAAGAAGAAGAATAGGGTTGAAATAGGGGATGAAAGTTTGTATGAGAAATCTAAACTGCTGAACCGAATTAAATGATTTTTTTACAAATTAACACAGGCGAAACTGCGGGGCACAGCTACTACAAAATAAATATTAATTATCACACGACATGTCACGTAATTTGTTTATAATTATTGGCTTTAAACTAGGCCAATATACATATAAATAAAATTAAAGTGTCTGTCTGTTATTTCTTAATATCTGTGTTTTCTCGATACTACAAACCAAACAAACATTTCATTTTTATTTTTGTCGGTCTTTCTGTTTGTCTGGGCTAATCTTTGGAACCGCTAATTTCATTTTAATAGGATATTTACTGGAAGATAGAGGAGGTCATAGGGAACCTACGCTCATACTTGTGCACCATATCTCTTACAGCAGATGACTATCTCCACTGAGAGGACTATTATCTATTATTATTGGTTAATAAAAAACTCATCACCAGAGCGAAGCCACAGGCAGAAGCTAGCTTGTTAAGTATAGTTTTCAATCCCAAGTCTACATCTGTAAATGAATTGTATTATATAACTAAGCATTAAGCACAGCTGTGCACAAAGTTTAGGGTTCTATGTCTAATTAAAAAGTAAGGTTGGGCTGTGTCGTTAAATAATTTTTGGGTGAAATTACTTTTGCCTGAAGCGACCACCTTGACAATAATTGAGTGGGATTAAATAATTTGGGGAAGTGGTTTAGGGCCGGCAAGGACATGCCAACACACTTTTTATATATCATCGTCTGGTTTACCTTTTTCCCAGCTATGTTGGGTCGTTCTAGCGTGCGTACCATGGTGCGGGGCGAGGGGAAATGGGATGCAGTCGTCTCCTTCTACGAAGCAGTCATGGAAGTCAAAGGAGGAGGCTGAACGCGCGAGGGAGAGGCAACTCTCTTCCTCATGCCCCAGCCGCCGCGGGAGACGCCCCGGGCGTCGGGGATCGCGAGCCGATCTCCGGCCACCATAGGCGCGGGCTTGCGGACGGTGAGCAGGGGTAGCTCACCGTCCGGTAAGGACCAGGCCCGGGTCGGCGGCGCGTCGTGTTCCACGCGCGCCTCAAAAAGTCGTCAGGACTAATGACGGAGCCCCACAGGGCTATTGCAATATTGTATTGTATTGTGTATAATATGGTATTGTGCAATTTTTGTTATGTTAAATTTATATTCTACAAATTTTTAATCAACATGCATCAGAATCTTGTAGTTATTATATTGCAAATAATTATGTTAATTTTTATTGTTTTAATCTGTAAGAGGAAGGCGCTGATGTCCATCACACAGTTTATACTAGCACGGACATCATCGTTTACTCTATCTTTTAAGGGACTAACATTTTTATACTGTTTTTGAATAAGATAGATGATTTTGTACCCACCTTTCTGGTAATACTATTACTATTACTATTGCTTGCCAGGGTTGCGGGACTGTTCTAACGAGATACCGCGGCCCCGGAACCTAAGGGCAGCTGAAGGAGCAGGGTGGGTTTTTAGTCAGTAGAAGTCTGACACTCCCTTCCGCTACACCCAGAGCTGGAGAAGTCATTCGATAATTTTCCCAACCGGAAAAAAGGAAAAAATAGTGACTACTCTGTGATGAAAGACCGAAAAACGCAATCTATTTAACGTCCTATAATCTGCAATGGCCAATTAATCATAATTATGATTACCACGTACTATAATTAAAAAATACACACAGGTTTAAGTGAACCTGTCTATTCAGAATTGGACTGTTTAGTGTATGTTTGTAGAAGTTTGAATGTTTATACGAAAATCTCTGGATCTACGGAACCGATTATAAAAGTTCTTCCAACATAGAAAGATATATTATTCGATAGTGATATTTTTCGCTGAAAAAATCTTTTCACGCGAGCAAAGCCGCGTACAGAAGCTAGTAATTAATCACATTAAAATTCAGCAAATTTTAATTTTACGTCTGTACTTTTTAACACTCCTAGACATTAATTAAAATTGTTACTTACTAAGGCCTTATGGACTTAGAAATAAAAGTTATTATTATTGTTGTGGAACAGTGGTGGCTTAGTGATTACGGCTCGGACTTACGAGTTGCAAATTACGGGTTCGAGCTGAGTCAGACACATTACTTAGTGGAATTTATGTAAATTACACAATGTTATGGTGATGCTATATCGCTACCCGGCAAAAAAGTGTCATAACATAAAAATGACTAATTCGAGATCGAGATAACGAAACTTTTAAGATAGTATGTTTATATCAAAGACTATAAAATACCCTCTGGTTTATATGTATATACAAACACACTATTATTTGTAAATAAATTTTCAGTTATTTAACTCCTATAATTTTTACATTATTAATCAAATCATTATCATAAAAAATTTTAAAAGTCTCGTTATCTCGAATTAGTAATTTTCATGTTATTACACTTTTTTTGCCGGGTAGTGATATGTATTTATATATGGTGAACGAAAACATCGGCGTGTCCTAGGAATAAAACTCCGAAGACCTGTGACATCCACCGAACCGTATTAGGCCTATCTGGTGGATTATCAATGGCCCATTTCCTCTCCCAGAGTGTAATCGTGTGTCCCTGCCTTGGGAAGGTAACATGCTGAATTATTATTAAGGTATGGTAGGTTCGATTTTTATTTAATTTTTCATTACATTTTCATCTCATTTTTAACTGCCTACGCAGTCGAGTGGTTTAGGCGTTTACCTTGTGACCCGGTGGTCGTGGGTTCGATTCCCGCGGGAAGCATACTTTGTAAAGTTGTTTCCAGTTTGGCTAGGACATTGTGGGCCTGAACCACTTGATTGTCTGATAAAAAGATGGTTCCGTGCTTCGGAAGGTACGTATAAGCCGGTAGTCCCACTCGCTAAATGGCGGTCGTCAAAATAGACCACGTCAGAGGCCCTTGAGGTGGTGTAGAAACTCTGACACCAGGGTGTATGGAGTCGTTAGACCTTACTTCCTCACACGATAAGAAGATCTCTTTGGCAGCTTACCTAACCAATTACTACTTGGAACATGCAGGTTATTAATCTCCCCTGCCTGCCTTTCCGAAGCATACAGGTGTAATTAAAGGTATATTGGAACCTGTATTACACCCTTGTACGTCCGACCTTCATTTGTGGTAATCAGGTCAAGGAGGCTCAGTACTGAGAGCTGGTAGGTGCACTCACAGTAAGGCTCTTAGCGCGCTCAGTATAACAAGTGAAAAAATAGAAATGGTAGCCATTGTGAAGCGGTTGGATATGGAATGTGAAGTACTCACTTTGTGATTTAATTTGAATTTATTTTCGTTATCTTTCACTTACAGATGAGCTCGTGGCGTGGCTAAATAATAATAGCCACACCACTATATATATATAAGGGTCAATTTTCAAGGTTAAGCAACACTTTTCGAGGTCAGTTTATGGATGGGTAACCATCTCAACATATCAACAGTACTCCGTGCCTCGGAAAACTCGCTAAGTCATTGGTCTTAGCTATCATTTATACATCTTTGTCATCATCATTTAACAATATTGCTTAACTTATCGATATCTATAGCGATATCTTCCAGACAACCTTTGGAAGGACTTTGGAGTCCTGTGTCTCAGTAGTGTGTACGTTGTAGGCTGGATATGTGATGTAACATTCTTAGTAAGGCTGAGGGGTGAGTACTCTACTGTTGTTTTGTATCGTCAATATCATAGATTATAAACTAGTAGTGCCCTCTACCCTAATCTATGTAATACTGTACTTTGGAATAAACCGTTCAGTTCTTGTCAGTGTCTCAAGCGTTTAATTTATTACAGGTTATGAGCCTAGCGTATTTTAGTTTTTCTCGCAAGTTTTCTTGGACATTACTAGTGGAAATAGTGAAAAAAAAGTGCAGAATAAGATAAACTATAATAAACGCTGTGACTGTGAAAATGACGACTAATTACATTATCAGCGTGCCTAAATTGAAGGGGCGAGAGAACTACAGCGAATGGGCTTTCGCGGCTGAGAATTTTCTTGTGTTGGAGGGAATGTCCGATTGCATCAAATCGGAGACCATACCAGCAGTAATAGGAGCAGCAGGTGACGCGAAAACCAGAGCTAAGCTGATTCTGACAATAGATTCGTCGTTGTATGTGCACATCAAAAGTGTACAAACGACCCATGAGCTGTGGAAGAAATTGAAGAACCTATTTGATGACTCAGGATTCACGAGGAGAATCAGTTTACTGAGGAGTTTGATTTCCATCAGACTTGAAAATAGCGTTTCAATGACTTCGTACGTGACACAAATCATCGAAACAAGCCAAAAATTGAGTGGTACGGGTTTCAACATCAATGATGAGTGGGTCGTATCGCTTATCGCGGGCGTTAGCGGGATTAACAGAAAAATATTCGCCAATGATAATGGCGATCGAGCATTGCGGAATACCATTGACAGCGGACGCCATTAAAACCAAGTTGTTGGACATGGAAGAAAGCGGAAAGGGCGGCGATAATAGCGCTCCCAATTCTAGTGGCGCGTTTGCGAGTTTTAAGAAAAACCGGAATGTTGGTAAAACTGCGACCAAAGACAACGCCCAGATGTCAAAGTCCAAACCAAAAGACATAACATGTTACAAATGTAAACAAAAAGGGCATTACCGCAACCAATGTACATTTTCAAACAAAAATTCGTCGAATACAAGTAAAAATGAAAGTACAAGCAGTAATGCGTTTAGCGCTGTGTTCCTAAATGGTGAATTTTGCAAAAGCGATTGGTATATTGACTCCGGGGCGAGCCCCTAAGACGACCCACTGACCGAGTGTTCATCTTACTACCAATGAAGAATGGTTGTCAAATGTGTCGCGGGATCTTATGATCAAGGAAATTGTCGTGGCAAACAAAGATAAAGTACCTGTATTATGTACTGGAGATGTGCAGATTACGACAAAGACGCGCACCGGTGAATACGATATTACGGTAGAAGGTGTGTTATGCGTGCCAAAGTTGACTACAAATCTGCTGTCTGTTAGTCAACTTATATCAAAAGGAAACAGAATTTCATTTAACAATGATGGTTGTCAGATTTTCAACCAAGCAGGAGTTCTGGTAGCTACAGCGAGTCTGTTGAATGGGGTGTATAAACTAAACATACCTGAAAATTGTTCATCAGCTGCAGTGATGGTGTCCAGTGAAGTTTGGCACAGACGTCTGGGACATGTCAACAGCCAGTATTTGAGTAAGATGCAAGATGCTGTTCAGGGATTGACACTTGATGGTAAGACTGATATATCCAAGTCATCATGTGTTGCATGCTGTGAGGGCAAGCAGAGCCGCTTACCTTTTCCCAAAGAAGGTAGCAGAAGTACAGAGTTACTACACATTGTGCATACTGATCTCTGTGGACCAATGGAAAACCGGTCGATAGGTGGTTCTAGATATTTTATATTGTTCATAGACGATTTTAGTCGTATGACATATATTTATTTTTTGAAAACGAAAGATGAGGCACTGAAGTGTTTTCAACAGTATAAAGCAGAGGTTGAGAATCAACTTAATCGCAGCATAAAAATCTTGAGAAGTGACAATGGGACAGAATTCTGCAACAGTAAGTTTGATGATTTTTTGATGACACATGGGATAGTACATCACAAAACAAACCCATACACACCTGAGCAGAATGGTCTCTCAGAACGATTCAACCGGACTATTGTGGAGAAAGCTAAGTGTCTTCTGTTCGATGCAGGACTTGAGAAAAGATTATGGGCAGAGGCGGCACACACTGCAGTGTACTTACAGAACAGGACTGTGACCAGATCTTTAAATTATAAAACTCCTTTCGAGATATGGATAGGCAGAAAGCCTGATGTAAGTCATTTACGTGTTTTCGGTAGTACAGTAATGGTACATGTGCCGAAACAAAAGCGACTAAAGTGGGACAGAAAGTCCGAAAAGTGTATTCTTGTTGGCTATTCCAATGATGTCAGTGGATACAGGATTTACAATCCGAAGTCTAATGTCATCACTACCAGTCGAGATGTTACAGTATTGGAGAAGATGGAGACAGAAAATATTGTGGAGGTACAGGAAAGTTGTTCAGATGAGGTGAATATGGTTCCAGTGGGGGACGAAGATATGATTCTTCAGGAAGATTCACTTGAACAATCAAAGAGCTCGAACGCAGATGACAGCGGTGAACTGTATGTACCTTGTGAAAGTGATACATTAGATAGCTCTGAGTCTGGTACAACTGATTGTGAAGACTCTATTATAATGAGCAATGTCAATATGACAAGCGGGCCTCGGCGCAGGCAGCAACCAGACAGATACGGCTTTGCAAGTGCTTGTGCAGAAGATAACAACATGTTCACGGGTGAGATTTCCTTGCAAGAAGCCTTGGAAGGTCCTGAGAAAGCACAGTGGTTAGCGGCAGTGCAGGACGAATTACAGTCGTTTGAGAAGAATAGTGCGTGGGAACTTGTAGATGTACCAAAAAATGGTACTATTGTGCAATGCAAGTGGGTTTTGCGAAAAAAGTACGATAGTGAAAACAATGTGCGTTACCGTGCTCGTTTAGTCGCAAAGGGCTTCACCCAAAAACATGGTGTAGACTATACAGAAACATTTTCACCTGTAGTGAGACACACAACTCTTAGACTATTATTTGCATTGTCTGTAAAGTTAGGTTTAGATATTAACCATTTAGATGTCAAGACTGCGTTCTTAAATGGTGATTTAGAGGAAACCATTTATATGAAAATGCCAGATTGTTACAATACTAGTAGTTCAAATTGTAAAGTATTGAAACTTAAGAAGGCCATTTATGGACTTAAGCAGGCCTCTAGAGCCTGGAATAAAAAGGTTGATAATTTATTAGTCAGTAATGGTTACAAAAGGTCAAAAATAGAGCCATGTATGTATTTAAAGGATATCAATAAATGTAAGACTATTGTAACAGTCTATGTCGATGATTTCTTTATATTTTCCAACGATAAAGTTGAGACTGAGAACTTAAAACAGCTTTTATCTAATAAGTTTAGCATTAAGGACTTAGGTGAAGTTAAACAATGTCTTGGAATGAATGTAACACTGAATAAAGAAAAAGGATATGTAACTTTGAGTCAGGAAACTTATATTGATCAACTTTTGAGCAAATTTCAATTAACTGATTGTAAGCCTGTTGATACTCCTTTGGAGGTCAGATTAGATGTAAATAAAGGTCAAGTAGGTGTAAATAGTCATGTGCCCTATCAACAATTGATTGGGAGTTTGATGTACCTGTCAGTCTTAACTAGGCCAGATATTAGTTACTGTATAAGTTATTTAAGTCAATTTAATAATTGTCATACAAAGGAACATTGGGAATATGCAAAGAGAGTATTAAAATATCTAAAACGAACTAAATGTTATGGAATAAAATATTGTAAAGAAGGTAATTCAGAAATAACAGGCTATGTAGATGCTGATTGGGCCTCTAACTCTGTGGATAGGAAATCATATACTGGTATGTGTTTTTTACTATCTAATGGTGTTATTTCATGGGAATGTAGGAAACAGAAGTGTGTAGCCCTCTCAAGCACTGAATCAGAGTATATGAGTCTATCTGAGGCATGTAGGGAAGCTTTATACCTGAGAAATCTGCAATATGAAGTAACCAATAGGATGTACACATTAAATCTGTTCAATGATAACCAAGGTGCACAGAAGCTGTGTGCAAACCCAGTCTTTCACAAACGTACAAAGCATATTGATATTAAATATCATTTTTGTCGTGATTTAGTAAAAGACAAAATTGTTGAAGTTCTGTATTTGCCAACAGCTGATATGCCAGCTGACATTTTAACTAAAAGTTTATGTTCAGCGAAACATTATAAATTTATGTGGCGCCTAGGCATAGTTTGTATTGAATGATTTTGTATAAAATAGTTTAATGCATATTGCGATAAGTGGGGGTGTTGTTTTGTATCGTCAATATCATAGATTATAAACTAGTAGTGCCCTCTACCCTAATCTACCCTAATGTAATACTGTACTTTGGAATAAACCGTTCAGTTCTTGTCAGTGTCTCAAGCGTTTAATTTATTACATCTACAACGTGTAACGGAAACCCCATATCTATCCAAAAGGACTGAAGACAACATGTATGGAGTCTCTATGCAAAGTTTCAGCTCAAAATAAGTGACTCACAGAATTGACCCCAAATTATCGGTTTCATACGTTTCTTGAATACCAATAATAACAAACGTGTCACATCACTATGAGGGTCATCACTTTCCACGTCACTTGCCAATAAAACGACAATTCTCTTCGTTCTTCTTAATTTGAAAAATTCGGTCTCTGGTATCAATGTATTGAAATTTCTAATAAGCTCCACACGTGTAGACATAGGATTACAAAACCCTTGCTATATCGTTTGTTATCATCCAAAGAAGCCGTGCACTCAGTATGTATAATTGTATATACCTTTTAAATTACACGTTGTATATCAATCGATCTAATAGTAATGATAATGACATGATATATAATCTAATGACACTAATTTATATTTTCCTTTTAATACAAACATCTATTTTTAATTATGTTGATGATTTAAAATGTTATAATTAGTAATTTATAAATTGATCTAAATAATAATTATATAAATAATTCCAAATGTTTGCATGCCAATTGGTAAAATGTGGCTGAGCTAAATGTAATCTTAAGAACTATTATGTATTACCCATGTTTGCAAAATAAAAATTCTATTCTAATAAGCTGGTGTGGCATTTGCAGAAGCTGAAGAAAACGTGGAATATGAGGACGTTGTATTTCAGGTTTCTTATACTGGTAGGAACTATGGGCTTTTAATAATTTGGAGTCAAATATAACCCTCCCTTCTCTATCATTAGAACTTAAAACGGGATATTTACCATGTGTATTAATCGTTTAAAGTTTCCGATATTTCGGCACTGTTGCAAGCGCCATGATCACGGATGGACTGAAGTAATTGCGGGTGGAAGTTTATGAGCAGACAAATCGGTCTACCCTCTTTCTCGTTCGTTTTCTGTTAGCGACACCGTTACCACTGTCACATGTATCACTAAACACTCGATTCTGTTAAAACTCAAAACAAAAAATACACATGATAAATATCCCGTTTTAAGTTCTAATGATATTGATTATTCTATGGTTACAATAGCAGTCTTATCTTCAAGACAACCTTTGGAAGGACTTTAAAAACTTTAATTAAAGACTAAATTAGTGTACTTACTATATTACTCATAAACACAGAGAAAAATACATTATTAAAATAATAAAATAAATATAAATACATATGAGTACCTATACAATATAAAAAATACAATACAAATGCAAATACAATACAATACATATAATGTGTTCTTTAACATCATGTGGAGAGAAAACAAAAGAATAATAATAAACTGGAAAGAAAATAATAAGCAACCGAGCTTATAAAAGTAGCGAGTGACTGAGCTTGTCTTACTGACACCGGCAATGCATTCCACAAACGAACAGCTTGCACCGTAAACGATGAGCCATAGAATTTAGTGGAATGTGCAGGCATTGAAAGTCTCAAATTCTCCGATGATCTCAAATCTCTAACGTGATAATTTTGTTAAGATCACCCATCCATGAATTGATCTATGGTGAGTGTTGCTTAACCTAGAAGATCTATCCTTGTAAGTATTTATGTAGTCACGAGCTCCTCTGAAATGAGTAGGTACATGAATGAAAAGGACTGATAAAGCCTACATATTCCTGACTTTTGAATTTTAATTTTAACTACACATTTATGCAAAAGTGAATACTGCTTAAAACAGGACCTCAATTATATTTAATCCAATTTGTGCGTACGTTGCTCAAATTACACGCTGTTCGTCATTATGAACTCCTGGTACATGCGTATGATTTATAAGTCCCAACGGTCGGGTAGACACCGCATTTAGAAGCCAATTAAGTATAATTAAAATATTGTCTGTTAATCCTGTAATGGAGAATTCGGATACGAGGTTTTTAGGCTATGACGTCATAGAGGTTCATTTTTGTGGGTATTTCTTGCATTATTAAATGGTAGTACAGTGGTTCATGCGAACGTGAGGTCATGGGTATATTACTACATAGTTAATGAAGCTTCGAAATAATTCTTATACGAGTATGTTTTCTGGTTATTCGAGACCCCTTTGTAATATCGTGTTCGATAGGGGCCTTCCTTTTGTAATATAGAATCAATAATATAAATCTATCGATTCGAAGAAGTACATATGTTTTCATTAACGTATTTTTGATAAGGTTTATTTCGTTTCCTTCATTGTATTACGTATTGTTGTGATTTCAGCTCTGCTACGTGTGTGAAGACTAAAGGTTATTTAAATAACGTAGATGACACCAGGAATTACTTTAAAATTTCAAATGTATGGTTTAGAACAAAGATGCGTGCGATGTAATAGTAGTGATTGGAACCAACAAGAAGAAAAAAGATTTTGAAAATTGACGTTGATGCGTAACTCGGCGGTGATTGGTCGACGGCATCCGAGGATGACCAATAGCTGTGTTGTAGATGGCAGACCCAGTCCTTAAGGCGATGACTGTTTGTTAAGGCGATTTCTGAACACCTATCTTACTTGGCATATACTGCCCTCTCATATGTATAAAAATTGTGTTATGCAAACATTGTGAATAAGTTTTTTTTTTTTTTCTTTTCCATAGGAAACCAATTCGAACCGCGCACTAAGCTCTGACGTTTTATAAGTGTCCATGTAGGTAAGCGTCTATGTGAAATAAAACATTTTTGATGCGCGGCTTTAGTTCCGTTACGTATTTTTTCAGCGAAAAAAACGCCTGTCTTTCTCCAAGGTCCTGTCTTCGGACCAATTTTCATCTAAGTCGGTTAAGTGGTTCGGACATCAATGTGGTAGGTACAGACAGAGTTACTTTCGCATTATAATTATATTAGTATGTTTTACACTGGAAGTGAGTTTCAAATGTCTCATTACCTGGAGTTCAGGAACCAGTAGAAGATTAGATTCCTCGAGAGTTATTAATAAGAACAGCCGATAAAACGCAAACAGCGTTAATTGACTTCGTTTAAACAAATTGGATCAGGAAAACCGCCAATCAATTGGTAGAATGTGGAGTTGTTTAAAGCTTTCGTTTTAAGTAATAATAACATTTTCATTCCGACAGGTTCATTAATATTTTGTAGAACACGCAAATTAATGAAAAGGGCGAAAAAGGCTTTAAAAAGAGGAAAAGATGATACGACTGAAAAAGAAGCAACATCAGAGATATTGTGTATGTATTCAGATAAAACATAGGTTCATTATAATTTTTTATTTGGTAATGAAAATGTTTTCTCGTTTCACGCGATTCTACGAAAGAAAACGGCTTCACTTCTGAGGAGAGTAAGGGACAGTCGTAACAGCATCCTGAGAACGGTGAGTGAGAGTGTGTCCTCTCCTATTATGAAGCAGTTTGTGCGGAGGGTGATGGATACTAACCCTAAATAATAAGCTATTAGTCTACTAATAAATTACTAACGTTTTATGGATTTATGGTCCGAAATACAAAAATTGTATTGTATTGTAATACATTGAAGGCGCTTTGCTTTGCTTTATACAACGTGTAATTTAAAGGGTATATATATACCAAGTGCACGGCTTCTTTGGATGATAATAAACGATATGGCAAGGGGTTTGTAATCCTATGTCTACATGTGTGGAGCTTATTAGAAATTTCAATACATTGATACCAGAGACCGAATTTTTCAAATTAAGAAGAACGAAAAGAATTATCGTGTTATTGGCAAGTGACGTGGAAAATTATTGACCCTCGTAGTGCTGTGACACGTTTGTTATGATTGGTATTTAAGAAATATATGAAACCCATAATCTGGTATCAATTCTTTGAGTCAGTTATTTTGTGCTGAAACTGTGCATAGAGACTCCATACCAGATGTTGTCTTCAGCTCTTTTGGATAGATATGGGGTTTCCGTTACACATTGTATATATTTTTTTTACATTACTATCAATCCCTCCAACGAAGTAAACGGCAAACGGCAATACGTGTAATGGGCGGAATTCGAACCCGCGACCTCTCGATCTCAAATCTGACACCTTAGCCATTAGGCTATTGTCGCTTGGTTATTTATTACTCAATCTCACCGAATGGCTATACAGATCTGCATGAAATTTGATACAAATATAGATAACTAGCTTCTGCTGAGGGGGTTCCCGCGTAAATCCCGATCCCTTGGGACATTCGGGATAAAAACTATCCTATGTCCTTCTTAGGGTCCTAAACTATTCCCATGCCAAATTTCATCTAAATCGGTTCATCGGTTTAGGCGTGAAAAGGTAACACACAGACAGACAAAGTTACCTTCACATTTATAATATTAGTATGGATAGTGCAAACATCGCAAACGCGTACTTGTTTTCTGGAAAATTTGGTTCGTCGCTATTGGGTAAAATACTACAGAGGTATTTTTATAAATGAAAAGTATTAAAATTATTTATATTTTGATCAAAGTTCGACCACTATTCGACCACTACTTAATTAAATTACACATAGAGGTTAATTGGCAGCAGGTGTTGGTAATTGGTCAATTTTCCACGTAGAGTGTCAATTTAATTGAGTATTCCCAGCTATGATTGTAGTAGCTATATTTAATAAAATTTCAAGCATACAGGTACAATAGCGGCTTTTATACTCGTAACATTTTGGCCGATGTAGGTAAAAGGTTCTGGAGTGTCGACTGAGTACCGGGAGATAAATAGATTATACTCTTCATTGTACACCATAACAGAATTAAATAAGACCTTGACAACTACAAAGGGGTTACATTGGTTTATTAATATTATAAATAGGTACGAATGTGTGTTTGTTTGTCCTTCTTTGACATCAAACTGGAATAACAGATTGATGTGACTTCTTTTTATTTTTTTATTGATTTGACATGACGCATTTGACCACCATCTCACCTGATGGTAAGTGATGATGTGGTCGAAGATGGAGCACGCTTACCTAAAAGTAACCTATTCACTCTTGACTTAAAGACCCCTAGGTTATAGCTATCGGGAAACACAGACTCCGGCAGGGAATTCCACTCCTTAGCCGTACGCACAATGAAGGTATTCCCAAAACGTTTAGTGCGTATGGGTGGGATGTCCACCATGTAGCGATGGTGCATCGCCGTTTGTCTCGTAGTCCGATGATGGAACGGCCTTGGCGGAATTAGATTGTGTAATTCCATCGCACACTCCCCGAAATGTAACCGATAGAAAACCGATAGACTTGCAACTCGTCGTCGATGTTCAAAAGGCTCAAGGCAAGTGTGGAGATGTTGATAAGCTGTAGCGCGAGTGAAGTCGGAGGCAGTAGCTGGTTGGAAGGATGAATGATGGATGGCAGAAGGATATATAACTGTATATATGTACTGTTTACCTACAGTTATATACAGATATGATATATAATTGTTAAATAAAGTGTTACCTGAGCAAACCCACCTCTTAATTTCTCTTGAATAGAATAATGTTCAGGTGAAATTGTTTTCTTTTTACCATAAGTCTTTATTCAGTCTTTATATCAATCACATGTGTTAACAAGATCTTAATATAAGTAGGTAACATTTAGCATGGACGCTGTTGGGCACAGCAATTTAATACAATATAATATGATTAGAGTGGCTCTTAAATATAAAAAAGAAACAATCGGAATAGTAAAAAGTTAAATTAGGAAAGAAAGTTAAAATTTTAAGTTAAGTTCTGTCCATCCAAAGGTTGTCTGTAAGAGGTCGCCTTTTGCGATAAGACCACCCTTTGAATTTGAAAAACACTTATTGAAATCTGCAGGTACTAGTGCACAATAAAGATTATATCTATCTATCTTAAGTACAGAACCCAGCAATTTGAGCACCCTTCTCCTAATTTCACAAGTTCCCACCTCATTCAAACTAACCCAATTCTGAGTGTTAAATAGTAACTGTTTGTAAGTGGCTCCTACTTTAGTTTATAGCTTGGTCGGTTGTACACCCAATAAATATTACACAGCACGCAACGCTAATGTTAGCTTATACTATAAACTGAGTTAGAGACTGAACGCATTTGCACGAAAGGCGAATTGAATGGAAATTATAATGTAGTTACAAGGTAGTTACAGGTTTTTTTAGCTTACCAGGAAGTGTATGAATCGATTAATCTTACCAGTTTGGAGGGTTGGTGCGTGGCATGTGACGATGGAGCTGCTGGATTTTTATTGTTAGTACCTAGTTTATCTTATCTTACTTCTTATCTTACTATATATATATAATTAATTATTTAATTAATTAATAATGAAGGACCTTAGGGTCCTTCATTTAAATTTATTGTACCCGTATCTTTTACCTTTTTTATATCCATCTCGTGTATCTTTTCATAGTATAAGACCTACAAGGTTTAAAAATGAATCTATAGGAAACGAAATAAATTGCTGATCTCTTTTATTCGTTACTAGCTGACCCGCCACGACTTCGTTCGCATGGTATCCTACCCCTACCCAACCGATACCCTACCCCTATCCTACCCTTACCCTACCCTACCCTACCCCTACCCTACCCCTACCCTACCCCTACCCTACCCCTACCCTACCCCTACCTAACCCCTTCCCTACCCCTACCCTAACACTACCCTACCCTACCCCTACCCTACCCCTACCCTACCCCTACCCTAACCCTACCCTACCCCTACCCTACCCCTACCCTAACCCTAACCCTACCCTACCCCTACCCATACCCT
This sequence comes from Tholera decimalis, assembly GCA_943138885.2. Classification (NCBI taxonomy): domain Eukaryota; kingdom Metazoa; phylum Arthropoda; class Insecta; order Lepidoptera; family Noctuidae; genus Tholera; species Tholera decimalis. The sequence continues at coordinate 4,008,388 of OW964570.2, read as the reverse complement.
ACCCCTACCCTACCCCTACCCTACCCCTACCCTACCCCTACCCTACCCCTACCCTACCCCTACCCTACCCCTACCCTACCCCTACCCTACCCCTACCCTACCCCTACCCTACCCCTACCCTACCCCTACCCTACCCCTACCCTACCCCTACCCTACCCCTACCCTACCCCTACCCTACCCCTACCCTACCCCTACCCTACCCCTACCCTACCCCTACCCTACCCCTACCCTACCCCTACCCTACCCCTACCCTACCCCTACCCTACCCCTACCCTACCCCTACCCTACCCCTACCCTACCCCTACCCTACCCCTACCCTACCCCTACCCTACCCCTACCCTACCCCTACCCTACCCCTACCCTACCCCTACCCTACCCCTACCCTACCCCTACCCTACCCCTACCCTACCCCTACCCTACCCCTACCCTACCCCTACCCTACCCCTACCCTACCCCTACCCTACCCCTACCCTACCCCTACCCTACCCCTACCCTACCCCTACCCTACCCCTACCCTAACCCTACCCTACCCCTACCCTACCCCTACCCTACCCCTACCCTACCCCTACCCTACCCCTACCCTACCCCTACCCTACCCCTACCCTACCCCTACCCTACCCCTATCCTACCCCTACCCTACCCCTACCCTACCCCTACCCTACCCCTACCCTACCCCTACCCTACCCCTACCCTACCCCTACCCCTACCCTAACCTTCTCTCCATTTCTTCTTCGTTCGCGTGGGATGTTTTTCCCGCTTAAATCCCTATCCCGTGGGAATTCCGGGATAAAAACTATCCTATGTCCGTCTCCTGGCTCTAAGCTACCTCCATACCAATTTTCACCCAAATCTGTTCTGCCGTTCTTGAGTTATAAGTGGCGTAACTAACACGACTTTCTTTTATATATATATAGACTAGTATTTGCGTGTTGCGCGAGGTGCAAGCACCTCGCGTGCTTGAGAAAAAAAAAAAATGGGGGGTGATGGGGGGAGATGGGGGGTTTAGTATTTGCGTGTTGCGCGAGGTGCAAGCACCTCGCGTGCTTGTGAAAAAAAAAAGTATTTGCGTGTTGCGCGAGGTGCAAGCACCTCGCGTGCTAGTGAAAAAAAAAAAGTGGGGGTGCGGGGGTGATGGGGGGGGGTTTAGTATTTGCGTGTTGCGCGAGGTGCAAGCACCTCGCGTGCTTGTGAAAAAAAAAAAAAAAAAAAGTGGGGGGGGGTAATGGGGGGGGGGGGTTGCAGAAGTATTTTGACTAAAGCATTGCCCCTCTAAATGAATCTGAAAAAAAAATGTTCCAAGTCTCTTAGATTCCGAGATCCGCCTAAAGGGGGGGAGAAGGGGGGCGGGGGGGGGGGACTTTGAAAAACGGTTTTTACTTTACCGAGCCTCCTCTATACGAATCCGTAAAAAACAAAAAATACGGGTCTCGTAGTTTCCGAGATACGATAGGGAGGGGGGAGAAGGGGGGTGAAAAGGGGAGGTTTGGCACTTTTCCCGTAGGTTTGAGAGTTACTTGTTTACGAATCTGTCAAAATATACCCACCTCCCCATCCACCATCTGGGAGAACAATTATGTCAATGAGTGAGTCAGTCAGTCAGTGAGTGGTAATTTAGCTTTATATAGTATAACTAGTATTTGCGTGTTGCGCGAGGTGCAAGCACCTCGCGTGCTTGTGAAAAAAAAAAATGGGGGGGATTGATGGGGGGGTTTAGTATTTGCGTGTTGCGCGAGGTGCAAGCACCTCGCGTGCTTGTGAAAAAAAAAAAAGAGGGGGGGGGGTGATGGGGGGGGGGGGGGTTGCACAAGTATTTCGACTAAAGCATTGCCCCTCTAAATGAATCTGAAAAAAAAAAATGTTCCAAGTCTCTTAGATTCCGAGATCCGCCTAAAGGGGGGGAGAAGGGGGGCGGGGGGGGGACTTTGAAAAATGGTTTTTACTTTACCGAGCCTCCTCTATACGAATCCGTAAAAAACAAAAAATACGGGTCTCGTAGTTTCCGAGATACGATAGGGAGGGGGGAGAAGGGGGGTGAAAAGGGGAGGTTTGGCACTTTTCCCGTAGGTTTGAGAGTTACTTGTTTACGAATCTGTCAAAATATACCCACCTCCCCATCCACCATCTGGGAGAACAATTATGTCAGTGAGTGAGTCAGTGAGTGGTAATCTAGCTTTATATAATATAATAACTAGTATTTGCGTGTTGCGCGAGGTGCAAGCACCTCGCGTGCTTGTGAAAAAAACTAAAGCATTGCCCCTCTAAATCAAGTATTTGCGTGTTGCGTGAGGTGCAAGCACCTCGCGTGCTTGTGAAAAAAAAAAAGTGGGGGGGGTGTGATGGGGGGAGATGGGGGGGTTTAGTATTTGCGTGTTGCGCGAGGTGCAAGCACCTCGCATGCTTGTGAAAAAAAAAAAAAAAAAAAGAGGTGGGGGGGGTGATGGGGGGGGGGTTGCACAAGTATTTCGACTAAAGCATTGCCCCTCTAAATGAATCTGAAAAAAAAAAATGTTCCAAGTCTCTTAGATTCCGAGATCCGCCTAAAGGGGGGGAGAAGGGGGGCGGGGGGGGGGACTTTGAAAAATGGTTTTTACTTAACCGAGCCTCCTCTATACGAATCCGTAAAAAGAAAAAAATACGGGTCTCGTAGTTTCCGAGATACGATAGGGAGGGGGGGAGAAGGGGGGTGAAAAGGGGAGGTTTGGCACTTTTCCCGTAGGTTTGAGAGTTACTTGTTTACGAATCTGTCAAAATATACCCACCTCCCCATCCACCATCTGGAGAACAATTATGTCAATGAGTGAGTCAGTCAGTCAGTGAGTGGTAATTTAGCTTTATATAGTATAACTAGTATTTGCGTGTTGCGCGAGGTGCAAGCACCTCGCGTGCTTGTGAAAAAAACTAAAGCATTGCCCCTCTAAATCAAGTATTTGCGTGTTGCGCGAGGTGCAAGCACCTCGCGTGCTTGTGAAAAAAAAAAGTGGGGGGGGGTGTGATGGGGGGAGATGGGGGGGTTTAGTATTTGCGTGTTGCGCGAGGTGCAAGCACCTCGCATGCTTGTGAAAAAAAAAAAAAAAGAGGTGGGGGGGGTGATGGGGGGGGGGTTGCACAAGTATTTCGACTAAAGCATTGCCCCTCTAAATGAATCTGAAAAAAAAAATGTTCCAAGTCTCTTAGATTCCGAGATCCACCTAAAGGGGGGGAGAAGGGGGGCGGGGAGGGGGGACTTTGAAAAATGGTTTTTACTTTACCGAGCCTCCTCTATACGAATCCGTAAAAAGTAAAAAATACGGGTCTCGTAGTTTCCGAGATACGATAGGGAGGGGGGAGAAGGGGGGGGAAGAGGGGAGGTTTGGCACTTTTCCCGTAGGTTTGAGAGTTACTTGTTTACGAATCTGTCAAAATATACCCACCTCCCCATCCACCATCTGGGAGAACAATTATGTCAATGAGTGAGTCAGTCAGTCAGTCAGTGAGTGGTAATTTAGCTTTATAT